>JAUBNY010000868.1:936079-1006051 GCA_032275445.1 Crypturellus soui | reverse complement strand
TCGGCGGCGCCCTCCGAGCTGTCCCCGCAGCCCACGCTCTACGGGCGCATCCTGCACGCCGGCTGGCCCCCATCCTCAGCCGCGCCGTCGCCGCCGCCGCCGCGCGCCCCAGCGCCCACCACAGCGTCCCGGGCGCGGGCGACCGAGACGAGCCTGCAAACCGCGCCGAAGCTGTGTAAGTAGCACAATGCGTTTCTTTATTTCTCCTTGCACAGCAGCCACCGAGTAACGGAGAGCCCCTCTGAGCGCTCCTGAGGCATCTGTGGCAGTGACACGGGCTGCATCGCTGGGTGCCGGCCCAGGGCAGGGCTGGGGTTTGCCTGGGGTTTACCTGGTGTCCCCGCCCGCCGGCCGGTCTCTCGGGAACGCGGTTGCGTCCCATCTTCCGCGTGCGTTCGTTTTCACCGCGTTGCCCGCAGAGCACTTCTGCTCCCTCCTTGTGAAGTGTGCGACTGGCAAACGTCCCTGCCGTCCTCCTGGAGCAGCCAGGGAGAGTGGTGGGAGCAAGCGGCACCATATTGAAGCAGCTGGAGGCTGGGAATTATTAATTCAGTGGTTAGCTTATGATCTTTGCCTTTCTCTTTGGAGCAGAGCGTGCACTTCTTTGTGTTTTCCACTCCCTGAGGTGCTGAATCTTGCTAAACTTTTTCTTGAGATGGTGCCTGGTTGACTGTAGTGGGTCTTTTCGGGAAAGCGCTCCTGCCCATCCAAATGAGCCTCTGCTCATCCTTGAAAGAAAAAACACCCAGGGCACCTGGCTTATTTTCTTGGTAGCCGTCAGCAAGCCTCAGACCCCTGCATTGCTGAAGTGTCACTTCTTTGGCATTCAGCGTTTCAGCCCGTCATCTCTGGAGCAGATCGTGCTCGCAGCTCCTGAGCGGTGCAAAATTATGCAGCAAATTGTGTAAAACTGTGTAAAAGGGAAGGCAGCATGCCGTTCTGCATGGGGCTGGGCTTTCCCCCTAGCGGATACGGGGGCCAGAGGGAGAAATTTGGTTCCTGGTCGATCACCTCGTTGGATACCATCTCATTTTGTCCTCCCTGTGCCTTTCCTGTAATGTGCCTTGCAGATAGCCCCACTCCGGAGCCCTGGAGTCGCTGTAAGTTTGCAGCTGATCTTAGCCCCATGAGGATCATACGCAGTGTAGATACGGAGCAGCTAGATCAGATATGATATTTGGGGCTCCCTGCTTTGCTGGTGAAGATGTGCCTGTGCTACAGGGATTTTGGTAGAGGCTCTTCCAGCTGAGAGTCCATCCTGAACGACTCACTGTATGGAAGTTACTCCAGTCTCACTGAAATGAAATTTTAGATATTCCTATAAAAGTCGCGCTGCCTTTTTGCTTAGATAATGGGTATGACCAGCGAGTGGATTAAAAGTAATATATCTGAGGGATGCGGTCTGATAGGGCAATATTGCTGTGCACTTAAATGACAGGGCTTCTTGTCTGTGTGAAGTAAGCAATTACTTGAATTATTGGGACACTTAACCAGCTTTGCAGTTATACAAAATTATACTAAGTGATTTCTTTTAATAGCTGGTGCAGAAAATTCTTACAGAGTGCAAATCTCGTAAGTGACATGAAAAAAAAAAGAATTACCTGTTTTTACCTCTTAAATCAGCCAGGGAACACCATCTAGCCAAAACTGCTACTTTCCTACAAATAGAATAAAGATCCAAGAAATGGTTGTGTCAGGACCAGCTTCACCCCTTTGAATTTCTGCATGCGAGTCAAACCTTTGTCATCACCTGATAATTTCTTCTCTGAAGTAAATAAAGGGGAAAAAAGATTCTTTGGAGCAGTCATGGACAAAAAAAAAAGCTATTATCTACATTATTATCTGCTCACATCTGGGCAATATGCAGGTGTCCAGAAATAAAGTGTTTGGATGATTGGACTGTCCTTTTTTCTTTTTTTTTTTTTTTTTTTTTTTTTTTTGCTTAATTTGCTTAAGATAAATGTCTCCTAAGTGTTTTAAGGCATCTGATTTCCGTATAGATATGGACTGAGGGAGAAGGAGAACTGGCAGTACTTTGAGTTTGGTTTGATCTGGGTGAGACAGCCTTGTAGAAAGTAATTATTCTGACTATGGCAAATAATGAGGGCTGTGGCAGAAGGCTGTGGTTTCTTGCAACTGTAAGAAATGTAGCTGGAAAAGTGCATTGCAAAAAGATCTTCCTAAGAATTGAGGCAGGCACAAAAAGAACTTTTTGGACAGCTCTAAAGCACTGTCTTGGGGTTTTTGAAGCAGCTGCATTTCAAAGATATCCTTACATTTTACGTACAGCAAGATTTGTTGGGAGAGGTTGACAGATTGCATCGGTGATAACTTTTTTTTTATGAATGCTTTTGACGACTGTAAAATTCTGCGATAGATGCCTTGGGAAGTAGCATCTGCAAATGGGATTGTCCCTCTCAAGTCCTTTTTCCATTTCAGGCAGAGCAAGGCAATTTGTTCCCAGAAAGCCTCTTTTGAGCTGTTCTTTGGGTTGTGTTTTTTTTTTTTTTTTTTAAATCCTAAATTGGGAAAGAAATGTCACATCTCATATTCTGTGACTGATGTATCCCTCCTAAACCAGGCCATTCCATCATTCCATGAGTTTCTGAATCGTTTTCTCTTTTCTCTTTTCCATCTTACTCAGCATATTCCCCTTAAAGCTATATCCTTCAAGGTCACAGCCTGTTGCGAGCTAATTGATTCTTCCTTCTCCTGGAGCCTGGGAGAGAAAGCAGGAGAGAGACAATCCCAGTAATTGTGTCTGGTGCATTAGATTCAAGACCGGTCTCCCTCCTGTCATTATACTTTGCCCTCTGTCAATACCGGAATAATCTCTTCCTTTCTTTTCAGTTTCTGTTTTATATTGTAATACCATTTCTCCTTTGCTGAAACACAAAGGGAAGGTGAATGTGTTTAAGCATTCACATATTTAGGTTGCACGTCAGCTTCAGCTCGATCACACTAAAGAAGGTTTCATTATATGCGGGGTATAATATTACTCGCTAACCTGCAATTTCTCTCACTCTGCGAAGGCACATAAATTGTAAAAATGGTAACACAGTTCAGGAGCTAAATTTCTCTTCTTCCTCCACTATCACTTTTGAATACAATCCTATAATTTAACTAGATCTCTTTCTGTAATACTACCAAAATTGTGTTTTCTGTGCTAATTGCTTCTTTAAAGCTCTAAACAAATCCTTACAGATCTTCCCTTTGCTTTCCTTTTCAATTTAAGCAAATCTTCCCCAGAATAAATCCAGATTTTATATAGATCTGGAAAGAAGAAGGCAAGATCTGCAAAGAAGAAGACAGGCCAGGGGGGGCTTCAAGCATTACTGGGAGTGCTGGATCTCCAATACCGTCCTCTTGGCCTGGTGCAGCTTCTTGTGAGGATCCAGACCTGGTCCCTGTTGCTGTTCCACAGTGGTGGGACCCTTGCGTTTAGTCCTTCTGCACCTCCTGGGGGCCCCGTGATCTCTTGGGCCAGCCACGTGGCTCTCCGGGCATTGCCCCGTCCTCCTGCCTCTGGGCACACCGAGTTGTGTTGACCAAGCACAGGGAGGTGTGTGGGGATGTGCAAAGCTGGACACCGTGAAGGGGCTGCTGAGCAAGGCCTGCTGCCCTTCCCTGGCTCGTTTCTGCTGGAGAACAACCATCCCTCCCTGCCTCATGTGCTGGCTCCCACCGGGAATATGTGGCAAAAAGAGAAAAGCGGTGGGTACTGTCAGCAAAGCACCCCTGATTTCTGCTGCATCTTCTTCTGTGCCTGGAGACTCTTCCCCTCCGTGGGCAGAAATGGGGATTTGCTTAAGAAATGATCTCAGTTTGCCTCCAAAGTAACATAGGAATGACAGCTGCATTGCTCATGTCATTTTAGAGTTAGAGATGGGGGGAAAACCAGAAAGCAATCCAGCCTTTAACTAAGTTTTGTATCATACCATGAACATCACTTAAAATTTCTCTCTGCTGCTTTCGCCTCTTCTTGTCCTATTCCAGTCCTGCGCTTGATATCCTTTCCCGTATCCGCAGTAATTTCCCAAGGTCTATATCTGTCTCTGTGGCAGGCTGGAGGGAGCCTTTCCCTTCAGCTCTAAGTGCTGCAGCCCGGCTAAGGAATCCCATTTGCAAGCAGGGAGGGTTGGCTCTCAGCGAGCGCTGAGGTAGCTTTTCGCTGCATTCGTTCTGCTTTTCCTTATTTTTTTTTTTATTTGTCTCAAAGCAGCCTGTTTTCGACCTGCTGGCCTGCAACTCAGGGAGCAGGGACCACGCTGCAGGACGCGATCCCTGCCGGTGTGAAGGTCGGGGATGCGTCTCCTCGGAGAGCGGCAGGATGCTCGCGGGAGGGGAGAGCAGGCGTCGCGGCGCAGGCTCTGCAGCATCTTTCTTCTGCCCTTGCTGTCACTGCACAGGGCAGCGCTGCGAGGGAGAGGGCAGGAAAAGAGCACCGTGAAGCAGGTAGTTCTCCGTTTCTGGTACTCTGTGGACGCTGATTAGCTGCAGGAGCTGCATGAGGAATTCAGGCTGCCTTCAGCTTCGCAGGTAGCGGAGGGGCCATCCCTGCACCAGGGGTGATTCCCAGCGTGTGTATCAGGGAGCTAACCTCGTAGTTCAGCTTCTAGGAAGGGAAGTGCTCGCCACAAAATACACAGACCGAATTTGAAAGCCGCGAGTTTTCCTTGACGCGTGTCTTGTGAACTAGCAATTTCTTGTCACGGGGAAGTTGCATTCGTAGCCGCCTTTATCTGTATGCAGCAGGCAAAAAAATAATAGCAATAGTGCGGATAAAATGTTGAATAAAGGTGAACAAAGATACCAGACAAGTTCTGAGCCAGACTCAAGAGTGTAATAAAGAGATACTGATCTGAGTAAGCCTTGGAGACGCAACTGGGCCTCCATTAACAAGCAGCAATAAAGCAAGTGCCGATATTCCGAGCCAGCCAGTCTGTGTTTCCTTAAAACACTTCCTTCCTTGATATCCCAGAGGTCACGGGGGCTTGCAGATGTGTATAGCTATGGTAGTTATACCAAGAATAAAGTGGGGCAGGGATTGATGGGCTGAGGTGCATCAGATGCTGCAAAACTCAGGCATTCAGGTCCACTAAGCTAACCAAAGGGGTGGCTGAGGCTTACAGATTTCCTCTCCCCATTCCAATATGTAACGTGGGCTTAAAAATGCCCTCAGTAAGCACACGTTTCAGTCAGATGACTGAAACTTCTCATTTACATCCCGTTGTAATCACATTATTTTAGTGTTTGTTCCTTGCGTAGAACAGTTCTCTGCTCCAACATGCAGAGGGCTGGACTGACCGGCGTGCCCGTCCCTCCTTCCCTTCTTTCTTCTGGAGCAGCACCCCAAAGTCACGGCTTCTACAATGGCATCAAGGGCGTGGTTTCATATTTTTGTAAAGATGGGACCTAAAGAGGCAAGAACATCATTTTCTGAAGCGTTTTTCTCTTGGCAGTTTCAGTGTGAAATAATGATTTGCAGCGTCATTTATTTTAAAAAGCTTCCTTTTAATTTTTAGATTTCACTGAGAATAAGTTATGAATTCCCACTACACAGAACTTCTACATTTCTTCTCATTTATGGGCCTACGGATGTGTGTGTATAGAAAATACCACATCCATATGGGGTCTATGAACATTGTTTCTTCAATAAAAGTGACATCAGGGATTGTGCTGTATCTTGAGTTCTAAGGAAATCTGATTAAAAATTGATGTCATAATAAAGCTCAGGGTTTGGATTTTCACTGCAGAAATTATCGTCTTTCACTATCTGTTGTGTTTGTCAGTGAAATGTTTGGTTCTCTGCTCGTACGTTGCTGATTAACACACGCAGCAGCCGACCCGAGGTTTGCAGCGTCTGGTCTTTGGGTACAGAGAAACCTCAGGGAACTTTCTCAGCATCAGATGAGAAGGCAGAATTTGGAGAAGGCTTGCAGGAGGCTAAGTACCAGGTTAATTGTGATGCAGAGCCAGAATGATATAAAAGACCGTTTTCATCATTTGCAGTCCTGCTAATGGAAATGCAATAGATTTGCTGCAGAAACCCAACTCAGAATCAATAGCAATGCAATGAGGCAGCTGGTTGGGGAGAGCACATGTGATGCCAATCTACTGCAGACAGTACCTGGGCAGAGATAGCTCTGGCACCGCGTCAGGAAAGGGCAGACAGCCCCAGAGGATACCGTGGCAGGTGATGAAAGACTTCTTAGTAGAAAAACGCTTGTTTCTCCTAAGAGGGGGGTGGTGTTAGGAGGAAAGGCTTTGTGAGGCTCGGGGCAGAGAACTGTTTTGTTTGAGGAATTCGGGTTTGTTTGGACCCGGAGATGCCTCTCTCACTGCAAGGTGCTCTGCAAGGTGAAGGAGGGAGTCTTCTTGCTTGGGGTTGTGCCCCAGCCACAGGAAATTGAGGAGAGACAGAGGTACTAGGTTCAGGTTTGGAGACAGATGGACCGGCTTGGAGAATCTCTTGCCAAGGGCCCCTGTTTCCCAGGCACACTAGGTAAACTCTGCTTCTTCCAATGGCTTCTAGGAGGCACACGGGCTACCCTTAGTGTTATCAGTGAAGGGAGCCCAGTGTCCTGGAGCAGGGCACGGTGAACCACATCTTGCTTGTTCACTTTCAGATGCCATATTGAGCTGCTGGGCTCACATGGGAGGTAAACATCATACTCAGTAAGAGACGGTACGAGCATGACCCTTGTTTGGCAATTAGAGAGCTCTTGGAAGCGGCAAGGGAGAAATCACTGTATTTTATTTTGGGGCACTATAAGGCTAATGTGTCTGGTTATTTATGGCCTGTCCCATCCACTCTCCTGCCCCACACCACCCCTAGAGACTTAGTCACAACAGGAAAGGTTTTAGCTGGGGGAAGATGGGCCGAAGCGGATCCGGAGGGACATGTCTGGCTGCATCCACTGTCATTTCAGACAGTCTCAGGGCTGCTCTAAGCTAAACCAGAGGCAAGGTCAGTCTCCATCCAGCTTTGAACAAGAATACTGGGATTATGGCATCCATCTATTAGCTTTGTTCTGTATCGCATTATTATGGAAGTCCCACTGCAATACATCCCTTCTCACGGAGTAAATGCAGCTTTCTCGTATATGCTTTGACTATCCCCTTCCCCCACTCTTTCCTTTCTTCCTTTTTTTTCTGTCTATACTTTATCCTGGAACAGCACGTTCTCATAATTCAGACAGCTTTTTAGTTTGGCAATGAATATTGCTTTAGTTTTTGAGATGAAAGGAAATCAATAGTGGGTTGGTAGTCACGTGGCGCTGGTGGGGGGAGTGTATGAAGCTGTGATCTTAAGTGAGATTCGTGGCATAGTTCAGTTTGGCTGTGGAATTCCTGAAAGAGATTTGAATTTTACACTTTTAGCAGTCAATTAATACACGTGATTAGACAGATCAAAAGAGAAAGGAGAATACGAAGCTCGTTCAAAAGCCTTTCTTTTATGCAGAAAAATGTCTCCAAGCTCATTAAAGATAACTTGACTATTCTAAGATGCTAACTGAAGTCAGTATAAAGCTGCCGAGACTAGATCTCAAGAAGAGAAACCTACCTATTCACTATAGGAATTTAATCTGGATAGTTAATTCATTTTTTTTCAACTTGAACAAAATTGCCTGAATTTTCACTAGCACGAAGATCCTCTGGTTTAATAGGTCTGTCGGACCTAGTAGAGCCTCAGGACGCTGTAGTCCACAAACCACAAGACACAGACTTCCTGACTAAAGGTTTTACCATAAATGCACCAATTACTGTGTGAAAGCTGAAAGCAAGACAGTGTCTGCCTCATCCCCTGCTCTATTTTCTCTTTTAAACAGGAATTTGACTTTGACTTTGGAAATAAGTCTTTGCTCTCTGGCTGTTTGTTCATTTAGACTTTTTTCTCCTAGAGCGAGAAGGTCTCTGTGCCTTATATTTTCCCCTCACAAAGGTGCACACACTATAATCCACACAGCTCTGGAAAGGTCTTTTTGACAGGGCAGCTCCACAGTCCTCTCCATGGAGGGAATTGTTTTCAGTCTTTGAGTTATTTGAACCCCTTTCACACACCCCTTTTCTTCATTTTCAGGTACGTAGAGCTAGAATTTTGGTATGATGCTTACACGTGGGCTCATCCAAACCTCCAACAAAGGTTACCAAAATCTGTTACCAAAATCTGTTCAGTGTCTCAGTCACTGCTCAGAGGTCACCAGCATGAACTGGAGCTAATGTCCGATTAATATTTTTAGCAGGAAATAAGTAATGATGATCAGTCAAGGCAGAATGCCCGTGCCTCATGCACGCAGAGGCACTCGCTGTCCTTGGGCTTGTCCCCAAGGTCACATACTTCTTCTTGCTGAGGTGCAGTAACAATCTTCCCCTGCAAGTCAAGGGGAAAAAGAAAATCAATATCGACATTCCTTGGCAATGCTGTGTGCATTTTAGGAGATATTCCATCTTTCCATTCCCCATCCAGTTCTGTGCAGCCAGACCCAGCTCTGAACGCTGTCCTGAGCAGGGCTTCCTGAGTGAATGGCAGACTGACTCACGGGTTTTAACTGTGTATTCCTCCTCACTTTTGCTAGTGTCCCAAGGATTTCTCCCGCTGTGTCCTGCTGCCACTTTTCCTGTCCTTAGCCCAAGGATTATCACAGTTTACTCCTCACTCAGCACGTCCTCTCAGCTCCTTCAACATCAGTTTCTTTCTTCCAAAATTGACAGAAGCCCGAGGGCATGGATTTGTAGGAAAGAAGGATTTTGACGGCTGCATACCGCTTCTGTCAACCCAACTTAAAGGCACTTTGCTTATATTTTGGATTCTTTTGAGTTTTAATGTCTACATTGGTGGATCTACAGCATGAACTCAACTTGATAGGGTTTCATGATGTCTAAGTAAGTAGCTTGTTTTATCAGGACAGGGGAATTCAGATACAAGATGATATCAAGAGGATCGCAGTAATCAGTATTTCCAAGTTAGCTGAGACTAGTGTTCCTGGTCACCTGGATGGTTAGCAGTGAAGGTAAAGCTGGCCTAGCAATGGAAAAGAAGTGCTCTCCAAGAGCCAGATACTAGGATAAGAGCGAGACCTGGAAAGGAATATAAGAATGATTGTTCTGTATACCATCTGAGCTGATCAGGGAACAAAATAATGTCATGGTTGGGATATGGTGGTAGGATTTTAGAAATTAAAGAGGACAGAATTAGAAGGATTACAAGAGGATGCTTTCTGTCTTGGCAGAGGGTCTTGAAGAGACTTTTGAATTTGTAAGCAATAGGAGAATATAGTAACATGGCCAAAAAAAGTGATGGTAGACTGAGATGAAGTGCATATACCTGTGAAGAACAGAAGAGCAGGGAAGGTCTGACAATTTGTTGGTGAGAAGAAGGCAAGTAGGATCTCTGCTCCAGTGCCTTAGGTACGTGAAGTCTCCCTAGGACCTCGCAGCAGGTCCAGTAGCAGTTTGGCTCCCTTGCTATAGTGCTGGTGCATATGAATGCCATATTCTTGGTCCAGGCTGCCCTTCTAAGGGAACCTCTGCAGGGCAGGGCCTCTCACAGAGTCACAGAGAACTGAGGCTGGAAGAAACCTCTGGAGATCACCTAGTGCATCATCCCCTGCCCAGAGCAGGAGCACCTAGAGCAGGTTGTCCGGAACACTGTTAAGTCAGGACTTCAGTATCTCAAGGATGGAGACTCCCAAACTCTCTGGGCAACCAGAGTTCAATCACTCTTGCAGTACTCTTTTTTTTCTCCTGTTGTTAGATAGAACGCTTCTTTTTCGATTTGTGCCTATTGCCTTTTGTCTGTTCACTGGGTATCGGATATGGACAAGGGTTTGGCTCCATTTTCTTTTCTTTATCATCAAGCATTGGTTAGATCCCCAGAGTCTTTTTCCAACTAAACAGTCTCAGCTCCCTTAGTGTCTCCTTGAATGAGAGAAGTCCATCTTCATGGACATTCACAGGACCTGCTCCGGTAGCAACATGTGTCTTCTGTGCTGGGGACCCCAGGATTGAACAGGGTGTGCTGAGGTGAGGAGCGTTGACTCCCCTGACCTGCTGGCAACACTTCTAATGCAGACCAGGGGGTTGCTGGCCTGTTTTGCTGCAAGGGAACGAGCAGCCGCTTGTCCATGAGGCCCTTCTTTGCAGAGCTGCTTTCCAGGAGCTCAGCCTGCAGTCTGTGCTGGTGCGTGGGGTTATGCCTGCCAGCTGCTGGACGTTGCCCTTCCCTCTGTGGAATATCATGAGGTTGCTCCCTGCCATCTCTCCAGCCTGTTGAGATCCCTCTGAATGGCAGCACATCCATCTGGTCTACCAGCCACTCCACTTTTTTTTTCACATTTTTCTTTATCATCCTCAGACTTGCTGAGCATGCACTCCGTCTTATCATCCAGGCTGTTAATGAAGATTAAAAGTTTCAACCCATTACTGAGCCCTGGGGTATCTTACTAGTGCTTGGGCCCCAGCTGGACTTTGTGCCTCTTTCCACAACCCTCTGAGCCCGGCGCCTTCTGTACATGGGTTCCTCAGCATTGATGGGTTACAGGGAATGGCTCTTTATGCCCTGTTCTCCTCAGCCTCCCAAGAGGCGGGAGTCACTCTGCACCGCCTGCGCAGCAAATCCGGCAAAGCTGCACTTTGTCGCCGGATTCCCTCCTGTCGCTTGTTCAGAAGCTCTTGGTGCAGTCCAGCTATCGCCTCGCAAAGCTCTACCCACTCGTCCTGTTTTCTGGGGACTTCAGTAATCGCATTAACAAATTTTGCAGGTTATCAATAACAATTTTTGCCATTCATAACTTGATTAGCTGTACAATTTTTGTGACGTACGGCTGTGCGAATGCGTACTCTGTTTGTGTGCAAAGAAAGGCTGTGTTTCAGGATCAAAAAGCCAATCAATGAATTAGCATGCAGCGTCTGTTTTTCAGAGTCAATTAATGGAAAGATACCACAAAATTCTCCTTTAGCTCTACAAAATGGACTATACCCAACACACAGGCTGACTTTAAACACGTAAAGGTTCATGGACATGGCTGGAAATCTCTCTGGTTGTTGCTAGCATCAAGCATTTGAATTCACCATGCTGGGAGATTAATGGAGATCTCTCTGATCAGTAGCTTTTCAGGCAACCCTGTAATTTTCCTAATTGCTGCTAATCGACTGTTTAGTGTTTGCAGTTTCTCCATCTCCAAATTTGGAGGAGGGATTAAAAAAAACATGCCCTGTAAGGGTATACAGATAACTGGCTACAAGCTCAGGAAGCAGAATTATTAGCTGTGAATCAGAGGAAGTATCAATTCCCTTAAGCCACTTAGCTAGGCAAGGGGAGGGGAGGTTGAGGTTGTGTGGGGATGCAGACAAAGAAAACAGGAGAATATTCTGTGCACCTTTGGAACAGGACTGATATCTGACAAGTATGGCGTATTTATATGCCAATCTTCAAAGAAAAATTCGGTATCCAGCCCAAGTTGCCCTTAGCAGAGAGCTAGCAGGTTCCCCAAGCTGCAGAGTAATGTTGTTTATTCTCTTAGTGCAGATTAGCAAAGCGCTGTAATGTCTCTCGTTTCTCGGGGCTGTTGCTGACACTTTCAGGACGCTAATACGTGTTGATTTGGCAAAGCGGTGTACCTGGGGCTACTGCTGGGTGTGAATTTGCGTTTCATTCATATTGTAATTTTCACATGTTACTCTGCTTTTATAAATGGGTGGTGATGGCATAATGACAAAATAGCCCTGAAAATTAATCCAAAATGCTGACCGAAGAGACCATTCTTTTTTTTTTTTTTTAAATAGCTTGTAAATGTTGTTTAAATCATGCAAATCTTGCCATGGCAGAGGAAGATTTAAAAATCTTAGTAGAGAAAGTTGAGACAAACTACTTGACCGTGAATTTGGGTTAGACATATCACAAGAGAGAGTTTTGGGTGCGCAGATCTAGCAAGCGAAAGCACCACCATCTGACAAGGAGCTTCAATTAGATCACTTGCACCTGCAATGAAACATGTTTTTTTTTATGATTTTTAGGACATTTAGCTGCTGGATTTTTCTTCCCTTTGCTTTGTTAGCTGATCTCAAACACAGCACAAGGCCGTGTGTCCCAGCCACTGCTGCCAGCAATGCACTGTGCGCCACGGTGCCTTGCTACCCCGGGGTAGCTGGTGAGGAAAGAGAAGCTTCAGCAGATTCAGATCCCATGCTGTGGCTGTGGGTGAGTGCAGATTTATTAAAGCTCCCGGGGAATATTTGAAGCAGGTCTCTACCTGCGTGCTGACTCTCGGGTGCACTGAAAGCTCATGGACAGTTCGCCTACATGGATGTTCAGTTTATCTAGTGATGGTTTAGGATCAAACCTGCTCTTTCCCCTTCTAGTAGCAGCTGGACCTCTCCGGGGTCGTATGTAAAGAGAGAGGAAACTTTGGAATGAACGTATCAAATGTAA
The DNA here is from genome assembly GCA_032275445.1 of Crypturellus soui. Classification (NCBI taxonomy): domain Eukaryota; kingdom Metazoa; phylum Chordata; class Aves; order Tinamiformes; family Tinamidae; genus Crypturellus; species Crypturellus soui. The sequence goes on along the minus strand of JAUBNY010000868.1, from coordinate 993,618 downwards.
GATCAGTTCCACTATTTAAAACCGTATCGTGTTCCAGAATTGTGGGTAGCCCATACAGTGCATATAGATAACGCATGAGAAGAGCATCTAGCAGGAGGACAGCACAAATCCACAAACGCGCGCAGGGTTTCTGGGGCGGTTGTTGGTCCGCGTGCTAGCAAAGTTGGCAGTTCTTGACTTCCCGTGCGTGATTCCAGCTTCGGATCCCACTTCCACTGCTGGTGGAGCCTCGAGGCACGTGCTGCGTGGCGGGCTCGGGCCCGGGGATCTGCTCCTGAGCACGGCTCCTGCCCCGCATTATGCATGAGCGCGCCGCGGCGGGGGCTGCACTTCATGGCTCTCATCTGGGGGCGATGATGTAAGGGAGCCGGAGTAATATAGCGACACTTTTCATTTTTTATGTCCTAGCTCAGTTAAGAGCAGCCCTTTGAATTGTGTCATTTTTCTCCCTGGTGACTGTTTAATCACCTGCGAGAGTAGCCGGCAGAGTTTTGTGGCGAGATTGATTATACATCCAACAAAGTGCTTCCTTCAGCCGAACGCCGGGAAGTAGCCTAGTTTAGAAGCTAATGGGCTTCAGTTTAGGGGGGAAATGGTGGCTGTGATTGAAATGTCCCTGCAGCACAAGCCCCTCGGGCTGCATGCTAAATGCTACCGGGATCCTGGAGAGCTCGTGCCTGTGGGGAATGGGAGGGACGTCCGCGAGCTGGGCTGTATGAACGCATGATGTAGTGAGTACTTCACAAGTCAACGGGTGTGGGATGGCTCAGCCTCGTTAGTGCCTGCAGCGCGGAAAAGGAAGATGCTGCTGCTGCAGACACAACAGTGATTTTGTCTGCACCATTAGCCTGGACTGATGCGGTGGGGTCTGAGGAACAAAGTAGGACCCAGGTTCACATGGCATCAGGTACAACGGTGACACCTGTGAGAGCATTACAGAATTACACCTATTGGCCCCATTTTATGGGGAATGAGTCAATAACAACATTGTGGATGTCTGTTTACCAGTGTTTAGCCTTCCCTGGTAAATTCACAACCTCAGAGCATCAATGTTTCCAGCATTTATTGCTAGCAATGGACAAAATAAACACAAACAAAATTAGATCTTGACATTTGTAGTTAGGCTGTTTCTCTGCCATTGCTTCAATGAATGTCAGAGATTATTTACTAATAGCTTCATTTGGAAATTAAAAAAAAAAAAACAAACAGTAAAGTTGCAGTTCATTGACATTTTATAAAAACACATTTAAGGCAACTTAGCCAAAGTTTGGGGATCACATTTCCCAAATTTAAGAGCTTTGAATGTCAACTGCATGTTGTTCCCTTTGGCTGAACCCCAACCAGCTGCAGCATTTGTTTGTTTGCTTGGGTTGGTTTCTCCTCTCTGGTTTTGTTTCCTGATAGAAATCAGTTGTTTATTTCCTAATCTTTAGTACTTTTGCATGCAAATACATAAAATCGTCTGGTCATTTTGAAGGTCATCTGCCTCCACAGCTAGTTTTTCCGCAGCCACGTGCACAGCTGGGATCAGGCCTCAGGCCCTTGCCCGTCCATGCCCACTCACAAGGGGCAGAATGGCACATAGGAGAGGGGGGTACAGAAAAGCTCCCCGGATGTTATTGCATTAGGACAGGGGACTGTCTGTAATCTCCTTGGCAGAAAAAAAAAATAAATAAACCTTCTTGCTTGTCAGCCCTGCCCAGAAATATTTTTTAGCTTTGCCCTTGACTATTGTCATTACTTTAATAAATTGATGATAATTGTTTGGCTCAAAACAGCTCTGCCTTCTGCTGTGTAGGTGGGGAAATAAAGCCAGGAACAACCCTTTCTTCTCCTGTAGAGAAAAGTTTGCTTTTCGCTGCAGCAGGGATACTGTGCATATCAGTTCTGTTTAGCTGCTGCTGTTGGCAGAAAGTAACCCAAGCACTGCCTCAGCTAGAAATGCAAGATTGATTACATTAGACGTGCTTTATTCCCAGTATCCTGCGTGAAATCAGCTCTTGAGTAGGTTAATACCATTGCTTCAGAGTGGAAAATGCCAATGTTAATAGAGAATTTGTTACAGGTAGATGGCTTAGTGCAGAGCACAACCCCTTGGGACTGGGCCACTCTCAGACTTGTACCTGAGGAAGGAGGACAGAAGAAGGCTTCCTTGTGATGAAATTTCCTATACTAAACTCTGAGTGTGACCGATTGCTGGGTCACCCCAGGAAGTTATGTCTTCTTTAGATCTGAATGCAGCTCTGACGTGATGCCATTTGCAGAAGGCTCGAACGTGCTTTCAGCTGTGACCCAAACTGCTCTGCTGATGCAGGGTGAGGGCAGGACACCATAACAACGCTTTAAACCCCATCTTAACACTAAACTGTCCCCATGGAAAGCTTCTAGTCTGAAACTGCGGGGAAACGACTGGAAGCAGAGCTCATGATGCCTACTGAAGGGACACAGAGCTTCCGTGTGGTCCTTGTACACTATGAGATGCTACGTCTTTGGGAGCGCTCATTTTAACACAGTGTCCAGAAGTCAGCAGCCCTCAGTGGGACACACAGGTCCTCTACTGCACTGTCCAAGCACCGGTGACAGTGGAGTTGTTGAGGGATATTGGCACAGCTAAACGAGTAAATGAATGGACCCGTGACTTTCCCATCTCCAAGAGCCCAGCCTCGGAGCAGGGTTTCTGCGCGTTCCCGCGCGACGAGCATAGCCACCCACCTGTGAGCGTTCAGGTTCCCCTTCTCCCAGCTACAGCAGAGGCTGGCACGGAGCCGGATCTGGGCGTGTGGCTTCGAGGGATGTCCCAGGAGGGAAGGGGCTCTGCTGATCTGTGCCTTTCCCTGGGAAAGCCACACAGCGTCTCATTTGTCGCCAACTTTTGCTCTCAGCTGGCCTTACAGAGTGGGAATTATTGAGGGAAATCCTGATCCTTGTTTGCAGTCTAGCTAGAGCAAAATAGTTAGCTCCTCTGAGGCAGGACATGCTAGTTTTTGCATGTTTTCCTGACTTCTGTATCTTTATCAGGTCATGAGCTATGTCTCTCCCGCATCCCAGCGAGTCTTCGGCAAATACAAAAAGCATAACCTATTTTACAGCAGGGAAACAGTAACTTTGAGGCTTCCCCTCAGCATCTTGTTACCGGGGATGGTGCATAGTCTGTGCAGTGCACAAGACATGAGGCGACATATCGCACACCTCTTAGAAACGAAACCATAAAGGATTTTTGGGCTTGCAAGTGACTAGCAGCCAAGCTGATGCTCTGCCATGCAACACATCTGTTTTGTGTTTGCATCAGGCAGAAATGAAACACAATGATGTAGACCATTTTCAACATCTCAGATAGATGGGTAGAGTATCGCAGCGGGCTGATTTCTCAGAAGGATCAGAATTGGGAAGGAGGAAAAATGCTTATTTGTCAGTGGTCACTTCCACAGCGGTGTTCCTGCGTGCGTTAATGCCTGTTTAATGAAGATGCAGCTTTAGGCCAGAATGCTAAGCCTTCCACAAACACTCTAGAACATCCAAGCACCTGTTTTCATTTACTTCGCTAGGCTCATCTCTGGGACTAGTGTGGGCTTTTACAGGTATTAAATCCTAATATTTGGGAAATAATTGAGAAACATGGACTCAGGATGTTGTGGGTGGTGGCCTTATAAGGCATACGGCCCCATCCTTTGACCTTTCCTTAGAGATTTGACAACCCCAAACCAAAAACATCTGTAGTAAACACGGCTTTTTGTCCTGTAGCTGTCAGTGACATTTGCGACAGACCGTCTGTCTCTAACGACCCTAATCCGCTTTGCATTTCCTAGGCACTTTTTTTTTTTTTTAGGAGGTCCCTTGAACCCTGAGATATTTCAGAGGTATATTGTTTCATAAACGCAATGCCTTATATCACGTCCTGGTTATCTGACACTTCTAGAGAATGACAAGGAAGCTAACGGCTCTTTATCTATTGCCAGGGGACATGGCTAAGACCTCCTTTCATTTGCAGATTTAAAGTCTTTATTGTGGGAAAGGGGGAAGCTGCCATTGCTTTTTTTGGGGCTAAAATTCCTGTATCGTTATGGAGATTAAATAGAATAATCTTGACTGATGTTAATGTATGAGACTTGCCCGATTCCAGCTAAGAGACAGGAGAACAATATTTCCAGGGGACCATCCATTATTCATCCCTCTTTCTTACGCTAAATCAAAGACCATGGACACCGAGCGTAACTAGTTTTGCTTTTGCGTCAAGAGAAATGCCATGTTGTTTCATCTCTTGTGTCGCAATTCAGTCGGGTCCTTTGGAGCCCGTTCTTGCCCTGGCGGGGGAGGCCGTCACTTATTCTAACCAAAAATGGCTCTTCAAGAGCACAAGACATTAGCAGAGAACAAGCCATAACGTATAATAAATCTCCATAGATAGATAGAGAGCTCTCGAGTAAATGAGGATTCTCGTACAGCCTCCCACTTCCCTTCCCAGTGTGTTGCCAATTTTAGGGAAAATTAAACAATTTGGCAGGGGCAGAAGCCATGCCGTTTCTCTCAAAACGACAGTTACAGCAGGCCTTTCCTAGTAATGTTTTACTCAGTTCCTCTCGCTGAGGCCTGCTCGGTTCTGTAATTGCTTCTCATAAAACGCATTTGTCGGCATAGCTCCTGCTTTGTCATTCCTGCAGTGCAGGGTCTCTCCAGAGCTCACGAATGGAGCTCTTGCAGACTCGGGAGCATCCAGGGCATCCAGGAAAGGATGGATGTTACACTGGGCAATAGGGCTGTTTTGAGGGACACTCTGCACTATGCAGTGTAGCAACAGGGTGTTTCCTCAGGGCTGGCATGGCAGAAAATCTTCATATTTGCCTCTTTGGCATAGCGGATGTGTCCAACTGTTTGCAACCTCTTTCCCAGGCTTCCTCAGTGTGCATCAGCTCACGCTGCAGATCCACCGGAACATGGGAAATGCTTAAATCCCATCACTGGGATGGGGTTGACCCATTGCCGAATGAATGACTCGGAAAAGAGGTAGCAGCCTGCGCCATAACTCACCAGAGAAACGGATCAGTAGAGAACAAGTTGGTTAAACTGCACCCATAACGTAGTTCCCTGAGATAACCTCCTTGCCAGTCTTGCACTTGAGGACTGGGAAATGCTGAAGGAAACTGCCGTAGACAAAATCCAGCCATAACCGTAAGTGACCGGGCTCTCAAGCCTTGGGCACTGCACCGTTCAGGGGATGCAAGTGTTCCCTCTGTATTTTGAGCACAACTTTGGCCCTAATCATGGTCTTTTTTTAAGACTGTAAAGGGGCAAACCGCAGCAGGACCAGAACTCGGAGTGATGCACGTATCTGTGGCTCCTTTTGTCTTCTGTTTTAGGTCAGCAGAAGCTAAGAGCTTGCTGTTATTACTATTAGCATTGCAAGTTGTGTCTTGAGGCTTTAACCTGCTGTGCGGGCAAACTGAGATAGGAGGCAAAGCCTTCCACTAAGGGGTTGTTGCCTACATAGTCAAGGGAGACGAAGGGTTGAGGGGAAAAGCATCATGACCAAGTCAAAAGCAGGTCAGGAGACTCGGCCTAAGACTGCTGGGCCAGGATATCTCTGTTATTGCTCGTTTTCCCAGCTGTGGCTGCCAGAGCTGCAATGATTTACCAAAGCTGCTGCTTACAGAGTCAAAACTAACCTCCTCCCATGCTCTCCCACAGCACAGGGCCTCCTTTGGCCTAGGGCGTGTGGGGGTTGATATTTGACGACAACTCAGCTTTGGGAGGACCTAGTACTGGGACAGAAATACGCTGGACAGACACAGACAGGCACTGGCACTCGGCAGAACATTAACAAAAGGTAAAGGAGGCATTTCCATGTCTTGTTGTGGTCCTGGAAAGGGAGAAAATCAGTGCATGCACTTAGGGAAATGTGTCAGGGTTGTACCTAACAAGCTGCAAAGGGCTTGTCTTTGGTTTGGAGCTCAGCCCCATACAGGGTTTAGGAGGTGCAGAGCAGAAAACTGTAGGTTTGAGCATCAGGAGAAGCCGTGTGTGCTGACTCAGACACCTGCCTAACGAAAAGCTGCTTTCGGACCGTGCTGGAAGCTCCTGCACAGCCTGGCCGTGGGCTCAGTTTGCAATTATCCCTCGCAGGCCCGCGAGGAGGGAAGGGAGAGCAGTCCTCGGGCTGCATCAGCGGGGCACGGCCTGCTGGACCAGGCGCTAATTGTGCTCCACACAAACACCGGCGCAGCTGCCAGCCCGGTCTGTGTGACAACTGCTCATTAGGGCCATGTAACGTGAGAAGGGCAACACGCCGGGGTCGCTGCCTTCCCTCTTCCCGCTGCCGACCCACCGGCCGTGCGCCGGCGGGAACATCCCCGCGGGATGAAGAGAAACCATCTCCAGCGAACGTTCACCTCCGAGGCAGGTACCGAGGTTGACGCCAAGAGCATCAGGCTCATCTACATCCGATGGGGCAAACTCCTCCAGCAAACTGCAAGGGCCTGGTGGTGGCAGACCAAGCTGTAGAAATGACCGTGCACTGGGGCACGTGGCCCCTCTCTCAACCTAAAAGCTGCATAAGGAGGGAGGGAGAGAGGGAGGCGCCTTAAATGCAAGGGTGGGTCTGATTTTTTGTGTGTTTTTGTTTGTTTTTGCCTTAAAAAAAAAAAAATTATTCCCAAGGGCATTTAGGCGCTTTCATCAAAGCCCATTAGGTGTCAAGCAGTCAAGCACAGTACTTAGGCGTTCAGACTCCTGGGAAGGTCTGTCCGTGCGCTGGAGGAAGGTTGTATTGTCCCTGAAAAAAACCCTTTCTGCTGATGCTGTCCTGCATTAAAGCTCTCCCTGATCAGGCAGAACAGGAGCCGGCCGGAACACAAAGTCTGCCCGTGCTTTCCCTCGCCTCCCCGTCAGCAGGAGCGAGGCGGTGAGGGCCACGGCACCCGCTGCACTAGCACGTTTATCCCCCCCGGCATCTGCTGAGGCGATAGTTGGCGATGCCTCCCGCTCTTGCGAATTCAAGCGGCGTAGGGGCTGCAAAGCCATCGGTTGCATTGGATGTTGGCCCCGATTTGGTCAGCTGTCGTCAAAAAGCTGCTAATGAATATTGACTAAAGGTCTGCAAGTGTTAATTAAGATAGCTGTTCTTCGGAGAGACGCGTGCTTTGTCACAGAAACTGCCTCGGAGAAAGAGGCGGGCAGGCCAACTGTCTGAAAAGCCATTTGTACCCGAGTCAGATCTCCTCCTAATGCAGCACTCGAGTGATAAGGAGCTGGAGAGTGTCCTGTAAAACCCATCCGGATTCCACCACTGTTCTGCATGGACCAGCGCTGCTGCTGTCACCGTGACCGTGTCAGTACGCAGAGCTTCTCTGTAAGCCTCAGCCCCTTGAACCCTCATACTGCTCAAAAATCTGCCCTTTCTTTTTTTATTATTTATTTTTTCTTTCTTTTTCATCAATTTCTACTTGTGATAACCGCAAAAATAACCTTGAAAATGTGGGTAGTTAAAGCTGAAAAATCCAGGGCCAAAACCTCATGTATCGTTTTAAAGCAATTTTTGATTTTTGTGCCAGTTTCATAATTTTTGAACATTTAGGTTTGGCAAGACAGAGTGTATAAACTTTATTGAGAATACAATCTCCAAATCTTGGCATCATCTTCATAAATGTAGATTTTAATAGATTTTTTTTTTTAGTTATGATAAGACATATTTTAATCCATTTCATTTTATGGCAAGCTCTTCGGGACAGATTTCTCGTATTCTTTTTCTTTAAATAACTTTCCTTGTTCCACAAAGCCTCCAATTTGGCTGAATAAAAATGTAAACAGATCCATACATATTACTGATGGAAGCTCTGGGTGATGTTACACATGTCTGAAAACCTCTAAATTGTTTCAGAAACACAGAGCGTAATTTTTGAAACTTTCTGGAATTCCTCCACTAATAGTTCTTTTTCCTATAGGAAAGGACAGTTCTATTCCCAGCAATAAACATCCGGCACCCCCCAAATAACATTAGGTTGCTTTATTGTGAATTTTGCTTTCCCATCTTCCCAGTGGAAAAACACGTGTGCTTTTATGTGCATATACATGCAGACACACACACAACATGACCTAAACACAGAATATTTTGCCAAATGCAGCATAGGGATGTTTTTGTCTCCTCGCTAATTCCTCTGCTCTCTCAAGAGCTGTATGTCCTACGATGCACAGAAGGTCGTATCTGCTGAATATAGCATCCCTCCCTCTCCTGAGTCTGTAAAGTAGATCAGAGCCAACCAAATGGTTTTATCAGCTGCCCCAAGCAGAATGGTAATTTTTTTTTTTTTTTTTGCTAAAAATTAAGCCACACTCTCATTATAAACCTACTCTTAAAACTGAGCTCCTTTTGATCTATTGCTTAGCATTAGCGCTCTTAGCGTAAGAGTTAAAGGTTAAGGAGAGCTATTGACTCAAGACTAATTTAATTAATATCCTTCTTACCAGAAGGACCTCGAAGCGGGTTGTCTGTCCAAATAACCACTTTTGAAAAGGAGCAGCCTACTGAAAGGCTGACCTCTCCCATGCTCAGAGCTGATTTTGAATTTGAATAAAAAATAAGGGTAAATCCAAAATAAATGTATCATCTCACATCAGCAGGGCGTTTTCATACCCCAGCAACATCAGAACGTGGTGCTTGGTGACCTTAGTTTCAAGGACAGTCAGGTAGGAATTGCAGCCTTGTGCTACTCAAGCCAGAGGAGCAATCACCGTTTCACCATTCACCATTTCTCTTGCTCTGTCAAAGAATTTTTGGCCTTGGGTTTATTCACTTCTTCACCAGAGCTCGTGCTTAGGGTGCTGGGTGTGCTGTCCACTGGACTCCCCCCACGTTGTCCACATCTTCCTCCTTTGAGGAACAGTCTCAGGTGAGGCTGAGTTGCACAGCCCAACATGGCACGGGCTTTTTTCCGTGGCTTTGTTGATTCCCGTTGTTTATGATCCATGACGACGCTGATGTCCTTTCCGAGGCTCGTGTATACGAGGTTGACTCATCCTGCTCACATGTCCCTGCTGAGCAGCATCTCAGTATTTTCCAGTTCGTTACTCCGGTTTTTCAAATTCTCTTTTCATGAAGATACTTTCTGCTAGTCATTCCCACTCTCACAGACCATAACCAAACTTCTCAACCTTTACAGTGTTGCCAGTGTGTGACACAGGCCATAGCAATGTGTGACAAATGACGGAAATGTGGAACACTTGTGCCCTGTTGCGTAGCGTGCTGTGATAGACAGATTATAATCGTTTTTAAGCATAAAAACTGTTTTTGGGACGCGTTTTCAGAAAGCATGAGTCACATAAACCAGTTTGTGTCAATCGCCTGCTTATGTGTGATTTCCAAAAGGATTTTTTGGCCAAATCGTGCGATGGCTGATGCAGAGGGGCTCAGCTGAGAGTCTCCCATGGTACCTGGAGTAATGCGTTGAGCCTGTAGGTCTGAAAGAGAAGACACAACCCCACCAATCCAGCTACTAAGTGTGGCCTCCTCTCTAACGCTGGGGTTGCTCCTTTACCCGCCTCTAGAAGACCATGAACCATGTGTAACCACTTCTAATTTTGCTCCAGTGTTTTAAGAGCCTCCCTTGCGCATACTCAGGGCTTGAGCTTTTGGATTCCTCCATTTCCCATTCAGTCCCCGTTGGTGGCACTTCCAAAGACACCTTATTTGGCCCCAGCTGTTACAAAATGAGTGAAAAGGGATTAGCGACCAAACCTAGGAACAGACCAGCTTGCTGATGCTCCATCAGAGGCATGCAGCAGAGCTAGGAGTAAAGCTCGGGTCTCCCTTCTGGCACAGCACAAGATATTAATTGTACTGCCATTTCCTCCATGCACATGGCTTCTTTGGTGGTGGTTACAGAGGCATGTGGTGAAAAGCAGAATAATGCCAGAACCCGGAGGGTGCATCCTGTAATAAACCTACAGAGGGTCTGTGAATGCAAGGACCAGAAAACATCACCATTCCCGGACGAGGAGCAGCGTGGTTATAAATGTGGTGGTGAAACCTGGGCGTCCCGCAATCGAGAGGAGTCTTTCACCCTCCCAGCCACACTAACACTTACGAATCTAGCGAAGGTGTCAAGAGGATAATAGTACCAGTTTTGCAGCAGCTTTAACCCAGCTCACATGTAAATGTGCAATCTCACACCCGTTTTAAAAACTTGCCACATTTAGGATTTGCAATTGAAATGAGGGTGCCTTGGTAAATGCTGTTCTTCATGGGATGCTGCTGTAGAGAAAGTGAACCCATTCTTTGGTGCTTGGTGGGGCTTTTTTTTTTTGTTTCCTTTTCTAAAAAGCTGTTACCACAGTGCCCTCATTTGCTGAGTGAATTGAATATGAGAACAAACCAGCAGAGAGGACAAACTCTGATCACCAGAAAGGGAAATGTAAAATGCTTTAGATGATACAATACAAAGATGTCTGTCTGGTTTCTTGGAAATCCCTTGTTAAGGCTGCCCTCGTAATTCTCATTTGCACCAAATTCAAGATCTAAACATAACAACATGATCAGGTCGTGCTCAGGAAAGAAAATAATGACCAAAACTTGGTATAATTTGACACTTCCCCCACTCCCAGGTTTATTATGGGAGTTGCTGTTTCGCATGGTTAGATGTGCAGGAATTCTCCAGAAGGACTTCTGACCTTGTCTTCCGTGGGAGCACCCTGGACACAGAAACAAAAAGGAAGAAGGCTAAACCAAAAAGAAAAAAAAGAGACAGAAAAAGCATATTTTAGTCTTTCAGAAAGCAAATGTATTTTTGCAAGGACATCTCAGATGTGGAGAGCTGCAGCTGCTGCTCTATAATCTTTGCAGAAAAAAAAAAAGTGGATGGGCCCTAATAAAAAATCAGTTTCTGAAAAAAATGCTTTGTCCTGTAGATACCACTGGGCCTGCACAGCAACAGCCACTATAGACTCCTTTGCATTCATTAGATATTAGAGTTATTTTAATTAAGTGCTTAAAGATGTAGTATACCATAAGTGCCATGATCATGCTGCTCGAGATTTAAAAAAAAAATGGCAATTAATGATGAACATCATAGCAGGAAGCTTTTTCAGTCCTTTGGCAAAGTTATCTGCAAACATATTGTGCAATAACTGTTCTCAGGACAATGTTCTGTCACAAAAATTCTATGATTCAGGCAAATATCTGATAATTTTTTAGAACTTGATAATTTTCAGGACATAACTACCAACTACTTATTTTGCAGTGAGGATGCAAAGAAAGAGATTCTCATTAATGTATGGTGTTGTAAATTCATTAAGATAACTCATTATTTCAATGGAAAAGCTTTCCTAATTCACCATCACGTAGCAATTTTACTCCAGCATTCATAGTGTATATTTGTTTTATTTTTATAGAAGAGTGTAAGTAAGGAAGATTAGCTGATGAGTTTGATCTCTTTGTAAACACAAGTGTGTCTAGGAAGGAGCTGGTACACCCTGAGAACTAGGTATTATATTGAAAAAAAAAGAGTTATGAAAGAAAAATATGCTATATTTAGAAGAACCAGGATGTTGGGATACACATTGCGTCCACTCGGGCATGTGGCTGACACCACACACAGTTTTCCCAGTGCGGTCTTGCCAGGAGGGCCTGTGTCACAACTCAGGAATATTGCGAGTAACAACAATAATTGCACCTCCCTGTGGTTAGAAATTCCCATATTCATCGACAAGTCTTCAAGCGAGGTCGCCTCCAAGTCGCCCCTTGCCCAGGTGGTTTTAGCGAGGCCTGAGCTCTTTTGGGATAGGGTGACTGTTGCAAAGAAGGGACAATCTGTCTGATCTTCTGGACGTGCTAGTGGAGTCACACCAGCTTCCCAGGACACCAGCCACGCTCGCAGGAGTTAGCGTGGAGACCCATGGCAGTGGGAGCTTGGACCAGAGGCTGGCAAAACAAGACATGGATGGAAAGTCTGCTCTTGTTCCTGTTTCAGGTTTTCTCTTCCTGCTTCAGCCATATACCTCCACAGAACAGGAACATTAACATGCTGGTGTTGCTCTAGCAACCTAAGGAGACCATCCAGTGAAGGTGGCACTAGGGTAGATGGTGGAGCACTGGGGCTGATGGAGCCACTTCTATTTGTCGGAATTAAGTCTAGCTTTGAGGGCATTCACGGTCTCCTGAATGCCCTCAAAGCTTTTCGATAGAATTGAGTAGAATTGAGAGATCGAATTCGAAACTTTTCGATAGAATTGAGACACTTTGGATCTTTGTGGACACTTTGGGCATCTTGTGGTCACTGAGAACATCTCTGAGCAACTGCCATGAGAGTTCAGCCGAAAGCAGGAGGTGAGGCAGCTCCATGCACAACAGAGACATTTTCTGATTCCGAAATGCTGCCTTTCTTCCCCTCATCCCGCGGCGCTCCCTTCACCAGCACAGCCTGCTACCGTGAGTCATCTGCCTGGGGCTTAATGAAGTTAGGCTGCAGTGTCAAAAGCAATTAAAGTGCCTCTTCGGAGCAGCTCCACGCAGTTACCTCTAGCTTTTCTTCTGAGAAATCCTGCGCTGCCTCTGCAGAGACTCCCGTGCGGTTGTTGGGGAACAGCCCTGCGGGTTTTGCACGTGGCAAAAACAGGCCAGGATTGCTCTCATTTTCCATTCTTCCCCTGGGCTATAATCAGGGTCTCTGGAGACATGTGGTGACACCTCTGTCAGCAGGAAACCTGGAGGGGGGTTGGGAAGGGAGATCGCTGGAGGTGAAGCTCCCTGGCTGTGGGTTTGAGGAGGAGACACCCACATGCTGTGAGGCCGCTCGGGGCTCTGCATCAGCGTGACACAAATTAGGTCTTCCAGCTCTGCACCCGAAGAAATGCCAGACCTCCCCAGTCCTTTCCAGACCCTTTTCCCCACACTGAGCCCATTAACAAACATAATCCCCTGCAGGTCAGTGAAAGGGGGTTCATTCTCATTTCAGGAGAAAAGGGGCATGACATCAAGTCTTTCTCACCATGGTTATGCATGCCAACTCCTCCTTTATTCCAAAGGCTGCGAGATCCCAAGCTGCCTTCCTGCTTTCTCCAAATGAAGACAGAAATGTTCCAACTGCAACAAGTCAGCTCTTCCATCTCTTCTGGAAAGAACATCCCACCTCAGCTCTCGCTCCCCTTAATCCCCACCTCCGGGTTTTCCAGACGAGCAGATGACACTGGCAGCTGGCTGGGTGTGCACGGTTGTGCCTCTTTCCCTGAGGCCTGTAACTGATGGGTATTTTGCCCTCCCAAATGTTGAAGTTGATCCTCCCTCCCTACACGGGGCCTGAAGCCAAAAGTCAAAGCTCAGGTGGAACAAGTTGTGCACAAAGTCAGAGAAATAAGGAGGACATGGATCAAGCTGGGCAGGACATGCTTGGGAAACACAGGGACTGACTTCCCAAGCCAGGGTGGGGGATGCCAAGAGCACTAGGAACAAAGGAACTGCAGATTTTGCAGGGAGAAATAAGGACGGGTAAAGAGAAAAGGCATGTGAAGCTTTAGCTGGTTTGGGGAGAAAGCAGCAACAAGTGCAAAAGCTCCTGACAGCTTTATTTTTGTCTGAAATAGGGAAACAGAAAGACAGGAGCACTTTGCTTAGTAGCTGTGACAGCAGCACAGATCTGTCACCCTGCCTGTGCCTCCCTCCCCAGCACATCTGCTGACTCCGCACCAGAGCGGGTGGCATTGCAGGCGCCTTGTTCTTTGTGGGGGGTTTTGTTGTTGTTGTTGTTTTGAAGCTTCACTCCTGATGATCTTGTCCAAGGAAGGTGATTGGCACACACATTTTTCACCTTCTTCTGCGCCTCATCTCCAGGCCTGTGGTTTTCCACGGACAATGTCGCGTTACGTTTCCTAGCAGGGGATGGAAACAGAACTCACAAGCAAGGTTGTGCCTGTGTGGCCTCAGGAGGTGATGTGAATACTTGGGAAACGTCCTGGCCAGAGCCTATGCAGAAAAGGAGGTAATTTAAAAACATGCAGCCTGCTCTGCCCCCACAGTGATGTTTGTGAACCTCTCCTGGATGGTTCTGCAGCGCGTTTCTCTCTATTTCAAGGCTAGGACCATGGTATGATATACATGACACAGGCCTCAGCAGTGTTCAGGAGCCACCAGGCCCTGCTTCGCTCCTTTAGTGCAGAGCTTGCTTGCTCGTCTCCTCCCCGCTGGGTTTATAAGTGCTTCAGCACTCACAGTGAGTGTTGACGTTGACAAGAACAGCTCAGCTCTTCACCGGGCCTTGAAACTGGTGGCAAATGGCTCCTAACCACATCTCTCCATCCCTCCTTTCTCTTTCCACACGCTCTTGCCTCCCCATGCATGAGTGTGGGCACTGGGAGCTCACAGAGAGCAGCAGGGCAGAGGCATAGATGGTGCCAGGGTGGTAGTTTTCAGTAGCCTTGAAGAAACCTCCCAGCAAGAGCACTGAAAACTGGGCATGTTGCTAGAATGAAAGTGCAATATCGTCATCACACTCGGCTTCTTTTAGCCGAGGAGCACAAAGTGGGGCCCAAGGGTATGTTGCGAGGCTTTAAGCTGCTCATCTGGGAGCTGTGCCTGATCCTTGCTGCACCACAGGCCTGTCATGAAGAGCCTCAAGGCCTTTGCTGCAAATTGCCTGTTTCTGGAAGGGGTTCGTGCACTTCGCTATATATGGCACAAGCTTCTTAAGTAAAAAAAAAAAGAAAAAAGAAAAAAAAAGGAAAGATGGAAAGACAAGCAGCAAAGTTAATGCTAAATATGTAAAAAAAAACAATCTCTAATGTCACCCAAACAAACCCAGATTGCCCTGCGCTTTTCCCTCCCTTGAGCAGGGTTCATGGCACCGTGCTTTGCAAGCAGTGATTTATAGTTCAGTGTGAAAGGAGAAATCGTCCATGAATATTTTAAAGACCCAGAAAGTCAAAAACAGCTTAGTCATGAGTGAAACAGCCTTGAAACGCCCCATTAGCTATCTGATGGCTGCTTCCCAATGCACAACCCTACTGAGGCTACCTCTGAGTTCGGAGGGTTGAGCTTTTTGCATGTGAACTGATCCGCAGCAGAAATGCCTATGCCCAGCAGGAGGAAAGTCACCTGTAAACTTCCAGTGACAGCTGTCCGAAGGTGGGAAGGGGACCTGCAAGTGCCTGTCTCTAGTGCATGCACAGCTCTTCCTGCTAAAACTGAAAAATAAGCTCAGAGAAACGCTCCTTTCCTGCGGTGCCTACAAGCGTTGCGCCCAACTAGCAGGCAAGCAGCATGCTGACACCGTGGCCCACTGAGCACTGGAACAGGTTGCCCAGAGAGGTTTTGGAACCTCCTTCTCTGGAGATCTTCAAAACCCACTTGGACACAATCCTGTAGGTGACCCTGCGTGTGCAGGGGGGTTGGACTAGATGATCTCCAAAGGTCCTTTCCAACCTTAATGATTTACTTTCAGTCAGTAGCATCTCCTGGCTCAGGTTGGTGGTCAGCTCAGAGGCCGGCCTGGCTTATCAGGGGGTCATCCAAAGCAGGAACCTCTCTTGTAGGTCCTGAGCTTCTCCGGGGGCATGGGAGACTGGTTTAGCCCCCTTGTTTTCCCTCTTGCTTCAGCCAGTAGCCAGTGATCCCTTACTAGGATTTCAAGCCCTCTGGGCAGTGCTCTACACACTCTGTGAAAAACCTGCTGGGTATCTTGCATGTTTCTTGCAAGCCGGGAATAACAGAGGATTATCTGGTGTTTTTTAGGTGGCACATAATGGGAATTAGCCTTGGAAATCTGCCACCTTGTTTGCAAATTTTCAGCATGTTAGTGCAGAGGCAAAAAAAAAAAGGAAAAAAAAACAGGTTGTGAATCAGATTGAGAAGAGTGTATTTTACTGATCAAATATTCATTGAAATTCAGAGATAAATGACTGGGGAGACTCCCAGCTGCTGCATATTCTCACTTCTCCATCAGTATAGCAAAAACGGCTCCTGCCAGCTGGGGTCTGCCGCTTTCTACATCACAAGAAGGGTACAGTCATGTGTATTTTGAGGACAAGGCGGGAGCAGGTACTGTCAGCCTTCTGGATTTGAGTTTTATTCTTCAAAGTGTCATGTGTTCTAAATTTGGAGTGACTCTATGCGGATCAATCGTAAAATACCTTTTTTTTTTTTTCCATAGAGTGTGTTAGGAGCAGTCCCGCTGACTCCATCCTGATGCGATTCTCTGCTAAGCAAGGGGAAATAAGGGAATTCTGTTAGATATTAGTTTTCAAAACTTTGGAATGAAAAATAGTTCTGACCTAGAAGCTGCGCGTGATGCTCCTAAAAGAAGAACTCTATGGGCAGTTGGATGTTTTGGGCAGCAGCCGTACACTGAGTAGTATTTTATGCAGTTGTTGGGAATGCTTGAATTGCCTCAGTTTTGTTTGGAGGCACAACACTATCCATTTTTTGTATTGTTTTGCCAAGCTTTCCGTTGCTTTCTGGTGCCTCGGATCGTTTGAGTTATGTCTTCGGGTGAGACGCACCATAAAACAGAGCGGAATGGAGCTTTACTGTGGCTGCGCCCGCACGTCAGCACTCGGAGCAGCGGGCACGGCTGAGGCCCTTCCGCTGCCATCCCTGGCTGCAGCAGTGTGTGCGAGCACGGTGCCTCTCCTGTTAACCCCCCACCCCGTGCCCTTTCCTCATTTCGGCACTTTTCATCAGCTCTGCAGGTCATTACGGTGACAGAGTACCGCCCGAAATTCGACTTTTCCGTATTGCTGAGGACGGCATGGTGCATAATGCAGAAAGGTGTTACGTTCAGGTTATGCTGCAAGTGCTATTCACAACCCAGTGAGGGGAAAAAAAACTAGAGCAAAAGAAAAATAGATAAAAATCAGGATCACTTCTAGCAGCACCCTGGAGTGAGGAAACAGAGCGGTGTTGCTGTTATGTGATTTGTCAATGGATTTCCGTGTTGTGAAAAAATTGTGATGGACGAGGGGTGGGGGGAAAAATCCTTGAATGATTCATTGCCTCTCTGTGGAGATGGAATCTCATTACAAACTTCATTAAAAGCCTCCCAGTTTTCCTAAGCAGGGCAAAGCCTGGGGGAGGGATGGTGAAGACATGACGAGGAGGGGAAGGAGAAGGGCAGAGAGAGATGAGGGCTGAGCGCCGCGCTGACAGATACCCTATCATAGCCTTCCCGGGGGCTAAAAATAGGCTGCTGCTGGCGTGTACGTGATGGATACTCAGCCTGTCTCTGAACCAGGTGTCCGCAGGTTTTACAAATGCCTGCTTTCTCCCCACGAGGACAGAAGCAGCCTGCAGACCTGCTCCCCTGCCCTACATCCGTAGGCTCGGTTGGATTTTCCTAAATCAGGCGCAAAGCATCAGTCTAAACAGAGCCCGGAATCACGTCTCCCGAGCCCCTCTCTTCTTTTGGGAGCGGATCGGGAAGCCGGGAAGAACGAGCGCCTTGTTTGGGGCCAGCAGACGGGGATCCGCGAGGGCTGCTCGGCCCCCGCAGGTTCCCCGTGGCGGCTCTCTGGCCGGCGCGGCTCCGAGGAGCCCCCGCGGCCGCGGGATTTGCAGCCGGAGGCCCGCGAGCCCGTGAGCATCTGGTGCTGACTCACCGCTGGCACAGCAGCCGCCGGAGCGGGCGCCGGCGCCGCGTCTCGCGCTCGCAGCGAGCGCGGCCGTCGGCGTCCGAGCGTGGCCCCTGCAGGAGGAGCGCCCCTGCGGCGCTGCGGACTGCGCGTTTTCATTTGTTTTCTTCCCATGCTTTGTTCTTTTCTCCCTTTCCCCCAAGAAAATCAGCCGAAGAGCTCGAGCGAAGCACGGGCTGGGCTGCCCGGCCGCTGCCCACTCGCTGTCAGATGCCTCAGCTTCCACGTGTGCTCGGTGGTCTCTGAAGTGCGGTCCCGCTGCTCGGTAATTGAAGCCAAGAGCCAGGCTGCTCCCGGCTCTCGCGCGGCCACCTCAGTGTGGCCAAGACCACGTGCTCCCTGCAGTATCTACAGCCATGCAGGGTAAGGGAAGGCAAAACTCTGCTCTTGATTCCCTTCTTCTCATCTGACATCAGTCGTGACCATCCTCCTCTGCGGAGGGACCTGTGTGTGTGTTTGGCCTCTGCTTTTGCAGAAGCTGCCAGGCGAGACGTCTCCTCCGAAGACCCGATGGGGCTTCGGATGTTTGCTTTTATTCGCTTGTTCTGCCTCTTGCTTAAGGATTTAGTCTGACGCGTCCTTTAGGAGCGCGGCGTGGCCGTCCGGGCCGCGGCACCGCGGCAGACGCGCGGAGCCTTCCGCAGCGCTCCCGCGGGACCGAGAGCTGCTCCTGCAGGGAAGCGCTGCAGGAAAGCGTCGGGAAGTGAGAGGAGGTCGCGCTGTGAGGAGAGAACTGCAGAACACGGCTTAAGTTACTTCGCAGCCGAAATGTGCTGACTAAGGGCAACTAGGTGTTTTCCTAAGCATCCTGCTCGTCTGCGTTTGCAACTTAAAACAAGCTGCCTGAAACACGGAGTGAGGCAGGAATCGGGCAGAAAAGCGAGGAACTCCAGCAGGGAAGGTGCAGGGACTCATTATGTCGCCGCTGTCCCTGTGAATCACATAGAAATGGCAGTGGTTTTCAGTTGCATACCTCAGTATGGACAGGATTCAGCCCCCGGGGCTCCCTAAAGCCAGTTATGTTGAACTCACTGTCCTACTGAGAGAGCTGTTCATGTGCAGGAGGCTTCTTGCTCACCACAGTGTCCCAGGGTGGGTTTCTAAGCTGTGAGGCGGGTGCTCGCAGCACACAAATCCTGAGTGCAGCACCTGAATACCATAGTCTCACCATGGTGAGAGCTCCTCCCACTCCAGTATAGGGAAAAGTGCCAAAAAAATAAAAATAGGGCACAGTTTCCCAGGGTGTCCTGTTTCTACTGACTGCTGTGACCCTTGGCAATAGTAAAGGGGAGGAAAAGAGGTTGTATGCAAAGAGGGGCTACAGATACTGATGTTACTGAACCAAGATCCTTACATCTGCATGGACCTTGGAGGCTGATGGGTATTAATCAGTGCCCCTGTTGCACAGAGATGACGATTCTAAATAAATACCTCTAAAAAAGGAAAGACAGCAACTGGTTGTCTCAGTTAAAAAGTGAGAATTTCTTGATTATTTTCGGAAAATTACTGCTGTAGATTAGAGAGAAATGGTGAATCACAGCAGTTGAGTGCTGGCCTACTTGGTTTGTTGACCACTGCCAGCAGAACTGCTTGGCACGTGAGGAAAGATAGATGGGATGCAACCATTAAGGCCTTCAGAAACAGTGTTTATTCAGTTGCAGCACAGACCAATTAGGACAGATGGCAAGTGGTCCAGACGATGGTGGAGGCCAGTAGTAAATCCTGAACTTTAGCAAGCTCAGGCACTTAGAAGGTCGTTGGTTGTAGAAGAATACCTGTAACAACACAACGGCCATGCTGTGTGGTTGGGACCGCGGCTCAGCTGACATCAGCCCTGTAGTCATCTCTGCCCTGTAGGTCTCACTAAGAGGTTGTACTCAGGAGATACCAATTTCAAGCCAAGTCACTGCTGATGTAGGGAGCTACAGTGGTCTATATGGGGTTAAATCAATAAAACACCAGCAGAAAGGGTTGATTCTGGAGTTTATGAAGAGCGTGGAATGGGGTGAATTTGCTGAAAGTCTGAAAAGAGTTTGGTTGCCTAAAAAGCTCTTCTGTTTTTTTCCAACCCGATCAGTCTACCAAAAACCACTATATCTCAGTGCGTGCCTGTCGTCATTTAGAAGGTGTGATAACACGGATGTGTTAAAGAGAGGGTTCTACTGCCTGCTTACTTATGTTACTTCAAAACCTTCTGCTCTCCCAGAAGCATGACGAGGAGGAGCAGGAGGGACGGGGATGCTCAGGCACCATCACATTTCGTGGATTTTCTTTTCTACAGCATCCGCTGGGGTACCTGCTCGCCCTTTTCCCAAGCGTCCCCATCACTTCCACATCGGTGTGCTGGCTGCCAAGCCGGCAACCAGGACGCACTCGTCCTCCCTCACCCCAAACAGCCTCATCTCGGTGTTCGGAGAAACACCAGGGAACGAGAACAGGGTATAGGGCAAAGAGTGAGGAATTTGGCAGAGGTGGCTTGAGTTACAGGCAGCTGGGGCTTTGTTTTGGATATACTGTGGAAAGACACTGTGACCCGTTAGATTTTATGTTTCCTTGAGTTAGGACCCCTAAAAATGACAGCTATCCCTGTTCTCCAAGGGTTTTTTACTTTTTTGTAACCTAACATGCAGTGCATATAGTAATAACAGGCTGTCTGTTTATCAGCTGAGCATCTCTAAAGGAAAAAATTCTGTTACTTCTTATTTCACTTGAAGTTTATTGCCTTCAAGTTGCAGTCAGCATCCCAGAGTTATAACACCCGAGTATGAAACACAACATGTGCCTTGTGTCCCTGATGTGTTCCAAGAAAGCGTTCTGCGGCCAAAAAAAATTAGATAGCATCTTGAATACACGGTGGGACCTGATATTACTAAAAACATCTGCACAACCAGCCTCGGAGTTGTTCAGAAAAATGTAGTGTACAATTTCTGAAGTGATAGTATTATGTTTTTCACCATCCCATCTCGTTTTTAAAATATTTCTCTCTGTAATAAGATTGTTTTACTTTCAAAATTTACTTAAATGTTTCCATTCCTCAAGCAGGTATTGCCCATAGTTTTGAAAATAAAACTGTTTTCATCAGTCTCATCAGTGCAAGAAGATGTAAGTTGCATTTGCTTTTACTTCAGACGTGGACTAAGTAGGAGTAGCTGCGTCACTGGTGGTCTTGTAGGGCAGGAAGCAGAATAAATACTTTTTCTCATCCACGAGAACTGTGATACCAATAAGGGTGCATAGGAAAGGAAAATAAGAACTAATAGCAATTAGCTTTGTATTGCCTATGCAGACAATGTGTTTTGTTCTCCCGAAGGTGTTATGTTGTATTTGTTAGGGGATGGACAAGCCTGGGAGCCCCACAGAGGCAAGGATGAGCATGTGTGGATAGATGCACACAAAAACACTGTGCAATTCCCACATGTACCCGCAATACCACCACGCACGCAGGCGGATGGCTCCTGTGGCCTCATCTGGCTCCTGGCCGATCACTTGGAGGTCCGCAGTGGGACACGGGTGCACATATACACACGTATCCACAACACTGTGTGCCCCATGGTTGTCCAGAGGCCCCCGGGGTCCCCAGTCGCTGCCACGCGAGCCTTGAGGCTCCTGCTCGTGGGGCAGAGCCCTTGGACACACACACGGGCGCTTGCTGCGCATCCCTCCAGCACTGGGACATCGTGGACCCGAGGGCGCCTTGTCCGTGGTGCCTGGTCCAAAAGCCTTGTCCTCTCCATCCCTCCGCTCTGCCTTGGTTTTCCATCACTCAGGGGGCCTGGGGAAAGTTTACCAGCCTCCTTTTCAGAGGCTGACTAGCACTCAAGCAAAACAAACTTTAGTTAAGCACCTCTTTATAGAGATTAAGTGCAAGACTATTTTTTCCTGCCAAGGTCTAAGCTCAGAGCTTTCTGCTTCCTCTGCAGAGGTGAATGACATCATTACCACCCTCTGACACAGTATTAAGTGTAAGGAAAGACATTCAGTGCTGCAGCAGAAACAGAAAACAACTTCCTGGAAATCTTGCACGGCAAATAAATTATTTTCTTCCCCTTGTTTAATCTTTATGGGGAAACTGATAGCCAGTCCTTTGTAGCTAGGGTTGTATGACATTTCCATTATAAGGCCATGTATCTCTGACAGACTGCAACTATTCAGGTGAAAAATTTCCCTGCCTCAAGCTGTGTGTAGAATGTATGTATGTTTGTAGAACATCACTGGGAAGTTTCAGTGAAAGGGAAAAAAAAAGCTTATTTTGGCTTTCCAAGGGCAAGATCAGGGATGTTTCTGAAGAGCATATTTGTCTCCATGTACGTAACACACGTGCTTGCATGCTCAGGTTAGCCCTAAGGCCCTGAACAACGTGGCTTAAAGGAGACCACTTTAAAGTGGAAGTGCTCAGTGTAACGTGTCTTTTACAATATCCATTTGTCAGGCACATAACAGCCTTGCTCATGATGGGGGAGACACACAGTGCCTAACAGCCACACGCGTTATAGTTATAGTGCATGTATATTGTGTTTTGCGTGGCCATGTACAGACTGATCCTTCAAAACCTCAGCGCCGGCACTGTTTCTGCTTCCTTCCTTCTGCCCTTTGGCTCTGAATCCTCATCTGAACTGGGGAAGACCCCAGCGAGCTGCAGAAATGCCGGCACCATCTGTGTCCGCGGCTCTTCTGTGGGATACCAAACTCGCTGCTATGACCAAGGTGCCCCGGGGGTTTACGGGCAAGATAACTGATACCTGCACAGAGGGAGGACAGCAGCAGGATGTTCCGACTGAGCGGGTTTTTGCTAGGAAAAGGTAGACGTAGACCTACTCTCCCAGGAAGAGGCAGGGGAGGGAGGAGAAGGGCACCCTGCAAGGAAGAAATGGGGTTGCAGTAGGGCTGAGAGCACAGCACAAGCTTACTTCACTTTTGGCACAGCCGTCCGATTTGCCATTAAGGGAAAACAGAGGTGATCTGCCTCCTGGTGTGAGTCAGCACTGTGCACCAGGCTGACAGGAGTGCGCAGGGTGTTGCTTATCTCTTGGAAGAATAATTGTCTTGGATTATGACTGAAGACCACATTACCCTGAAGCATGCTTTTTTATTATTTTGTCTTAGTTCCTTTTTTTTATTTATTTCTTTATTTCTTTTTATGAATGATCTGTTTTACGTTAAGCTGAAAGACACAGGCCAGCTGATTCACTTGCTGCAGTTTGAGACTGCAAATGGAGAGCCAATTAAAAATTAACAATAGAGTAGGAAAAAAAAAAACACTCAAGGATAAGAGACTGCATGATCGGTGATCCTTCCAATTGCATTGAGAGGATGTAGCACAGGCCACATTTCTATTTTCCCCTTTGATTTGCTATGAGAGGCTGTGAGTAATGTTAAATAGCTTATGCCGCTACACTTCTCCCATTCATTTCCATAAATTTCTTGGTCATCTAAGACATTGCCCCAACAGACGTAAGGAACCTTGGCTTTGAAACAGTGGCTGCTTGTCAAACTGAATCTGGCTGCGCCTGGGGAAGAGTCCCTCCTATATGTGTTTCTCTCTCTTCATCTCCACTTCCCTCCTCTATTCATCAGCAGTTTTTGTTCTTGAAAGCTTCATCTCAAACTCAGCCATCACTTAAAATCCTGGGATAGTCATCATAAGGCAGTCCAGCCTTTAACGAGCAAACAATATTTCCGGCACTGGATGAGGTTTCTTTGTTTCGTCTTTTGAGTGCGAGCCTGAGTGTGTGCGCGCACGTGTGCATTTGGCCACTGGTTGGCTGTTATTGTTTGTTGCTCTTCTTACCTGCCGTACCAGCACAAATCCCACGGGGCTGGGACAGCAGCTTGGATTTACATTTCATCATCTCAGCTGTGGGACATGTCCGATTCGTCACTTGCATCGTGACCGCTGCATAAAGATTGCACTCAAAATGACAAAAGCAGTGGGGCACGTGAGGGTGCGCGAAAAGGCGAGTTTGCCATTTGCTAGTGCTTCTCCCGGAGCACCCAAGGCCTCGTTTGTGGCTTGCACAGCTCGTGGTGCCCATCACAGGCCCTGTGTTGAGGTGCAGGATGGAGCCACAGCACGTCACCAGGGCTTCACGGTGGCAAACACGGCGGGCTGTTTTGTGCTGGAAAGTCACCGATGCTGCTGCAGCTGTGGCAACGGGTCACCCAGTGCAGGCAGGTGTCACCGGCCCTGGAGATTTTCCAGAGGCAGAAATGGGGAATGGAGTGTCCACTGGTCACCTATGGAGGAGAGCAGCAACTCCATCCATGAAGGTGCGGAGGTGTCCCAGTGCCTCCAGAAGTCTGTGTGTGTGACACAGGACTTCCCTACTGGTTTGCCCTTTAAAAAATCCCTTGGAGATTAGTAGTGTTTGTGGCTGTTCTTTTACTTGGTGTTTCTGGGTTATTTGGACTTGTTTTGTATGCACAAGAAAGCTCAGAAAGCTGCTCTGAGTCGCGGGGTGGTGAGTTTTTGGTAAATTTGCCTGATCTCAGGCAGAAGAGATGGTATTAAGATGGTCTCTTAATTCCTACTTCCCACTTCAACTTCAGTCTCATTTCCCTCTATAATTAGACCCTGTTATCTTTAAGTAAAGGGGGCAGTTTGGCGTTCAGTGATCACAGAGAGTGATTTTCTTTGAAACCTGTCCCATCACAGACCCTTCATCAAGGCACAGTCTAATGCTTTATAGGAATGTTTTTACCTTTGGCTTTCTGAAGTAGAGCTTTTCTGCCTGGAATCCCTTATTTTTTCTTTTGTAACTCTCCACCTCCCTACATCCCCCTGGTCCCTCTTCGTCGGTGAGCACCGCGGTAGCACAGCTCTCCAGTGCAGTATTGCACTGGCCTGCTGCACAACCACTGTCCAAGTTCTTGCAGAAGAAACATTTGAGCAATGCAAGAGGTGTCAAAATGCTATTTTAGCACCATGCTCATGCAGCTGATTCTTTTCACCACTACAACAATTTCAAAATCTGACGTGCACATTGCCACTGTTAAAAGCAGTCTTTGCTCTTTGGAAATGGAGATGAGCTGGTGGTCCCTCTCTAGCTAAGGCTGTTATTAGCTTTCCTTGTTAAGCCTGGAATTAATCCTCTATTCTACTGAGGCCAAACTAAATCTGCCCATCTGTGATGTACGTATAGTCTTTCAAGACAATAATAGTTTTAGAATGTCAAGGATAATCGAATGGAAGAGAGGAGGAAGGTTGTCAAACATAAGAAGTCGGTGTTACCATTTTTGTACGTCTCTGGTGGCTACTACATTGGACAGAGGGGGTGGATAATGTACAGAAACAGCTCCAACAAGAGACCTAGATTTATGTTTTTCTGTTGTCTTAATTGAAAGCCAATGTACTAGCCTGACTAGAGAGCGAAGCATAGTAGCCCTAGAGGAATGGATAAACCAAACAAACTCCTCCAAATTTCTGGCTTGAATGTTGCAGTTACATGAAAACAGATCGTCTCCAACTCAGGAGATGAAAACATTGCAGCAATCTTGTTTCATATCAGTAGAGGCTGATTTACAGTTTTATAATCATCTTAACATTCCTTCTTTTTTTCTGCATCCAGTGTTGTGTCGCTAGCAAAATGTGACTGCCTCCAGCCCCAGACTTCTTAATTTGATAGCAGTTGAAACGGTGTAGGAAGGAGTGTGATTCATCCTTTTTTTTTTTTTTTTTACCTTTGTGAGCACGCGAGCACAAGCAGGCATAAATCCATATCAAAGCACCACTTCTTTTAATTAAGCAGCAGCGCTTCATCTGCTATTCCAAAGGCCAGGCGCACTCGTCCTGTGCCCAATATGCAAAGCTGATGGGCAGCACAAGGACGCAGCAGGGCAGCTGGGGTGCTTTGCGTGGTGGGATCTGCCCTAATAAAGGCTAGGGACATAAATAACATCTTCCCAGCTTGGCTCACTGTCAGAAGCAGCCTGGCTGCACCGCCGTGCTGCTGCATTGCAGCTCTGCATCCTACCCCAGCCCGTGTAACTACCTTTTCTCTCCAGGTCTCTCCTGTGGCTTATCAAAACTCAGCTCAATACCCTCAAAACCCTGTGCCCTCGAGGACCCAGCACCGTATAGGAGAGGTTACTGTGTGCCCAGTAGTGTCCCCAGCGTGCCTGTTGCACCGTGTGGGCATACGGGAAAGAACAGCTTCTTCTGAGCTCTTCCACAGGCAACAGAATGAATCCCAGAAGAGTCTTCCTT
This sequence comes from Crypturellus soui, assembly GCA_032275445.1. Taxonomy (NCBI): domain Eukaryota; kingdom Metazoa; phylum Chordata; class Aves; order Tinamiformes; family Tinamidae; genus Crypturellus; species Crypturellus soui. The sequence goes on along the minus strand of JAUBNY010000868.1, from coordinate 967,814 downwards.
GATCCTTTTTTCCTGTGTGAGTTTTGGGTGTCAGGGATCTTTGGGCACACAGTGGAGGATGGTCACCCATCCCGTTTGCCGTTGGTGATGGCTAAAACCAGCTCAGAGCTGAAATCAGTGGAAGTTTGGCTGTGAACTTGGAAGACTCAGGAGCTGCTTGTCCGTTCTTTGACCCCACCGTAGTTCAAGTCCCCATCTATTCTGTTTTGGGAGTCAGCAGCTGGGAGCTGGACTATACCAAAGACATGCCTGGGAGAGGCACACAGAGGAACAGGCAATGGATGGAAGACTGACCCTTCCTACTAATGCCCATGTGTCTGTTGGCATGACTCATCAGAGAGCTGCAGCCAGCAGACAGGAGTTTGTTCATCTACATCTGGTTGGAGTAATGTGACCTTTAACGTCTCCTGTAGATTTTGCTGCCATCAGTCATGTCATTGACGCTTGGAGAGCGGTTGTTGCATGGTGCCCTCTCTTCCTGCTATCTCCCATCTGCTCCCTGCCCACACCTCGTCTCTGAGGCAATTGTGGGGTGGAAAAGCAGGAGATACAGCAACCATTTGATGAGTTTGGAGCTCTCCTTTTGCACAATTTGACACAGAGAAGGAGGCAGCATCACACAAGGACCCAGTTCTTCATTGTGGCCAGATGCCTTTCTCCTTTAAGCAGCTTTAAGTATGCAGGACCTACCGTATATTTCACTGGTGAGCCTCTGTTCGTGTGCCAGAAGAGTCATTTTCAAGATTGGCATTATCAGGAGGTGACATTTCTCGGCCAAATAAAGATAGATTGCTATATGTAAAGCAAGGTGTCATTATTGCTAGACCAATGTCTTCCTGTGTATGAGTTACTACTAAAGCAAAGGCATGGCTGCAAAGAAACATGATGACTGTACAACACCCCAGATGCAAAGAGATCTGCAGCCTTTGTAAGGAGAACTCCGTGAAATTCACTTTTATTTCTCCCACACACCACTTGAGACAGGAGAGCTGTGGATAAAGCATTTTTCCTTTTGTACAATTTGTCACTGTCATTAGCCGCGATTAAGGGCCCGTGCAAGAGCTGTCTTCTTTGCCGCCTCTCCCCTTACATGTGTTTGCGTTGTTTTTAATTCTTACTGCTTAGTAACACCCAGCACTGGGGAGCCGTGGGCCGCTCTCCGGCTCGCTCTCACGGTGAGGTCACACACCTGTTTATGCGATCACAGCCCGTTGCCAGGGCGCCGCGACTCCAGGCATCTCAAGCAATGACTTTATTGCGAGACCAGTCAGGACAACCGGCCGCGAGGCAGCGGTTCACCGGCACGAGCTCGTGCACGAGTATATGCAGGGCGGCTGCAATGGGGAAGCACAGCGTGGCAAGCGGGCAGCGTTCATGCCTTCGCCGTCCACGGCAGCATCCCACCAGGTTGGTCTGTGCTGGTTTTGTGGCCTTTGGCTCAGCACCTCATTCCTTGGGCTGCTGTGGAAACCCATAGGTCATCTCCACACCTTGGTTGCACCTCGTCTTGGGCGGTCTCTCAGACCCCCCCAAGATCACGTTCAGGAGATGGAAGGTCCTGTCCAGCCAACCCCCCCCTTCCCCTTCAGGCAGCTTCCATGAGGCCTCGAACCAGTGGCTACGTGTGAATGAACCTGCCACTCCGTTGCTACTCTGCCCTTAATTAAGCAGTCACTGAAAATGAGGCGTCTTCTCGTCCCCTGGTTCAGTAGGTGACGATGATGGAGCGGTGCCGTATGCCCGTGATGGCACTGAAATTGATTCATTTAATTAGTTCAGTCACAAGGCCCAGGTTTTGATTAGTTAAACAGCTTGCTTTGGTTAGTGATTAATGTGGCTTTAGGATTGAGATTTGTTTTTTTCTAGAAGATACAGAAGACAACCTGTTATGAAATATAGGCTGTGACACACATCTAATTATCAGCACGGTGACCAGAACAGTTGCTAAGTGTAATGCAGTACTGTGCTTTTGAAGTCAAATGATGGAGTTAATGCTACAAACAGCATGAAGAGCAAACCCTTGATTTGATCTGTAGGTTTCACCATGAAAGAGGCATTCTCAAAATAAATGCAAACCCGCGTTCTTTGGGTCATGGATCTCTAAAACTTGATGAGGACCAAAAGACTCAGTTCAGCCTGAGCCCGTGTGAGTCGCTGCTATTATTGACCTGCAGTTTTTGCTCTTGCAGAAGAGCTCTTTCATGGGGGTAAAAAATGGTGTAGGAAAGTAATTTTCACTTGCTCTATACTAGGGTACGTGAAACACTTGATTCAGAGGAAGCCAGATGCAAGAACAAGTCCTAGGTTACTTACACAGGCTTTTCTGCCTGGGTCCTCAGAAAGCTCAGCTTTTGATTTGAGAGTGTTTTCCCCATCAGAAAATCCCTGAGGAAGGATGTCACTGGCACTGCCATCTGTCTCCTTTCAGAGAAAATATCTCTAATGAACAACGAGGAATGCTGGTTGGCAACTAATAGTAAATTTTATCCTTGAGCTTGCCAAATCTGGTTCTAAAGACTACTGGTCTGTAACAAAGCAATGAATATATGATTTAAATAAATGAATCGAATGGCTGAACTGAGAATCTAAAATCACAGTTCATTACAGTAAAGCAAAATAATACCAAAAAAAAATGTTCCAGACACATTAACAGCTCCAAAATCTCTTCATATAAGCTGCGTTTTCTGGGGTGCTGGCACATCACAGTGCTGATTTCTTGGTTTGATTAGGTGATGCCTTCCGCCTCAATCCATGTCTTTGAATCACTGGCACAAACTGCATCATTAATAAAGGTCTCTCTGTTCTGATCCAGCCCCAGGCTGGATATCTATTTGTGAGGAAAACAGGAAAAGAGGAGGGAAGGAGAGAGAGAGAAAGGGATAAAATACCAGAATAATTTTTATTAAGGCAATAAAGGTGAAAAATAATAGAAGGGAATACTTTTTCACACAATACACAATTAGCTTATGGAACGCACTGCCAAAGGATATAACTGAAGCCAAGACTGTAGGCTTGTTCAAAACAGGATTAGACATAATATGGAGAGCAATGCTAGCCAGAGTCATAATGGTTAATACTTAAAAATAAACAAGAGATTTTGGAAAGAATATAAATCCTTGGGCGTCAGGACAGAAGCCAAGCTCTAGCTAACAGGGCTTAGGAAGAAATTTTCCTCTGGGGTCTGTTTATTCCATAACTGAGCATTAACAGAGTTCCTTGCACCTTTCCCGAGAGCATCTGGCGCTGGCCACTGTCAGAGAGGAGACACTGGGCGACTGGACCTTGAGCCATAGTCTGGCAAAAAAACATGTCTTCTTTAGTTAAATGAGCATTCAGAGTTAAAATATGAACAAAACAAAGATCTTGGAAAGGCAAACCAGGTTTTATTATTTCAGATTTTGTGAGGAAAAAAAAAAGAACACTGAAGTTAGCCCATTCCCAAGCCAAAGCAAGAAAACCAATACCTAGTCTCATATGTTGACTCAGTCAACTGAATTCAGTGAAACCCAACCACGCATCTTTAAGTGACTATCAGAGTAGAATATGATAGGCTACATCCTCCTCTTACTCTGAATTATCGGAATCTATCAAAAACATTTTCTATTTTAATGCTATTTCTTAAATTTTAAAGTGATCCCTACAGGGTCGTCTGTGCATGGCAGGTGGTACGGTGATTCTCCTAGTGAATTATGGGACTTCTTTGCTAACAGTAGTGTTTGTTGTCCTTGAAGAGGAAGTAAAAGTTTCCCATGTTTTGGGTGTCTAGTCGATGAAAGATTTTGGCAATGGGATGGGGTGATAAGGAAAGACGGAAAGATGACCTTCCAAAACACACTCAGCACCTGTGATCCCACTTCATCTCCCAATTAATCCTGTTAGCAAACTGCTTTTCTAAAGTTTGGACAACTCTGACCCATACTGAATGTCACCTCCTAGGAACACTTACAGGAGCCACTGCAGGAGATGGATTGTATCTGCAGTCTCCATAGTAGAAACCGGGTGTCCAAAGATGTCAGAAAATTTTATATGCTAGTTTAGGATATTCCTGGTTTTCTTCGGTTCTGCTCTACTGCTGCTTCTGAAAGGCAGAGTAATCTCATGATAAACCCAGAGAAAGGATGAGATCGATGCTGGAATTTTTCTAATCTGAAATAAGACATACAATTGGAAATAGATGAGAAAATTCATGTTGGAAATGGGGAGGGGAAGGAAGTGGATTGTCTCTTTTTCGCATATCATCATATATGGCTCAACAACCCGAGACAGATTCCTGGAAAATTCTCATTTCAGTGACAAAGTTCACTAAAGCATCTACGGTAATTTCTTATTGGTTGTTCTTGTGCCAGACATGCCAATAAGAAAATGACAAAGGGAGAAAAATAAGAGCTGTTCATATTTATAAACCAGACCAGCTGTAACGTTCAAAGGACTCCTGAGACTTTTGGAATGAGGAGCATGAATTAAGAGTTCCCCATTCCCTCCTTTCCCTTTACCCTAAAAAAAAAGATATTGTGGAGAATATGATGTCTTTCAGGGATAACTGGATGACTTTTATCTTAGATTTTCTCCCATGTTTTCCTCCTTGAAACATTTGGATCAAAGGCATTTCTTATTTCCTTGTTGAAAGTTAAACTTTGGCTAAAAGTAGGTCAGTCAAAGTTTCATTGTCTCTTGGGTGAATGTATCTGTGCAGATCTTTTAGAGTAAAGCTCATGTAATTGAATTGTTTCTCATGATTCGTATTAAACAGAACTAGCAAATAATACATGGTACAAGGGGGGAGAAAAAGGAAGAAGAGAGCCCCTAAGGGGACAAGGGAATAGGCAGGCCCCTTGATGCAGCGAAACAGATGATTGGAGACAGATCTGACACGTCTTTGTTATGGTTTCCTTCCCATTTTATTAGACTGCTTAAGTTGACGTAGGACATAGGTCTAATTAGATCACCAGTCTGTCTCCCAGAGGGAGAGTTTCAACCAGGATACTCATGCACAACCTTGGCCTTGGTTCAGGACACCCACGTTTCCCCCTGTCTCTGCTGCTGACCCTGCGCCTGTCCTTGGGTAGGTCACCTGTCACCTGTCCTGTCATTTTGGATTATAAGCACGTTACAGGTCTGTGAACAGTGGGCCTGTTCATGCTGATGAAGTACAAACAACCGACACCGCTCCAGTGCAGCTAAAATCAAGAGCTTTGTTCTTCTAATCCAAATTAAAAGAGCTCCAGAGAGCTCTGCCACATGCAAGACTATGCTGAAAGACTCGATGAGGTTCTGCTAAGGAATTCCAGTTTGGTTTGCCTTAACATTTCCTTTGTTAGGAAGTGACTGTATTGGAATAAGAAAACTCTAGGGACAACTGTTACAATACTTTCCTATGAATGGTAGGTTTTGTCTGGAATGGTGCTTGCTGCTGTGTTTCACAGGCCGAGTAGTAGAAATAGAAAGGGATCCAGCAAAGACAAACAGGGATAGTAAAGAACTTGAAGAAATCTTAGTTTTTTTTTTTCACAAGTGAGAGATTGGAGCTGACAGATTTGAGGGACAAAATAGAGGTGGGATGATTTTAAAGAAGCCCTTGAGAAGGTAGGCAGGAGAAGGAATGTGCTCAGTGACTGTGCTCAACGCACTGAAGAACTGATCAAAAGCAGCATTGTTTTATACTACGTACAGTTAAACTGTGGAACTTGCTACCAGAGGAAATTATTAGGCCAAAACCAGAATGAAGTCAGGTGCTTCTGTGGTTTTCTGTGCAAAGTGCTATTAGGAGAGCAGTGGACATACTCAGTGGAAGCCACCAGATTACCTAAAGTTTCATTTGTGAGCTAGCCATCTGCTAAGGATACAAGTAGTTGCATCTCTCCCGCTTCAAAATGTGCACCCATGCAGGAGGATGGGCCAAAGCGACGGATGGGTGACGAGAGGGATTGCCTTGCTTCCACTAAGGAAGCGGTGCAGATGAGGGTGGCCAGCAGGAGGAAACGCCGTCGCGGCGGAGCGGATGAAGCCTTTGGCTAATCTGCCCGGTTATCAGAAACGAAGCGCGCTGGGGACCTTCAGGCCACTTGACAGCATCGTGAGGCAAAAATGGCAGTTTTCCAGCGGCAGCCAGCCAGGAGTTTCCAGACAGACAAGAATGCGACTCAGTCACGCGGACTCCCTCCACCTTCAGTCCCGTGACGTGTGGCCAGGAGCACCTTCCAGCTCCAGATGCCACCGCGTCTGTCAGTCCCCTGCAGGGCAGAGTGGGCCAGGAAAAACCTTGCTCAACTGCTGGGACAACCCACCAAGCAAGGGGGAGGGAAATGGGCCAAAGAGGATCACAACAGCAGGCCACAGCACCAGGCTTTCTCACAGGCTTTTCTCCAGGGTCATTTCCATCTTTTGCTGCCAACTGATGCTCAGACCCCAAAGACATGCCTACGTATGTTTTGAGATGCTTGTTCCTCCTCCCCGCTGCAGCGTAACCCTGTTAACAGGACAGAAACAACACAACTACATGAAAGCAACAGGGATTTGGGCTAACGTAAGAGCAGAGCTGTTAACTCGCTCCAGATTGCAGGAGTTGTATCACTACCGATTAACCTCCCTTCACGTCCAGATAGCAGACCTGGACTTCTAGGGCTGGTGGTTTATCCTGTAGAGCAATCAGACTTGATCTGGGAGTAAATGAGAAACAATAACTCTGGAACCCCATGATACCACATTTATAGTCCTTACTTCAAGAAGGGCTGTGCTTTCAATTATTCTGCAGTCCTCTTGCTATGCAGATCTCCTCTGCAGGAACCACAATTCTCTCCAGAAGATTACATCCTGGCCCCATACTGACAAAAATGGATGGGTTTGCTCCCATCAACAGATTCTGTGTGGATCCAAGCTCAGATGTAGCTGAGCTTTCATTCTCAAAAATATAAAACAGGCGGTATGTTAAAGCTTGAAACTTGACCCTTTACAGGTGGATTTGAATTAAAAATGCTTGCTGCTTCTCTGGATACTAATAAGCGTTGCTGACAGAAAAATGAGGCTCTCTTATCCCGTTACTTCAGTCTAAATTTAGGTATATAGTTTTGAATACAATAGCATTAGCTTTTTATACTGTCTTTGTTTTACCCTGCTGGGCTGAGACCATCTATAGCCCATTTCAAACAACCCATTTCAGATGCTGTAACAGATTTCATTCCATTAATTCTTATTGCTTATGCTTTTCTTAAATGATTTTTCAGATCAGAGAAAAATGTTTTCAATAAGCTTTATTAACACAGAGAAGGTGTGTTCTCAAAAAGCAAAGTCAGTGAAGGACAAGCGAGTATGACAAATAAACTCACCCAATGAATTCAATGCAGTTTTCCAAAGTGGGCTAAGAGTGAAATATGATGAGGCAGAAGCATAAGAAATGTGTAACATGGAGGCTGATGCATTGTCTCACTTACAAACAATAGCTGCAGAGCAAACTCAAGTGTATTTCTTACTTTTCCCTGTACTAATAAAAGCTAGAGGAAATATCACTATGAAGTCAATAACCTTCTGTTTTGTGTTTTTTGTTTTTTTCTGGTTAGGATGAGACACACATCCCAGTGCAATCCTGATGCAGATTTGTGATCTGTGATTAGTTGGCTCTTGCAGAGATTATTGTTTTAATGATGTATCTGTGCTTTTGTTAAAAAAAAAAAAGCCTGTCATCACACAGACTCTCCCATATGCTGAGGAAGATAGTTTCTTTCTCTGGCAGACGGAGGAATTAAGAGGACATTTAAACCATTCTCGTGTAAGGGTGCGACACACCATATCGACAGAAGAATTCATGCCTAAAGGCACCAAAAAGCTGCACTTCTCCTCCAGTCCTATTTTTTGACTTTCCAGATTTCTGCTGTGCAGAAGCTGTAAGAAATAGAAGAGTGAATAAGATCTTTCAGTCCTTTTCTTCAGCATTTTAGGATTCATATCAGAGATCGGTTACTTGCCACCTTCCCATTCTGTCTGTGATTGGCTTTTCTGTTAGTTGACATGATGCTCGGCAACACGAGAGTAATGTCAAGCCCTCTATACGCTGATGTTTACTGCACATGAATTAGGTCTGTTGTGCTGTGTCCATAACCAAAGAGGTCTGAGACATCAGGATTTGGGGTTCTGCTCATTTTTGCCTGAAATCCTCCTGCATGGGAGGGCTGGGGCACAGAGTTGCTCATGACCAGCAGGTGTTTGGCAGCTCACTTTCTGTCCTTCAGATTTGTTGAGTATCCCAATCTGAGTAGACCACAACCCCTGAAATAAGATGTTTTCTTCTCTGAGAAGCCCTCCATAAAAAGTCTACAAAAGTTATTTTCTTGGTTCGGGAGTGAAGGGGGTAGAAGAGTGTGGAATTATACAGCATTAACTCCCAAAGAAGAACCCAGTCAGGGTTCTTCTGCTCTCCTTGTAGTCAATGGAGGCATACCTGAAATATGATCTAGTGATGGGTATGGGGAACACAGGAAAGTGTCATTAGCCCGTAACTGCTGTACGGCCCTTTCTGACTAAGCCATCTCTTGCTGCTTTGCCTGTTGACCCATCTTCCAAGAAGCAACATCAGGACCACAGGTGGTTGAGGGGCCCTGGGACCCTAATGTGCTGGGTAGCACCCCCAGATCCAGCCTCCCAGGTGTACCTTGCCCATACCTTTCCTCCTGTGCATGTGGGATGGGTTGTTTTCTCCTTTGGATATTGAATAGGGGTTTTAGTAAGGCAGGAAAAAGACAAAGGTGAGCAGGGGAGGTATCTGAAGGCAGCAGAACCGTGTTCTACAAATCGATCTTCCTCTGAGGTCTTCGTCAGTGTGCTTGAGAGGTCTGGCAATGCTGAAGAAACAGGTCGTAAAACAGGAGGAGGTGGAGGAGGTGGATGGCTCCAGAGCTCTGTCTTGTAAGTGTAAAGACTTTCCCTTTACTTGAATTTCCCTGCTGCCACAGCCTCCTTCTTCGTTCAACACTTCGAGGATGTCTCCACAGAGGCATATGAGAATGGGAAGGTAGGTGGAAGATGGAGTTCATCTGTCTCCACTACCTTGTGAGAGGAACGAGTCTGTGGTGCTGTCTTCTCAGTCACTTTCTCATCTGTCTCTAGCAGCATCACATCTGTTGTACATGGCAGATGAACTGCCCACTTCCCTTGAGACTCTAGTGCCTTCAAAGACATCATAAGACCTGGTGTTTTCTGCAGTAGAGGAAACTGAGCCCAGATTTGATCTAATCTGGATTAGGTGCATGCAATCATAAGGAGGGCTTTTTGTGAACCTGTTAGCAAGTTAGAAGAAGAAATGCTGATTGCAATCAGAACATAAGCCTTCAGATACTCCTGGGAGATTTAGGAATGATTCCTTTTTTCCACATTTCAGAGCGTCTGGATGGGCTGTGGCTATAAAGTGCCCCTGGTCTCTTTACGCTCGCGTGTCTTCAGCTTCAGCTCCATCAGCTGAAGCACCACAGAGCTCAGCAGAAAAGGAGGTAGAAAGTGGAATAGCTGTTAACGTGCTTCACTGCAGCCTTTAAAACATCCTGTCTTCCACAAAGGGCTGATTGGGGCAGGCTCCGCTAGTGCAGTTGGGTTTCCATACTCTCAAGTGCCCAAACTCAATGATCAGCACGGATACCCGAAGCCTGTCACTGCATGACATCAAGGACCTGCAGACCTTTGTCAAGGTGCCATCAGATTTCGCTGTCTCACAAATCACAGGGATTTTGCTGGAAGCTGCTGCCTATTTCCTCTAGGACAAGAGGCACTCAATCTCTTTCTTGAATAAAAGGCTGGGAAGTTTGTAGCAGATTAATTAAACAGAAGAACTAAGCACCTTACAAGCCGTTTGAGTTCAGTGAAAGCTGCTCGTACTCAGCACCTATGAAAAATTGACTACATGGGATCACGTTTTAAGGGAAGAAAAATTCAAGTAGAGACAGAGTTAAGGAGACGATGAATTCTTTAAGGTTTAAATGAAGTATTATACCTCACCAAAGTATTTTTTTCATGACAAGGTGCTGATTCTAAGGAGAAATAGCATTTATCCAGACTCATGAGCAAGCAGTTGGGCATTGTACATGTTGTATGCATCCACATGGATAGATATCCACTTGGAAGTGCCATCGTTCATTTAATAAAAGGCACTAGACAAGAGATTTTAAGTTCTCCCAGGAACAAAATGAGTAGTCATACACGAAGGAACTAAAGGTCTGAAGTCCTGGCATCCATACACAGGTTTTTCTTTCCTGTGTATGTCTCTTCCTTTTCGAGGGGTTTGCTCACCTTTCAGAGCAGAAGCACTTACTGCACAGCAGTCTGCTTTACGTATTGGCTGTAAGATTAGTGGCTGAACACGCCAAAAAAAAAAAAAATCCATGCCAAAATAAAAACAGCACTACAGACTGCATGCAGACAGGGGATGTATTTTTGTTACATGAGTAGAGGCTCCAGAGCTGCTCACCACGGCATAATTCCAGGCAGGGGTTTTCCAAGGCACCCAAAGGTGTGTGGGAATGACAGCTGGGCCCACCAGGTCTTGGTGGACAATGAGGTGCTTTGCAAATGGGGTGCATATATTGCACCAAGATAAGCAGTGTCTTGCAAAGTGAAGGCAAAGACCAGAGGTTACTTCACTTTACTATTTAACTAAGAAAGAGATCTTGTTTCTTTAGCTTCCTTACCTCCTTGTCTGGAACCAGCTCAGCTAATTTCCTTATTTCCTTGCACTGAACTGCTTGGTTAAGTGCTTCTCATATGTTCCTGTCACTTCCTCCTAATTTACTCACTGCTGATAATCAAGAAAGGCCTAAGTAAGTGTTCAGGAAAAAGAGCCCATATATGAGCTGAATCTCTAATTTCGAAGTGCATAGCAATGAGTTTTATACTGTAAGTCAGCCTGCCAGTGTCCTACTAAAATGGAAAATTTCGAAAACAGTTTAAAAGACCTTTTTATGTCAGAATGGGTAGAGCTGAAGCTTCTCTTCATGACCCTCTGTTTAGCACCAAGGGCACGTTCTGCATCGAGATCTAACCAGACCTCTCTCCAGAGAGCCGGCAGTCTAGGAGAGGAGCCAGGGGCACTAGCAAATGCAGGCGATGCGATTACGGATGGGTCTGGTTCCTGTGTCAAACCCTGCTCTGCTCCAAGAACCCCACAGCCGGATGACACATTTCCCCACTGTTGGGGCACTTATCTCCTCCCGACTTGCTGCTACACAAAGAGGGGGACAAGAGGGAGCCCGGCTCCAGGTGCTGGAAGGGAAGTCTTGTGCATGGGCACCTTTGCTTGCAAAACACGTCATGGGCTGTTCCATACATCCCCAACCCACAGGAGAGCAATTCTGGAACCAGGAGATGTCCTTACGTCTCCCCACCACCAGCCTGAGTAGCCAGGGCAGGCAGATGGATGTGGAGATGGTTTCGAAAGGGGTGAAGCTGAAGGGCGGTAAGGAGCACGAGAAGGGAGAAATAGAGTGGGAAACACAGCCCAAGGCAGGGAGACTGGACTGCTAGTCTAGCACAGGCTGAAACAAACAGCGAAGAGGGCTGAAAACAGAAAGTGGGGAGGGGTTGTGTCCCACGGGTCCCTGCTGGGGGGACATCAGGTCTACCACGGCTCAGCAGGACCGTCGTTTTAGACAGCTGTAATTCGTTTTCAGCCTGTGCAAACCGAGCCAAGTTGGCAAATTTCAGGCCACAGTAAGGTCGCAGATGAAATCCCTGAAACTTGCTTTTTCTCCCCGTTTTATCTCGGTGTGATAACCTTTTCCATTTACTTCTCCAGCGTGACACACTCCACCAGATCACACAGAATATGTGTGAATGATGGGAGGTAATGAACGGCATCCTGTTCTCACTCATTTATAAAATGTGTCTGCTATTGACTTTGGGCCAGACTCTGATCTCAGTTACAAGAAGACAGACCCAGGCTAATTCCACTAGGAATTTGTACTGTTACATTTAATCGTGGATTTTAGAAAAGACTGTGGACTTTTTAGGTACTTCCATTTTTGGAGTCTTTAATTCAAGACAGCTTTTATGGATTTGCCCAATCTATATAAAAAGCAGGCTGATTCAGAGGTCTTAATTTGGCCAAACCAAAGCCAGAAGTAAATTTAGCAAAAAATATATATGATGTGTATATTATATTTTATATAACATGATATGTATATAGTATAAAAATTATATATATAAAATATACCTTATTGAGAAGGAGAAGTAGTTCTCCAGCCACTACACACTAAATGAGTGAAAATTAAAGGATTTCTCATAGTGTTTCTTAAAGAATCTGTATTAGGTCTCTTCCGATTGGAGTAATTTTCCTCTCCCCTAATAAGAATTTATGACATACACAGTGTACACTGCAGCCTTCTGGTAGACAAGCAAGGGATAGGCACCAGACAAAGGGATGTGGTTTATTTTGAAAATATAGCTAATAGGGTTTTGTAATTATTAATTTCAAAATTAAAGGAGGAGGGAGAGCTTTCTTACTGATTTTTTACTGAATTTTCATAGCTTAGGTCAGAATGATAAATGAAACTAACACAATGACTATTTCCATGCAGAGAAAGCAATGACTGTTAGGATTCCCATTCTTTTCCACATGGGAAAGAAGAAACTCTAGATTCATCTACTCCCTTTTTGTTTGTTTATATCCTGTCTAGTCCTTATAAATACTAAATATTCTTCTTAGTTACTGTCTAATGATTTCTTGATTTTTTCTCTAGCTTGATTACTCGCTATTAGGAAGTAAAAGTTAGAAAAGAAAAAACATTCCTTATGCTTTTGGAAGCTAACACTATTTAATATGTTCATCAGGCTTTTTGAACTTGCTTCTGGCATCATAAAATGCATGAAAGCTTTTGTCATTCTAGCATCATCTGTTCACAGATATCTTTCTGATATCCAAATTCTTTTTGATCAACATGAGTAATGAAGGGAGGATCCTCTTCCACAGCAAATTTCCAAAAGACTGCACATAACAGACCAAAAAAAAAAGAAGTGTTCCAAAGGATAAGAGGACTTACTGCTAGAAAATAAGTAAATATATTTCACGTTGTCCTTCCTTAATCTGATTTCATTATCTGAGAAGTTTAACATTAGACAATCCTTTAATCAGAGCTGTCATCCACTGATTAAGCTTTTTTTTTATTTTCTCCACTTCTGAATATTCACGTTAGTCCGATTAAGTAATCTTTATTTACATCCCTAGCTAAAAAGGGGAAGTTTTATCTAGCTGCTCAGATTCATTAACTTTCATGCAGACAATGTCTCAGACTACTTAATAACAATAACTGTTCTTAGCCCTAAAAGCACTAATAGAAAACTCAGCTCAAAGGACCACTCATCATTGGTGCATGTAAATAAAAGCAGATAAATCATGCAGAAATGTCAGAAAAGAGAAAGACACATTCCCTCGCTCTCTGTGGGATCATTTTCTCATTTCAGTCTAGGCAGAAGTGACTCCAGCAGATAAATTGTCCTGGCCTGCTTGCCCTTTTCTCTCAAAGCAGGCTCCTTGCACAGTAAAATGCAATTTCATCCCTCTCAGTGAGTTGAGTAAAGGCCATGGAAATTAATGGCACCTACGGGTCATCTCTACAGTACCAGGGAAGTAAAAGGTGGCGCAGACACTACGACTTAGCTCACCACTGGCAGACTACCAACAGAAGACACTCACGCCACTGGTTCTAAATCAAAATCCTCCCAGTTTGCTTTGGTGGCTTCTCTTACACAATTTGCTTCCATGATATTGCCACCACTAACAGCAAAACACATGGTGGCAAGAGGCAAGTTGCATTGGGTAAATGCAGGAAGGGGCAAGCGGCTTCCCCAAACCAAATGCAGCTGCTGTGGCAGTATCTCGCAGTCAGGCTGTGTGTCCTGCTGCCCAAGGTTAAATAAGGTAGGCACTTTACTCAGGTTTCTGAGTCGACAAGACAGCCGAAAAAAACCATCAAGTCAGCTTTGCTTCGCTGTAACAGAATACCTTGAAGAAGGCAACAATCGCTCTGCTTTACCCTGAGATAATCAAACTTCATCTTGCCTTCACTGACCTTCAGACACCTCCCCATGAAGAAGTGTGTTCTTGGGAAGGCTGGATGGGTTTAGACTGGAATTGGTGTCATTATTTTATGTTCATTATTTGCTTTACTCTGGACTGAGTGGCCAGGATCCTTTGAAAACAGCGTTTAAAGGCAGTTTTGAAGCAGACTACACTGTTTCCCAGGGTCCAGAAAAATGCTGTTTCACTGCTTCTTATACGAAGTTCTAGCATAATCCCCGCAGCATTTGGTTGCTTTCTTAAAGCTGTATCATAGCCTTAACATGAAGAGAAAAGGAAAGCCTAACCTTCTGTGTTGCACTGGGAAGATTTAAAATGCAAATCGTAAAGGCTCAAAAGCAACAAATGTATAAAAACATCCGGAGAGGATTTTTTATATATATCTTGCAGTTCTTTGTCTAAAGTAATCTCAGGATTTTTAAGGCTTGACTCAGGGTTTTTAAATGTCTCAGGCCATCAATCTTCTTGTTTTATCTCACAAGACAATATTTTTAAAGGAATAAATGCTAAGTCCACATCTCCCATAACTTCTGGAGAGCCCCCTCACTGATACTATCAAGCTCGCCTGAAACATTGACCCTAAGCTCCTGGGAGTTCTCCTTTGGACTGTTTTTGGTTATACAGTTATCTTGTCCCGGAGATCTTCAGGAATTTCATTTTGTTCCTAACTTCACCATAAACATGGAAAGGACTGAAGCGTCGACCCAGTAATCACAGTATGTGAAGGACATTCTGCTTTTGGATGGAAGCCATATACAGCTTCTCTGAGCTGATATGTACAAATCCTTCCCAGCCTTTTTTTTTTTTTCTTTTAGACTATTAAATTACTAGCCGAGACTCAGGAAATAATATTATGAGGCCAGAAATATCACCAAGCCAAGCCCCGTGGGCTGCTCTGTTGGTTGGTGGAGAGCAGTTTCCTCCAACACCTTCATGAGGCAACAACAGAGGAGGCTCAAGGATCTCCACAGCAGTGGTGTTTGCTTGGAGGTGCATCCGTGGCACTGTCAGACGGATGCGGTGGTTGAGGTACCATAACAAGTCACCTTGCAGACTCAAAGGTGGAAAAAAACCTCCAAAAGCCTTGCTAATGCAAAAGTGTCTTTATTCTAATACAAGTGGAGTTGGCAAAAATCCACTGGTAGGGTACCACATGCATGCATGTTTTTCTGTGATGCATCTGAAATATTAAGCCAAATATAGAGGGAAAAAAAAAAGAAGAAAAAAAAAAGAGGATCTAGAGAACCTCTTGTAAATCTTTAAGGTAATGAGGGTAAACTGCTCTCTTTCGACCCTTCACACCGACCCCTTTTGCATGTCTATGTCTGCACATATCTGTGTGCTTAACTGACTCCTTTAGCACAACAATTGCTAGGAATCTGTTAGCATTTCATTATAAATCTAATTTCTGACAGATTTATACCAGACTGTAGAATTAACTGCTGAAGGAAATGTACCATTTAGTCTCAACATGAACACATTTTATTTTTCTATGTGGTTGCCTTTCTTTTTCTTACCAGAATTTGGAGGGTGGAAAAACATCATTATGCTTGTCTTAATGTACTTTTTTTTTTAAATGAAAATAATGCCAGCATCTTTGTAAACATACGAAAACTGTCTGACACAGCAACACGCTCCTAGAATAGTCCTGTTTTTTTTTGTTTTATTTTGTTTTCTAAAAGCAGGTACTGAATAAATATCAGCTACTATAACAGCACATTAACAGAACTTCAGTGAAGAAATAGCAGTTTAATGGAATAAGATTAGCAGGTGAATAAAATTAAGGACCGGAACAATCAGTGCCGTTGCAGTATGGATACCATTGTTCATTTTTTCAAGATCTGGTTGATTAACTGATGGTAATTAAGTACAGTATATAATACAGTAAATGATAGTAATTCAGTACAGTACCACATACTGATATTACCTAGTGTACATCAGCAGAGTAAATGATAGTGATTAAGGACAATATCCTATTTGTCCCGCAGTAACCTGAAGTTTTGCCATAGAGCATTGTGAGCCTGACGTGAAGTACTGCCCTGTATTACACACATGCATACACTTTCTTATTGCAGACGAAGAGACTCCTGTGAAATAGTGCATTCCCACGCTATTTCTTGAAGGGAGCTTGTCCCATGTGGCACAAAAGTAGCTCTGGTGCCAGTCTCAGAAGAGCCCAGGAACAACATGGTGTTTATAGTTAAACTCTTTAAACACCAGCCAGCCCCAAATCTTTCCATTTTTTCTAGTCAGCCACACTTTCCAGCCCTCTGCCGTATACTAGTGTGTTGTCCCTGTGTATCATTCCATACACATTTATTTTCAAGTAGCATTATCTACCGCTGGTGTCTCAAAAGTTGCTGTGAACTGCAAAACATCTTTTAAAAATTGGGGGCTTGGCAGCATGCAAGCACAGGAGCAAACTGACAAATAAAATGGAGCGTCAGTGCATCCAGAAGAAAGGTGTTTTCAGATAAACATTCTTGTTCTTTATTTATCCCCCACGTGCGTCAGTCTTACAGGAGCCCCTTTCGTGTAGTGCTTGTTGTCACAGATATCAAGGAGTGTCACAGATGTCAAGGAGTTACCTATATACTTACCTAGATATTTCTGAGCAACCTTTCGTGTTTTCTGAGCAAAGCAGCTTTCACCGTGACTTTGACTCTGAAATGGGGGTGTGTTGGGTATGTTTCTGTGCCTGCCGGTACTTCAAAGGGAGCCACAAGAGTTACTGCTACGTGGGAAGAGCCGAAGGCTGCTGCCCTGCTCTTCCTCGCCACCAAGGGACCCTCAGGGTGGTTGAAAAGACTGAGCTGTAGTTGCCTCAGAGCCAGAACATCCCTGTCAAGCCTCACATCCCCAGTGGGCTCTTTGCACGGTCATCTCCACGAAGCAGAAGGCACCTGAGGGTGCAGAAGGAAGTCTTCTGTGCTTTGGGGCCAGGGTAGGGGCAGGGGAGATACATGTCCTCGATGCCCTTGAAGATACACTTCAAAATCATGTTTCGCTATGGAATTAGTAAACTCAGAGATTATTTTCCCTGCAGAGAGTATGCGATAGGAGCCAGATGCACGCCTGCTCAGGAACCTTAAGCTGGACAGTCTGAAAGGTTGTAAGCACTGCTTGCTCTTCCAAAACTGTTCACCCTGAGGTATTTCTCTGGACAATTTTTGCTTTTAACCAGGCAAAACGCTTAGGCATTGTGCTTAAATATGTCGTGCTTCAGCAAAACTCTTTAAAGACAGCAAGAGAAAAGAATGGAAGTCAATGTGACTTTAAGCTAAGTAAGTAATTGAGTGTTTTATTCTACTTGAATGGGCTTTAAAAGCTCAGCTTCAAAAAATTTCTTGCAAAAATGCATTTTCTGAAGTAGGGGTCCTGACAATGCGGGATTATCGTGTAGATTTTATCTGAAATATCATTTGAAATAAAAAGCTTGCATTCTTTTTTTTTTTTCATAAGTCAATGAGTGGTGTTTATTATTTATCATACAGACAAACTCTGCCTGTACCTCAGTGAGCAGACAGCATTAAAGCAGTGAAGAGATTTTGCATTTATTTGCAGAACCTTGGAATTCATAAAAATAACCCTTCAGATAATAGAAAAGAAAAATAGATTTTATCTCTCCATATTGTAAGAGTGTGAAAGTTTTTCAATATCCCATGCAATAAACAAATAGGTTTGTCAATACTCCCATGAGCATCAAGGCAAACTAGTACCGGGCTGAACCTGTAATATAACCCTCTGTTACAGTGACCTCCAGGAATATTAAGACTGCCCCAGTCCTGAGCTGAGACCATCAGTTAAGTGGCAGCTAACAATGGTTAGATTTTTTTTATCCCATTTTATTTTATTCTGGTGACTGAATGTGATTTACAGCATAGGCGAGCCATGTGACTGTCCCTCACAGAAAACAGCAGGGCATTAGAGCAGGGCAGAATTCGGAGTTTCCTCCCGGAGAACAGCACTGTAAATGCTGCGACACCGGCTGCCTTGAGGAGCTCACTGCAGTGCTGTCTTACTGACATTGCACGTGGACAGCTGGCAGGGTCCTAAAACAGTGATAAAGAGGCTGTAAGACCCACATGAGAAAGGTCATCCAGATGGAGCGCATCCGACCAAACGCGTCGCGAGTTGCTTCATGCCGTGCTCTTGTTACACATGTCCAGCCCAATGAGTTTTTCACGTTGCCCTCCTGCAGAGACATCAGGGAAAGAAGCAGTGTGCAGCTTCCAAGGCAATATGAGCCAGGGACCTTCCTCCACAGGGTGGTGGCAACCCAGGGCTTTCCTCAAGATGGGATATTCTCCAGGGCAGCAACAGCCTCCCCTTTGTCCCTGTATCACCACAGTTGCATTCAGATCCTCACCCGATTTATCAGGCATTTATTTGAGCCCCCCAGTAGAAAAGCTGCTTCCCTGTCTGGTTGGGTGGCATTTCAACATTGTCTTTGGATCCTTCTTATTTTTTTTTCCTGCACTGGATCCTTCTGCACATACTTCCTCTGTGTCTCCTTTCTTCTGTTTTTTGTTTTCCTTTTTGCTGACCCTCTGCTTATTTTTCCTGCCGGTACCCTCTAA
This sequence comes from Crypturellus soui, assembly GCA_032275445.1. Taxonomy (NCBI): domain Eukaryota; kingdom Metazoa; phylum Chordata; class Aves; order Tinamiformes; family Tinamidae; genus Crypturellus; species Crypturellus soui. The sequence goes on along the minus strand of JAUBNY010000868.1, from coordinate 949,184 downwards.
CCTGTCACTGCCTTCTGTTTTGCCGTTCACCTCTCCCCTCTCTGGGTGGGGAATGTTTTCTAAGGGCCTTTCCAGCGTTCCTGCAGAGGCTTATCGTATTTCATGGCTTCTTCCTGCCACCCTAACGTGAAAGCTGACATCTTTCAAGGCAAAGTGTCCTTTGTCTGGAAGCTGCATTGCAGCCAGGTCTGTCTGGGCACCCATCTGCTCTTCTACATGCCTCTTTTGCCTCCTTTTTCCCCAAAATGCTTGTTTGTGTTAGCAAGCAGCTGCTAGGAAGGAGGTAAACTCATGTCTCACCTGATGTTTTGGCCTGGAGCGGTGATTGCGTTTCCTCACGAGCAGCCTGTGAGCTGTGGGTGCCTCTCTCCATCTCTCCTCCCACCGTCAAAAGTGAATGAAGCGAAAATCTGCTCCTGGCCAGGCTGCCCTTAGCCCGTGTCACCTCTCGACCCTCCGTGGTGAGCCAGATGCTGTGCAGGTCTTGCGGCCGCGCGCCTGCCAACTGGGTCAGTCTGTTGGTGTATCAGGGAGGAAGCAACCTGGCGCGGTCAACTAAGTGTCTGTCTTTTGCTTTTTGTTTTTGCCCTTTTTATTTTTTCGCTTTGCTTTGCTTTGCAGAGCTTGGATATGCGAGGGGAAGCCTCCACTGACTCCGTGTCGTAGAGGGAAGCGGGACACGCTGCCTTGGTTCAGCAAGAGTTTATGCACACTCAATCCTTCCTGAAGTTTCTATCTTGTCGGCCCAGCGGTTTCCTGCTTCCTTCTTGCTGGCCCTGATCTCTACAGAGATAGTGCCAGAGCAGGAGAGTATTGACTTAAAGCCAAAGAATAATTCTTCTAACTTGTTAGTACTCGATTCAAGCTTCTGGCAAAACAGGAGGCTCCTTAAATGGCCTTCTCACATGAAGGTCTCGGGAATCATTCACACTACACATCTGTGAGGACTCTACCTGAATGCATGTATACCTAGACTGAACAGACAATTATTGGAATTGCGCCACCAAAGCAATGCAAAAAAATGTGAGCAACCCAGTGAGACAGACTATAAATGCCTGCCATAGGATTTGAGATCCTTTTTCTCAGGGTTTTCTTGTTGCTGATTTTAAGCACTTGGTATGCTCAAAGCTAATGGATTCGGTTCCAATTCTGGAACCATCAAGCACGAAGGACATGAAACACGTCCATCTACAGGCCTGGTGAAATGGACATTTCTCCCCATTCAGAGAGGACCAGCCATCTGCTCTTGGTTTTGACTTCTGTGCTCATGGAAAACAGTTACCCAGTTTTCTCCACCTGCGGCTGCTGCAGGTACCAGCAGCTTTACTCCTTCAGTGCAGCGTTCTGCAGACACGGGTGCCTCTCCACACCTGGTCAGCACATTAGCTTCATCAGGGAAGTCAGAGCGAGCTGGAAGCGCTGGGTACTCAATGGGGCAAAAATGTAGATGCCTTAACTGAGACACAGGTGGAGTAAGTGCCACTGACACGGTCCCAGGGGAAAGGAGTCTACCTTGCAGGTCAGGACTGGATGGTTTCTTAAATTACCCATGAGAAAGTCAATAGGCAGTGGGCTTGTGCCTTTGAAGGCATGAATGAGCTTCAGGTGCGGGAATGTATGGCCAGGGAGGCCACTTCTCAATCTGTTAACCAAAAGGGACTTGAAAGGTCCCCATTCAAATGGGACACACTTACGTCCTATGTGTGGGCCTTCTGGTGAGAACAGCAAACTCTCCTTCACGCTGCAGCTGTCCCTAGACTTTGTCTCCTTTTAGTCTTTAGCATCTTGCTAGTCACCTTGCATGGCTGTGAGCGTGTCCTCTGATTTTACACCGGCGTTTGCAGAAACCCGGTTCAAAGGGACACAGATACACTTTAGTTTAGGTTGTAAAGCCCATCCCTTGCAGTCTGTACCAACAGATCCCGCAGGACTCCTCTCAGCAGATAGACTCACTGTTCAGGGCCGGCGAGCTGTAGCTGCTGCTCTTCAAAGGCTTCTTCCAGAAAGCAAGAGAGTGAAAGGGATGCATTTCTCTGTTTCAGGACAAGAAAGGGTCAGAGATCCTGCAGGAGAGATCAGAACTGCCATGGCTGCCTGGGATGACATGATCTGAAGGGAGTTTTACAGTAGTAATTGATATTTTAGTGAGTAGTGTTTGAAAGACGCTACTAACTCCTATTCCTATTTTTTCTTAAAATAGGAACTGTCTTTCACTGCCACACGAATTCCTGTGTTAGTGGGCATTTTTTTCATGCTACCTGCAGTTGCTTGTTAGAGAACTGGGGCTTCTGCATACAGAAAAGAGAGAAAAAGGAGTGGAGCATGTAGAGTTTTCGAGTGTCAACTTATGCGTGACATCAATTTGCATTATAGCATGTGATTTATCCTCTCGGTAAGTTAGGAGTTTGGTACAGGAATCCAAAACATGCCAGCTTTCCTGTCCTATGCTTGTACAGCTGAAGGAGACGCTACAGAAGAGAAAAGAGGTACAAATTTTGGTTAGGTGGATAAAGAGCAACGCAGAGATACTCTGCCTACAGCTGTGCTTTACCTCACCGCTGCTGTTCATTCCCACTCTACATCCTCCTATCTCCCCTCTGCGAGAGAAGTATGGAAAAAACAGTGTTTTGGGGCTAGTTATGGACTGAGTGAAATGGGCTCTGATGAACACCTGCTCTCAAACACTACATTTCTTCCGTTATGTGGCCTTAACGGAAACCCAAAACCACAGTTAGTGTTTCTTGTATTTAATTTGCAAAATAGAGTTACAGTGCGTAGAATGAATGCTGGCCTCGGGCCATAAAAACTATGCATCTTTTGCAAAGAAAAACTAATACCAGAATTAACTCACTGGAGACTTTTTTCCTTCCCCCTGCCCGGTGCAGTTTACAAAGCTCGGACAGACTGGGAGTGCAGTGCCAGTAACGCAGAGAAAATTCTCATACAAGATTTATAGGACGGTTTTGAGCATGCGATGCCAAAAATGGAGGAAAGGGGCACTCCTCGCAAATACGCGCAAAGCCCTCATATCATGGGATTTCGCTGAGAGCTACAGATTATTCCCATCTCTAGCAATCAGTTCAGAGCAATTTCTGCTCTCCGAAGCTCGCTTACATCAGCTGGGAAATAATTGTTACTTTGAAACTCCATGGTGATCTGCTTATGATCGAGCTGCTGCTTAACGGAAAGGCAGCGAGCAAGAAGACCAAAACAATTACAGATTGCTACAAACCCAGTTGTTACTACAGATACCTTTATAATTCAATTTAAAACATTCCATTAGCCAGCATGCTGGTAATATGCTTTTTCTGGCAGAAACTCAACAGACGTTATTGCTTTCTTTCTCTTCTCCCTCCCAAATTAATGCATTAGCCTTCTGAGCTCTAGGACATCCTCAGCCCACAGGATTAGCTGCAGGAAGAAGTCTTTTAATGAGGCAAAAGCAGAGGATGGCAGGGATGGTAGATAGTAAGGATATCAGGAAAGGCTCGCTTAAAAGTAAGGTTACCTAGTAGGACTGACCAGTGTTTCAAAACACATTTTTATATAGATGGGATTCACTCACACAGGTTTTTAGGATATACTATGTCATAGGTTTGTGCCCTAAGCAGGTGTTAGTCTGCTACCTTACAAGATACTGATATTTTAGGTCAGTGGAGGAGTCAAGTCTGCTCTAGAAGGCAAGTAGCCCTATCTTAGGAGTAGTGTGGAAGATGGCAGTCCAGTTACATGATGTTGAGCCCAACCTTCACCCCAAGGTGATGGCAATCCCTTGTCAGGCCTTTTGTCAACACTGGGTCCAAACTCTTGTTTGAACCAGGGCTAGCTGGAAGAGGGTCAGACTACTTTTAAAACATGACCCCTCTTCCTGTGTCTGGACAAGGCATAAATTTATTCCAGTCTGAGAGGTTATAACTCATGCTTTGAGGGGCCAGGAGAAAGGAGTGAGTTATTACGAGGAATTAGTACTCTGTGTTTGCATTTCATTAATGCGTAGAGGCCCCCATCAGGATCAGGATCTGGTGAGACATGGCTCAGGGAGTGGTGGGAATTCGGCGGTGGACCTTGAGTTCTGGAAAAAGCTAGAGGAGTGATTTTCTTGGCTTGTTGCAGGCGGGCAAACAAGACATGATGGAAGAACGAAAAAGAAGTTGGCATGCTAGTGATCCTTGCAAAATACGGAAGGAATCTGAGAGGCATGTTAGCGATATAGATGGATGGGATTTTGATGGAGCAAAGTTGGAGGCAGATAGTTCAAACCATTCTGAAAATGGTGTCAGCCAAGATGTCCCATTTTCCCAAACATTTTGTGCTCGACATACAGTAAGATGATGGGAAACACATGAAAATCAAATGCAACTGGGACTACCTCATCTACATCCTCAGAAAGAAGAATTTGAAATGTAGAGGTTGCATTTGTTAATAGACGATTTGGAGAAAAGGTTGTTTTGTTTGGATTCAATTTGTGCAACAAATGGTAGAGAAAAATCATGCTTTGCATATTATATACGTGTCCTTTGGGTGCTTTTCTGTTAGAAAAAGCTTTGACTATCAGAGACATTTTGTGTGGATGCTTTCAACTTTTTAATCGTCTCTTGTGGAACTGGTCAGTAGACAGACCGAATGTTCTGCCTCAGATTTCATCTTCGATGAAAAACGATATTATTTGCTCATCGTGGTAACAAAACGTCTTACTCCTTCTGCAGGCTTGACATGGCTTTCCAAAGACCATAAGGGCACCATCCTCCCTTTTTAAAGACACTTCACTTCTTAGTTTTAGCCACTCGTGAATTAGGGGCAGATTCTCATCAGCTTAAGCTTGCTCCGTACTCAGCATTGAGATGAACGTGATGGTGGCAGCTCTGGGGCACAGGATGAGTCGATGCCTCTGTCCCTTGCCCTTCCCCTCGCTTATGCAGAGTCCAACCACAGCACGAGCCCCTCTGTGCCAGGCCATCTGAGAGCAAGGGGGAAGGCGTGCCTCTCCTCAGCTGCCCTCTCCTACGGAGAAAGGCAGTAGTTGGAGAGAGGATGCAGTGCTGGGTCATTGGTTTAGCATCACTGAAAAACACCTACTCCACAGTAACACCAGAAAGCCACCTTGTCCAGGGCCCCATTTTATTAGGCACTCTACAGGCACTGCAGCCAAAGCGCTCTGAAGTCTGTAATGAAGCTCACACACACAAAATGAACCTTGCCTTGCATGGTGAAGACAATTTAAGTAACTGAACCTAAATCACATCACCCTTTTGATGAAAAGCACCTGAGCATGACAGAGATTTCAGGTTCCTTCATGGACTGGGGATAGTGGAAACCTCTCTTCCTCCTATGCTGGGTGTGGGATAGCGCATCTCCGAGGTGCACATTTATGTTCCACGCCCTGGGTTGGTCAACAAAATACACTGTTTGGTATTTAATGCTGGCAGTAACAGCTGACAGGTTGCTCACAAGACTTGCCAGATCCTGGTCCAAATCTTTCCACTTGCACATGCATGTTTTAATATTCAAAATGATTCAGGAAGGAAAATTTCCACCATTCTGATCTGTATTGTTAATCTTCTCTTTTCCAGCCACTTCTACGTCTACAACTGGGACAAGTCATCTCACAAAATGTGACGTAAAGCAGAAAGCCTTCTGTGTAAATGGGGGAGAGTGTTACATGGTTAAGGATCTCCCAAACCCCCCAAGATACCTGTGCAGGTAAGAAATCCCGTATGCCTAATTTGGTGGAGCCAAAATGTTTCATAAGTGCTTTCTTTTTAAAAGGAACATATGAGAAATTTCATTTTCCAGATTTACTGCATATTTCTTTCTTCTTAAGTATGTGGATATGAAAATAATCGTACTAGAAATAACCTCTGTGGTGTATGTATTATGCACAGCAGAGGTGAACCAACAAATCTTTCCATGAGAAAAATGGGACAATGAGGTCTGTTGATGTTTATGTCACATAAAGTAACATGCATAAAGCCTTAAGTTAGAAAAAAAAAAGTGAAACAGATACTGTAAAGTAAATATACATTAAATAGCAGAAAAAAAGGTTGAAATAACTGTTTTGGAGACTTATCTTTTATACAGGAAAAGCTGCGATTATTTTTATTATCTGCTCTAGTAACTAATTTTATGCTTTCTGATAAGACTAGATTCACAACTGGAGTTGTTACTGTTGTGTTAAATGCATAAAAAACAAGGCTTGTCATGCTAATTGGTGGAGATTACCATTTCTTGATTCAAGAAGTCATATAAACACAAGTTTATGTGTAAGTGAGTGTCCATGCACCTTCTTCAAGCCTTGCCCTGCTCAGTAGCAGGCTGTTGCAGCAGACAACAGAAGAGACATTGCAGTCTCTTCTGTTGAGAGAAGAGACATTGCATTGAGCTTTGCAGAAGATACACTGAGAACTAAGACGCTGGAGTGTGTGTTCCCTAGCTGCTAGCACGTTATATTACATATACTTCTGATGCCGAACTGGGCTCAGCAAGTTAGTGCTTCTCTCTAACTTAAAAGGGGACTCAGAATTTGGCACCTTCAGAAATGTTCTTGGGACCCAGCAGGGCTCACCTGAAAGGGGTCACCTATGTGAGGGTCTACTGAAAGAGGTGGTGGTCAGCACAGAAAACAGTCCTCGTATCTGCATAGATTTGCAGTCTTCTAAGAGCAAAAGGTTAAAATAATTGCAAAAATGACTCTGAGAGGCAAGAAGGAGAAAGGTCTTTGATGGTTTCATTAGGGCAGGAATATACAGAGTACACTGCTCTGATTTCAATCACAAAAAGGCACAATGTTCTGCTTTACTTGTACATTTTTTTTCTGTTATTGTAGGATCTTACCTGTGCTTTGTGAGGTCTGTTTTGCTTTGTACTTTCCCAGAATACTCTGCTGCTGAAATCATGAATATTTTATCCATTTCAGAATCATTTTTAGCTAAATTGAATATGGAAAAGTTACTGACTCTTACGGGCTGGATTTTGGTGGGGGAGGAGGAGAGAAAGAAAGAGAAAGAAAAGGGTTGTGTTAAATTTACATGCTCTTTACAACCCATCAGTACAAGATGAGCAGTTTCATACAGCTCTCCCGGGCATGTACCAAAGTCTGCCTGTTTCCATTTCCAGTCCAAAAACCACTCAGATCTCCTCAGAGCTGAGCATATAGCAGCATTCCTACTAACTGGTGTTGCCTTGACAGCTTCATAGCTACTCTTTTTTCACCATGTGACCGGATTTTTTTTTTAAATGCAGGATCTGACAGAACTTGCTCTTTGATGTTATAATTTGGCTAATTCTTTACAATGAAATGTCTCACAACCACTTGAATGGAGTGGGAGCTTTTTTTTCGTAGACAAGAAATAACCTTTAAATGTAGGTCGGAAATTGAGAAAAAAAAAAAAAGGAACTTCCAAATTGGCAGATGTGCATCATTCTGGGTGGCCCAAGACCTATCTGGAAAAAGCATCAGAACTGTAAAATCAGAGCAGATGAATCTCATTTACTGTAAGGCAGTGGAAAAGTTCTTTATCATGAGTAAAGTCACTGCCACAATTGTAGTGTTGTAGTGTTGGCCTTCTGCTCTACCTTCCCATACTTGCCATGATGAAGCTGTATGTCCTAGAGTAAACCACTAAGCAATACCATAACATAAGAAATGAAAGGGTGAGTACTTGTAAGATGGTATAATGAGAAACTGGTGAGGCAATATAGCCTCTTTCTTCTTTTCTGAGTAAGTAAAAAATGTGCAGAAGAATAATTTTAATTCCAGTAATCCAGTGTTAATTAAAATGAATACCTATCAAGTACACATTGCCTTCATTGTTCTGAAAAAAAATAAATTTTCTACCAGAACATGACTCTGGAAGCAGAATGCCTGAAATATGGTACTTGCTCTTCATATTTCTGCCTAGTAGCAAGTTCATATTTTTCCATATGGTCCATCTGTTGAGAGCAAAAACAAAATTTCTAAAGCATGAGCCATGTCATTAAAATTGGTTTTATCCCTTACCAAAAAACATCACTTAGATCTGCAACAACCACAGAATTTTCCAAATAATATCTCTGGTTTTGTGAAAGCTTCAACTCTACTAAAAGACATATCCTCTATCTTCTTTTGATATAAGCTAGATGTATGTATTCAAAATTTCTTTTCCTAAAACATGTGGTATCATGATGAGTTTTTGCTCTCGTAGATACTGATGTGAATTTTGAGAAAATTACCTGCTTTAGAGAGGTAATTACTTGAAATACTCAAGAAGTGTGTCAAGACTTAGCAAGGTATTCTTTGACTGTATCTCCAGTAACACGTATGATTTGTATGAGTATTTTTAACTATAGTGGCAGACCGAACAAAATAATCTCCAAACATGAAAGATGAAAAGGAAACTTTGAGAATAGTTAAACGAATTAGCATGTAATATCTTCAGAAGTTTCATAGGAACACAAGTCCGCTTTTGATTATGTTGTAAACTTCGGGAGTCTGGGTTCCAACAACTTCCTGGAAGGCTTAGGTTTCTAAGTCACTTCTGCTGGAAATGTATCCTCAAGACACTGAAGACACAAAATCAAATGGCTTCTTAACCAGATATACAACTAAGAGCTGCGTTCCTAGTGCTTGGTTCTCATTTGAGCAAAACTATACAGAGAATTTTGGAGATTACTCATGTAGAATCCTACTACAAAGCCTCTGGTGTTTGACTAATCTGCTAGAAGTCCACTAGCAGAGATCTTCTTTTACATGGCTTTTGCTGTTATTGAAGAAATGAAATTTAAGTTCTAATTTCACTGGTTGAAAGCAATGCTTTGTCTAACAGAAGAAAGTAGTGCTTCTTTCTAACAGAAGGATATTGCATCCCTTCTTAAGCAAGAGTGAATTACTTAACTTTTAGTGGTATAGACACTGCCTGTATTCTTCCTCATGTAAAGGCCTTGCTGGGATAGAAATTGATGGAATTTTCTAGAAAACAGCAAAAATATAAAAATTGCTGTCCCAGTGCTAACAAAAGTTTTGAGGAAATTGATTCCAGAGGCAGAATAAAAACGGTGGTTCTGATCTAAGCTATGAAACAGACCAGTAAATTAAATTTTGGGGAAAAAAAAAAAGGAATACTAATATATTTGCTTGTAGGCAGCAGATTAAATGGAAATTCGAAGTCCTGATTCATTCAGCTATTCTCCTACTGCCTAAAAACACTGTTTGATGATATGTGTTTGATGTTCTGACAAGTGCATCTCTCCTGAACGTACACTGCATGGAGAGGGGGGGAAAAAAGCAATCAGCTTAGCATATTTGTGTTGCACCCATTTGAAACAACACTCTGCGTAGCCTTTGTTAAGCGGAAAAGAAAATATATGACTACGGTTACACAAATGTATATCCAGAACAACCCAATTGCTTTTAGCAGCGTTTCTCCAAGTTTTGACAATAATGGAGGAAAAACAAGAAAAACACAAAAGGAGCAGCATCTGGAAAGACTGAGGAGGACGAGGTGTTTTAACAACGATACCATGACAAGCTGCTCATAAAAGGGCAGTCTACAGTGAACACGCTGCCAAACAGCGCTGCAGACGGTGCTGTATTTTACACCGGAGCCACAAAACGCCTCGTGCACTCGCACGTAACGAGACGTGGACGCGATCGTCCTGGCCCACCCTGGACCTCTTCGCGGCCGCAGGTGCCACGGTTCTGCTGCTAGCGATGGCGCCAGGGCGAGCGCAAACGCAGCCGAGCGGTTCCTAGCTCCGTCTGGAGAGGACCGACCTCTTTCGGCCTGGGAACGCTTTCGGTATGGTCCGCCCCAGCGTACGAGCTGTTCACGTCACCTCTGCGGCTACAGCAGCATCTGGGAGCGAGCAAGCCTGGGGGCCGGCAGCAGAAGGAAGCCCAAGGCTGCCCACCCGTGCGCGCTCCTCGGTGGTGTTCTCGGCCGAGCGCTCCAGAGTGGTCCTGGAACAAAGTGACGGGGATGGTGGGAACGCCCGGCATCGTTCTGGTGTTCAACAAGACCACTACTCTGCAAAATAAAGCTGAAATTGCAGGAGAAAGCGTTTTTCACTCACATTGAGTAACGCAAAACAAAACGATGTCTTCCATAAAAGACCAGTAGCATCGTCTTCTCATTGCAGGGTTGTCCTTGTTACCTCTCTCATAGTTGAATGAGCCTGTGGAGATCGGGGTCTCTGTTCAAACTTATCAGAAGACGTGATCTTGGTTCCGAAGAACGTAAACTCGCCTTCCTTAATATGCACATGTATCCAAAAACTCCTCTGTGGATGCCTAAAATACACCTTTATTATACAAAAATTTCTTACACTTTGTTTTTTCAGCAAGATACTTGTGTTTATGCCTAACACCACTGTAGTGTTTTTCTGTAAGTACCACTGCTATACCCTGTGGCCTGGGAGTTAGAGGCAATGGAGGAAGACAAAATACAAAACATCAGGCTCTATTTCAATGCACATGAAGCCCTGATGGATAGGAGAGGTACAGAATTGTTCTGAACAACTTACAGTTGCAAACACCAAAGCTCTTCAGACCCTGGTGAGTAAACGATGAGGCCTTGTGAGGAGGATGCTAGCAGCAGACAAGCAGCAAGGACAGAAGAAAAGGAGATTGCACCATAGCGAAGCTCATGGAGAATATTAGGACAGCCATCCAAATAAAATGGACGTCAGGAAGTAGATATTGTCTGATTTATGGTTACATGCCAAGGAGGAGAGGATGGAAAAAGGAGGAGAGAAGGAGATTGAAATCCATAGATGTTTTATGCAGTGGAAAGTCATGCTGACTCATGTCTGAGGGCAACCACGGGAGCTTGTATTTCTATGAAGATATTTTGGGAGCGTGCTGCCAAGCTCTGTCCTGAAGTCGGGAGTTCAGTCGAAGGAAGAACTGCCAGCCAGCAGCAGGCAAGACAGCAAGCGAAACATGAAAGAGCAAAATTCTTCGTCTGTGACCAAAGGGCAGCCTGTACCAAAGGTTTCCACAGAAGAACACATGAATTGCACAGCTGTGGGGTGTTGAAGTTTGAAAGCACCTCTGCCTAAGGACAGTTTCATCTTATTCACTGATTGGACTGACTTTTTCGGGGTTTCAGATTATCTTCTCTTTTTTTTTTTTTTTTTTTAGGGAGATTGCTGTTTTAGCTATCACTCCCTAGAGGACAGTATTTGAAGATACAACATACCATTAGATAAATGGGAAAATCACAGTATTTTCAAAGATCTTATATGACTCCTGAATTCAACAGTGTAAACTGCTGCTCTACACTGCAAATGGGAGAAAAGAAATCCGCCTGGTTCCTTAATGAAGCCAGAATTCACTTGGATAATGAGTCAGTACTCATTCTTACTAGGGCTGATTTTCCTTGTTTTTTAAAAACGGGCAAATAAAAATCCTAGATTTTTCTCCGGTACATTTTTGTTGTGAATCTTGCAAAGTGTTATCTTCAAGTGCTACACTTTCTCCCTTCTTTTTTTTTTTTTTCTGATCATTTTTCACTAGCACATAACCAGGAGGTCATTTAAAGCACTCCCATCTCCCTAGGCCAGCAGATGACAGTCTGATAGAGCAGTGGTTTTGGTGTACTATTGCTTATCACGTTTTTGCCCTTTAGGTGCCAACCTGGATTCACTGGAGCAAGATGTACTGAAACTCTGCCCATGAAAATCCAAAACCAAGAAAGTATGTTAAAATAATCTGAACTTTGCTTTCTCCCCCAACTACAGCAACAAAATCAATAGTACTTGGTGTTTTCACAGTTCAGCTGGAACTGGCCTCTTTACGCACTAATTTATGACCTGATTTGCTAAACTGGAATCTGCACACCATGGCATTATCGACCTCCAAAATGTTTCTCATTTGTGTGATTTTAATCTTTCCATCCATTCGCAGATGCATTTGTATCGCACGCACGGGCAGCTTTCTTGTTTGGGAGACTGCTGCAAAGTGCTGCTTTAAAAGAGCAAGCTCACCGAGATGAGATCTTGTTTCCTAGCTGCCTTGTGAAAAAGCACACTCAAAAAGCAATTTGGGAATTTGGAACGGTGAATTTCTCTCTCATTTCTCGAAATGCACTTTGATCTGGATTGATTGGTTTGGTTTTGGTTATTTTTGCTGGGGGGAGATTTCTTTTCCGCTTCCACAGAGCAAGCGAGTTGCTCGCAACGTCTTGAGCCATTTTGACACGCTAAACCGAGATTCAGTTTCTGAAAGTGAACTCACCAAGTCAAATCAGTTCACACTGAAGGAGCTTCTTTCTTAGCATATATTCACCTCTACTCTTTTCTCTGTTTTTTCTCTACCATTTTTTTTTTGTTTGTTTTTCCTCTCAGGTGCCCAAATGAATTTACTGGTGATCGCTGCCAAAACTACGTAATGGCCAGCTTCTACAGTACGTCCACTACCTTTCTGTCTGTGCCACAGTAGACGCATGCTCAGTCGGTGCTGCTTTCTTGTTGCTGCATCTTTCCTGCGATTTTTTTTTCCTTAATCTGTAACTAGATTTGTTGCCTTCAGCCTAATATTGATCGTCTCTGCCTGTTGCATGAAAATATGATAACTAAAAGTAATTGCAATACTCTCCTGGATTGTTTGGCATTGAGGTTATGGGGAAATGCGAGATGTAGGAACGCTGTAAAATTAACACTGAATGGTGCAATTTGGACTCCCCACTGACATCAAGCAGTAAAAGTGCAAAAATTACATTTTGAAAGTCTCACGTTTTATTTGACACAAAAATCTCATGAATCTTTATACAGAGCAGCGCCTCCCCAGTAAAGGGATGTATAGCTAAACCTCTACTCGGGTATGAGGGTTAAAGGTAATCCACAGGTTTGCATTGTTTCAATAAACATGCTCCAAAGAAGGAAAAAGAGAAATGAAAGAAAAAGAGAGAAAGAAAGAGAGAAAGAAAAAAAAGAGAAAGAAAGAGAGAGAAAAAGGAAAAGAGAAAGAGAGAGAGAAAGTGAGAAAGAAAGAGAGAGAGAAAGCAAGAAAGCAAGGAAGAAAGCAAGGAAGAAAGCAAGAAAGAAAGCAAGAAAGAGGGAGGAAAGGAAAAAGAAGGAAAGAAAAGAAAGAAGGAAAGAGAAAGAAAGAAAGAAAAAAAGAGAGAGAGAA
>JAUBNY010000868.1:868062-935712 GCA_032275445.1 Crypturellus soui | reverse complement strand
AGAAAGAAAGAAAGAAAGAAAGAAAGAAAGAAAGAAAGAAAGAAAGAAAGAAAGAAAGAAAGAAAGAAAGAAAGAGGAAAGGAAAAAGAAGGAAAGAAGAAAAGAAAAGAAAGGAGGGAGGTCCTAAACAATGGGGACTGACATTTTTTATTTGTGGGTGACAGCTGCAAGGGATCCAGTATTTCAGAGTCAGATTAACTGGCCCAAGAAATGTGCCATACAGACCCCCTTTGGAGCTCGACACACACATACAAGCACACACACTGAAAGAGAGAAATCTGTCCATGTGAGACTGCTGGTAAAATCCGCACTGCAGTCAGATCATCTTGTAATATTTCCCATGGAGGGACTGGTTAATTATTATTAATTGTCAGTGCAATAGCAGAAAGTACAGTGAATGTTTATTTTCTCTCATTGGCTTTAATAAAGTCAAAGGGAAAACATAAGAAAATTGCTTAGATTTTACATTTTTAATTCATGTATGCTATTCATAATTAATTGTCGCTGGCATCAGATTTTACTATGATCTAAGAAGAGTACAATAGGAAGTATTTTCTTTGATGGATTGCTTGCCAGCATGGAAAGATTTCAGAGAATATAGGGTAGCTTAATTTAATTTCCATTACTACACAGGATAAAAAGCTGTTAGCATGTGCTGGACATTTTGGAGCCTGAAGAGATGCATAGGTTTTCTCTTACACTGATGGATGAAAAATGTCCATACATAATTCATAGCGCCCATCATGGAAGTAAACCATGAAATTCCCAAGGGTATTGACTGGAGACTAGACCTTCTAGCATTCAAGTGTTTATTTTATTCCCTGTTTTAAAAGCTTCATTAGCGTGAGTTATTTTTAAAACGCTTCTGGTACCTACAGATTCAAAAATATTTAGGCTGTTACAGTGTTTTGTGCTACCAAATGTTAGATTTGAATGGCCTTTTATGTTTAGTGTGATGAAAAGTAAAGTTAAGGTTTCCTATACTTAGAAGAACCATTTTAAAGTAAATGGTGAAAAAAAAAAGATAAGATTCATTTTTTGAAACTGAATTTAGCCTTAAAACCAGGAAAGAACTGTACAGAGATGATAAAATATTTTTCTTCCCAGAAAAAAAAAAGTGAGAAAGAGATTTAGGTGAGTTCCCCCTCTCATTAGTTTTTCAGTTTCCTTTCTCTGGTTGGGATTTTTAAAGGAATATTTGGGCGGTTGACACCGTGGTGGTTTATGAAGCAGCCTTCATCAAAAGGGCGAGGATGTTCTCACCTGGCAGCAGGAGACATGCTCAGTTACAGGCATTTAAGCCAGTCCAGCCAACATCTCTTTGCAATGCAGTGGCATGAGAGTACCCAACAAACTACCTTAAACTGCTCTGCAAATCCGCAGCAGTGGCTATCAGATTCCAGCTCCACCTGCCTGCCGCACATCTGCAGCATAACGTCAGGTTTTTGAAGCTGCTGCAGACCTTAAAATGACATTTTTGGAAGGGATCCAGGGAGGGTGCATTTAAATATAGCAGAAAAAATCAATGAAGAAGCATTTATATGACTTTATTATTATGCAAAACACAAGCAGGGCATACAGTTAAAAAGGAGACTTAGAATGAGAGTTCTCTTCAGGCAAACATTTGATTTGGGCCTGAAAAGCAAGTTCATATTTTGCACCAAGTGTAGCAGGTGATTGATTTTATTTAGCTCTGTCAAAGCAGCTTTTGCAAATTACAGAGAAAACCAGGATGTTAAATAAAGCAAGTGCCAGCAGGAAACACAAATGTGCATGTGAACTATATAGTACTGTCTAATTTTAATTGATTTCAGAAGGGACTCTTTTTTATTTGGAACAGAAGGTTCAATGGGGCTCCATGCAAAGCGTTATCTGTTGCTACCTCAAGGCTGCATTTTTGGCTGCTGATGAAAAGCTAGCTTCACAAATCTGCTCTAGCGTCAGTCTTTGTAAAAGTCCCGAATTTAACCAGGATTTTGCTGGTGGCCTTTTAACTGGATAAGAACTAGACCAACACTGACCATTGTTAAAATCCTCCCCAACACGTTGCAAGGCTAACCAGTTTCTCTTGGGATTGCTTTGTTTGTCCCTTGAGGGGATTTGGTTATGGAAAACAGATTGAAAAAAAAGAACCAAAGTAGGCAGAGATATTGAAAAACCGAGAAAATTTAAGTGGTTTTCACCTCTGCCACTGGAAGCTTGAATATGGCTGGGAATGGGCACGAGGGCAACTCGTGGAAGGCGCTTGCAGTCCCTGCCCATCCAGAGCACTATGGCATTAAATCCTATGATTTAATCATAGGCAAAGCATCACGGCCAAGAGGCAACAGCCTCTCACCCCGCTGTAGTCACCTGCAGCCCTGCAGCTATGCAGGTCCCCACTTTTACCTGGTGCCCCCCGACACTGCGGACAAGGGGGAGTGAAAGAGAAATGGTGCTGGAACGCCTCTCCCTTGAGCAGAGCATCCCCACCTGCCACACGGTGCTTTCCCGGTCTCTCCAGATGAGGACGGGCGGATTTCGGAGAGGCGCAGCAGGGAATATGTGCAAATCTACTGCGTGGGCGTTGGGCAGCAGTTCCTGCCGCATCCACAGATCCCGGGTGATGCCAGAGCACCAGCTGTCTCCCCGCTGCAGTGGTTTTGACCTTGGAGCTTATGGCCCATAAGACATCGGGAACTGGTCCGCAAAACTGTTGCAAAAACGCACCTATTCCATGCAGATACATTTTCGTTTTTTTAAGTTTTCACACTTGACGGAAGGAAAGCAAAGCAAATGGAGGACAAAAAAATTAATGCCTTAACATTAGAAGTTCAGACTGATTTTCACACTGTTGCCTGTGAGAACAGCAACACTGCAGAACAGTCCTTGGATTCAGAAAGAATGATGAGCCTTAGATTAATAAAAGATTAAAGGCACTAGAGCAAAATCGCAGGTAAAAACCTTGTCCTCTCAATGTGTCCCAGATGGGCCAAGGACTCATTTCCAGGGGCCTGTTTTTACTTTACTGGTTAGTAAATGGTTAGTGCTAGTTAGCTAGTTACTGTAAGATGCAACATCACATGGGGTTTACTCTAAGGATCCTCATACATGGACTGGACATTCAAAAATGTCCCTGCATTCCTGAAGTTAAATGTTTCGTCATGGGACGCTGGTCTAAGCTGTGCTCCGTTTCACCCTGCCATTCTTGCTGAACAAACCATGCAGGAGGAGCAGAGGGAAATTCCTGTTGAGATGATACCTCCTGCTCCATATCCTAAAGACGTGCTTGGCTGGCAAACTAAATGGGGACTCAGGCAAGAGCTGAGTAAGGCCATGCTGTAGTAGAGGGGTGACCACATCTTGGCTGTGGACTGAAACAGCCTCTATTTTCAGTTCATCCAGCAGGACCTGAAGAGTCCAGTGTTCAGCACTTGTACTAGTTCAGAAAATTAGCTCCATCCCACATAATTCTAAAGTGATCAGATGTTTTGCAAAGTGCTAGATAATAGTGCCTGAAATTTCTAGTTTCTGATGCACCCTTCACGTGCTGAGGCCAAAACTCCAAAATGATACAGGCTATTTGAAATTTTTTTTTTCCATCTTCTGCCCAGGCTTAAGAAAGGAACAGTTTTTCACTATAAACTGTTCAGTTATTGTTCATGAAATTGTAAAGCTGCTATAATAAAACATAGGGTTTTATTTACAAATGGCCTATTTTGACTTCTGAGATTTGCACTCATTTTAGAGCAAAACTTATATAGGAGCTGTAGGACTTCACATACCACGTTAAAAAAAATATTTTCAGCCTGACTACCATGTAAAGGGACTGAGATTTAGAGTCCAAAGTGCCTGTGCCACTCCAAGTGAGGGCATCATGGATCCTCAAGCAGAGCTGACCAACTTGCAGGGGTTTTGACTTGAGATGGTTCTGCGGATCCTACGTTGTTCTCAACCCAAGTTTCATAAAAGTCAAAGTTTATAGAGTTAATTGTGATGCAGAGAACAAAATGCATAATACAAACTATGGAGGCTGTCTCCACACAAAGCCATGCTGCTCCGCATGGCTGGATCATCCAGCCCATCCAGGTCCAGGCACCCTGGCCCAGGGCTAAGTGGGTACCTGATGGGCTAGACTGGCCATCCCAAAATCGTGGGTGCCTGTCGGCTGAGGGACACAGTCCATGAACACATTATGTACCTTCAGGAAACCTGTTCCAGCACTTCCAATTCTGCAACTGCCCCCAAAACGCATATAGAAGGAAAACAGTTGTTAAAAATAATTATATTTCATATTAAGGCTGCAGGCCAATTTTACAATAGGAAACACAACGCATCTAATAAATATGCAATAATACTGGATTAAAGAGGAAAAGATCAAAATAATGACCTGTTCATAGAATGAAAGGTGTTGGGGTACTCTGCTTTCTTTTAATCAGGACTGGAAAATGTAGTTATTAGTAACAGAGAATTATTAGAGCTTCATGGAGTCTAGGTTTGAATAAGCATGGCATGTTTCTTCAGCATGTTTTCTTTCTAGGGCTTTTAGTCAGAATATATTCCCATTTTAAGTTCCAGGTTCCCACTGAATTACATGAAATAGAAACTGCATGATATGAATGACTTCCCCTAAAATTAAATTACATCCAGGCTAGCAGTCTTACCTATAAGCAAGTATAAATACAGTAATATAGATGCATGGGCATGTCATTCATTTTATTGAAGACTTAACCAAGCTTTCTATGCAACTAATGTATACTGTTAGCAGTGTTCACGTAGGCATGTAATACTGGCTCTTTAGGAAGAGATCTGGATGAATTCCAGCTTATTTAACCCTTAAAATGTTACTGATCGGCAGGAAAGAGCGGGCACTCCCGGTGCATACGAACTGTTTAAAAATCCCCCCAGTCAGGAAATCGGGATTGCGTTTAAAATCAAACTCCCATGAGGAGGAAAGAAGGACCAGAAAGCAAGAGCTAACGTGGTCGTGGTGTTGGCCCCGTGGGAGGAGGAAGGGGGTTTAGGCAGGAGTTGTCCCTCCGCGGTTGGCCAGCGAGACCCCCCTAGCAGCCCCCGCGGCGGGTGCTCTCCGGGTTGTCCCGCTTGGGTTGTCCCCCTGCCCGTGGAGCCCCCCAGGGCCAGGATGAGCTGGGGAAGCTGGTTTAGGCACCGGGTCTGCACCGGGGAGGAGGATGCCCGACCCTGTTGGGTGGAGATGGCTCTCCCTGTGTGGTCCCACCTGGAAACACCTCTCGCACGGCACCCGCGGGCCGGGGTCCCGCTCACCTCAGTCAGACCTCTAAGGGGTAACGCTTACCACTGTGTTTCCACTGCATTGTGCCTGCTCAGACGCCTTGTATACGTATTTTGGTGTGTAGCCCTCCAAAAGCTCTGTAGATGTCACTTAGAGAGGCGTGCTTGAGCACTGCCCATGTAACCACGTGCCCCCTGGGTCCTGTTCCACGTACAGACGCAGAATAGCCATAATACTCATGTGTGATTTGTTTTTGGAGTACAGTGTATTGCTCTTTTCTGAAACTTTTTCCTTTTTTCTTTCTTTTTTTTTTTGTCAACTTTCTGCATTGGCAGAGCATCTTGGGATTGAATTTATGGGTATGGACCAATCATTCCTTTTAGCCTTCAGATTTTAGAGCCTGAGAGATAACCCCTTTCCCCTCCTTTTTTTTTTTACTTCCACCACCCCTTTTCAATTCCTAACCAATTTCTTTATGCTTTAGAAGGGATCATACAGCTATAACAACCCCTGTGGAAATGTAAGCAGCAGCCACCTCACTAGAATGGTAATAGTGACAGGATAGTCCAGGAATAAAACATCTCAGGAACTACAGAAGTAATCACAAGATGCTATACCTTCATTTTTCTGTTGTAAATTCAGCTAGTTTTGACATCTGCTTTTGACAATTTCTTCTAGGATTTCTGGATTTTGGAAACACTTACTGAATGCATTAGGCAAAGTGGCTAACAGAGTCTATAAGAAAAAAAAATGATAAGCTTGTAACTGATAAGCCACTCAAAATTCCACAATTCTGCAGTTTTGAGCCCTGATAGCCAAGTTAACGTTAATGTCTAAATCCAGAGCTAGGGAGCTAAAGCAGATGCCTATACATATGCAGAAATGATATGTATATACGTGTGTCTCTAGGCTTGAAAGCCATCGAAGGACTTAAGTAGAAGGCCAGACACAGGCTCTAGATCCTCAAGTCAGAAAATACATTCAATATTTCTAATAACGAGTCCATACTGCACCCAGCCCACATTGACAGTGGGTACCAGTTTTACACAAGAGTTTGAATCCTCTTCATGTATAGACAACACTTACCTGATAAACATTTATTTATCAGGGATACAAATAATGCATCTCTTGAGTAAGCTGACCACAGGAATCCAGCTTGGTTTTAGTTTGGAATTGTCAATGAATTAGAAGAACTAGCTGCTGATCCTTTGCAAATAATATTAGCTTACATATTTGTTGGAAATGCCCACATGAAATGGCATTATCTTAATCTGTGAACTATAGAACACCCATCATAAATCCGAATTTTAAAAATCCCTCGCAAACCAGAATATTAGGATTATTATTGCAGGATAACAGTAATTCTCAGTTGTAAGCACTAGACTGCAGTAGGAGATCCATGGCGACATTAATATGTGATGAATTAAAATCCTGAAAAATTTATACTCTCTTTATAAAACTTCATCAATAACTGTGCAAGGAATTTTTAAAGCATTTTCAACTACCTCTTGAAAACCACCTCTTGGAATTGTTTAAAAGATCCTCAGACAACTGTAAGGTGAAAAACTTTAAAACAGAATTAATTAAAGGCCTTACATACTATGAATTATATAGAAATTAGGCTGTCTTGAAATTAATAGCACAGTGTGCGTGTTTGAAAGACTGCACATGGAGGGATTTAATATCTTGATTTAAAACTCATTTTTCTAGCATTCTGTAGGAAAAGAAAAATATTCAAATTATTTTTCAGTATTTAACAGGCGAAAACGATTTTCTAAGCACCCGCTGCACACACGTTTCTCCGCAGGCTTTCCCCCCGCAGCCGCTATTAATTTCTCCGGGGCGCTCTCAGCTCGGCGCGTGTCACGTTGCTGAATGTCATTAACGGGGCCCCGCAAACGTCGCGCCAGCCCGGGGGAGGCCGGCCGCGAGCCCCGGCGGCCCCCGCGGCGCCAGGAGGTGGCCGAGCGTCACCGCCGCCGCGCCGCTCGCCACCGCGACGTCCTCCTCCTCCTCGTCCTCCTCTCGCTCCTCGTCCGCAGAGAACGAGTTGATGTTTGTTTACTCCTTTTTCCTTCCGTGAGCTAACAGCCGAGAGCATGGCCCACCCCCCAAAAACACAGGCTCAACACGCTGAGATCACTACGAATTTACCCAGAAATACCGCTTAGCTCGGTCCTCCTGTTTCCTGTGACATCCTCATAATACCCCATTTCCATGGCTAACTAATAAGTGCTTTCGGAAGGGGCAAAATGGGCAGGGGCCACGTGCCACTAACTAGCCTAGGTGAGGAGTTATGCTGTATGAGAAATCCCTTCACACTCAGCTTCAGTCTGTTTTTCTTTATCCCCAAGCATTTCTTCACTCTGTTTCCCTCCAGTATTACGCATGCTGTGCCAGGCCTGCAGCTGACTTACCGACTCTTAACCTTGTTGTCCCCTGTATTTCTCTGTGTTTCATCTCTTCTCTTTTCCTCTCTGTCCTGATTTTGTTTGGTTTCGACTTTCTGCCCTTTCTTCCCTCCCTTTTTTTTTTTTTTTAACTTTCTGTCCTTGGATTTATCATTTGTTTTCTTTAATACATTTTTGCAGCATCTTAGTTTTTACCAAACTCACTTCTTCTTCCCCCCAACCCTTGTTAATAATCGGTGCTATTAATTTTGTCTGATGGTGCTCATGACCTGTTTGTCGGTGTTTTGGTTTGCAGTGGGGTTGGCTTGTAGGAAGAATTCTTTCAAGGGTAAGGTGCATTGTATCAGAGAAATTAAGATTTATTTTCATTCGCTTGTTGGTTTCTTGGAAGATTTTCCATTTGCCCTGAATCTTGGGCAGCAATAGCTGCTTTGAGACTGGAAAATCTTGATGGGCTCAAACCCACGTGATATTTAGCACGTCTCAGCAGTGGGTATTGACTAGTGCCGGCGCTGGCACGTAGCCACGCAAGAACAGTTGGCCGTGCCATTTACTGAATTAATTAGCAGGTTTCCACATGAATTGCAGTGCTCGACACTGTGTTTCTGAAGCAATAGCTGCAGCAGCCTCGCCACCACGTTAGGAGTTACAATAGGGATCAACCGCCTTTATTACCCCAAAATCTGACGTGATAGCCAAATTTCAGGGGCTTAACCCTTTGCTGATTGAAGATCCTGGGCTCAGCTTTTAGTGAAGGGAGTCTTTGACGTCCCCGGCCTGGACAGAGATTGGTGACACATGTGTGATGGGCAATACCCAGCACATGGAGATGATCTACAGACCTCCTGGAGGTCTGCCCCATAAACCTTGTATGTTCGTGTGAGAAGAGAGAGGCAAAGACAGCAGTAACCTAGATCCTCCCAAGAGGAATCATGCTAGCATTTATCCCCGTGATAACATTAAGCTATGTGGCATTTAATCTTCCTTTTTGATCACTTGTTGATATTGCTGCTGTGGTCAAAATGGCACTATAGCCTAATGACACCCAGTAGTCAGTCTGCTTGCTCCAGGGCAAATATACTGGACTGAATACTGAATCAAAAACAATACTCAAGAAAAACTCAAGCCAACTCACCCGTTTTTGGCCTAAAAACAGGAATGAATGTCCACATTCATTTAGCTAACTCTTATGTCAACACAGAGCGCGTCTCCAGCTCATGTAACATTTCCCTAGTACAACACACAGTGGCGGGTTTTTTCAAGCAGGAATGCAAGAGCAGCTCCAATCCAAACATTACTGGTGCTACCACCTCCTTTATGAGAGTGAAATATCTCTTATGAATGAGATCATCAGCCTTGTGTAACAACTTCTCCTCACTGAGTAAGTTGCCACTCTAGATAGAGCATTTCCTTTGCTAGGAATGAAGAGATGTGAGTAGAGAGCCAGTATTTCTCTGATACAAGGCATTGTTAGTGGTTGATACCACTGTGTTTTTGTGGGGCACTGGAGAAACAGTCTGACTTTTACAAGCAGATCTTAAAACTTTATTTCACTTCCATTGGTGATATAAGTACAAGCCAAGCTCATGTCTCAAGTGTAGAAGATATTTTGAAATCTCTCCTGTAAAGACCACTGAGATATAAATTGACATGAGGGCAAAGGCGGCATTGGATATGAAAGCAAATCAAAAGAAGAAAATTAGAAAATAATTTGATCTCAAGGCCCATAAAATTGGCTTTTATTCCAGCAGTCTTTGCAAGAGAAAATCTTCCAAAGTGTTTGCAAACTCATGTTATTACTGTAGTGCATTGCATTTTTATTTCCAGAAAATGCTGAGTGTTTGTCAACTGTAGAGTTGTTTACTTACCTATTATTTTTTGTTAATATTAAAAAAAAAAAAAAGGCAGATTACTTCTGACTTTATTTGGACGGATGCTCACTGGTCCCTAGTACTTTTGCTAAGAGCTTAAGTTGTAGCCCTGCTCTTCTCGCAGTCCAAAACGAGTTTGCCCGAAGTGTGGTGGCTGTGTTGTGGTGTGACTGTGTGAGCCTGTGCCGTGGTGTGTAGCATGCAGACGTTGACCGTGTGCTTCTTGCCAAGCCGCCCTCCATGTCGTGACCTTCTCTGTTTTTGTCCCTTTCTAGAAGCTGAGGAACTGTACCAGAAACGGGTGCTGACCATAACTGGCATTTGCATTGCTCTTCTAGTAGTTGGCATCATGTGTGTGGTGGCCTACTGCAAAACCAAGTAAACTTTTCTCTTTCTTTTTATATCTGTGATCATTGGCCAGGGCTTTCCCGGTTGACTGTAGTTCTTACTCCTTTGAGAATGAAGTTGTTGCAATCTGGGTTTCTCCAGACTTAATTCAGAGAGACAAACATATGACTAAAATACTTCTGTCTAAGCCAGGTGGGTACAAGTGTCTATGATGTCAAACAGCAGTGCAAAAATTACAGAGATATACGGCACATCTCTCACCTTTTAAGTGTAGAATGAGTGATTTGTTGACTTGCAATTCTTTATTTATTATACATCCCTGCTTTCTCCAGCTGAAAGGGAGCAAATCCCAACACTGGAATGGAATCATGTTGCTAACCAGCAATAAATTTTAAGAATCAATCTGGTGGTTTTGTATTTGAGAGCAAAGTTAACAGCAGCAAGAGTTAATAAGTACCAAAGGCCAAAGAACTGAACAGAAAAGTGCTCCCAGTGCAAAAATGTGCAATTAAATGCATTCTGTGATGTCTCCATAAATTATTGGGGGCAGCTCTCAAACATGCACAAGGCATTTTGGACCCATAAATTCTAAACAGTATCAGCAAGATATGCGCTGGCAAATGTGGTGGTTGCTTTTATAAATCTCCCCACCAAAACACAAAACAAACTTACCGTAAATCTTACACATTTGTGTAAATCTGTAGATTTATTGTCCTGATTTGCAGTTGGTTTGGGTTTCCTTGTAAGGTTTTCCGTCAAGCCCCACCAGTAACTGATGCAGTGGGCAAGGGAACACATAGCCCCTCTATAGCTACACACACAGTGCTCCCAACCAGGAGCTTTCTCATGGGGGTCTGCCGAGAGTTAGGAACCACTGAGACAATAATAAAGAGATTGGTTGTCACTTTTGCGAGTGGCAAACCAGGGCAAAAGCTTTTGTGATCCAAAGTCCACTGAAAGAGGAGAAGGGATCCCCATGAATCTCAGCTGACGTACAGCCAGGACACTGACGTGCAGCTTTGTTCTGGGAAGTGCTCCTAGAATCCATCAGGAGCATGGGCGATTTGTCACAATTTTTTTCAGGACCTCTGGGATCACTGACAGCCAAGGGTGAAATGTTTTCAGTTATGTCTGGAGAGAGTGAAGGGGAGCTGCCCGTTCACGGCCCTCCAGATGCAACAGCACTGCTGTCCCAGAGCTGTTCTCCAGGTGGGCCTTCCTCCTGCTGGGGGAAGACCCAGAAACCCAGGGAAATCCTGCAGTGGGCGGAGGAGAACACACTAAAGAGCATGAAATGCCTTAGATCTTGTGGGTCTCTTTGCAGCACATGCTGAGAAAATACTAAGATCTTCTAACACTAAGTCTTGATTCAGACATGCTTTATTAGCAAATCAATTACCTTACTAAAGAGACTCCACAGAAAAAGTGAAGCACACTTTTACTTTCCCATTATTTTTTCCTCTCGGTTTCCCAGAGTTCCACAGTTTTTAGTTAACTCTCATTATCTAGAGTACAGATATGGCATATGGAAGCATGGAAAATGCAAGTATGTGGATAACTGAAGGTCAAAAACATTGTGGATTCCTAGGGACAGATTCCCAGACAAGAGATACCAGGCTTTTGGGCCCACATGTGATGAACATCATGTGTCTAATGTGATGGCTAGGTAGCTGTGGCATAGTTATTCTCCAGAGACGGATCCCACACAGCCCAGGGACTGGCTCACACGGGGACAGCAGCAGTCTCAAGGCAGCAGTGGATGCTAAAACCATTCATATGGAGTCACATAAATTAACTAACTGTCATCCTCTCTCCAAGCACACACGTACTGAGTGTAAAAATACAGCGTGTCAAGCAGAGTTTTCTTTGTCTTTAAGCTTCCCTGGCTATTGAGCATCAACATTTTTGCAGTTCTCCCTCCCCTCTCCATTCTGGCAAGCCTGAAATAGTCCCCTTGAGTTCAGAAAGGGATTGAGAGTGGTTATATCCTTCAGTGTCCTTTCCTGCCAAAAATATCTGCATTTCTGCATACGGCTTAGGGAGCTGTGTGTGTTTTAGCTCTTGCCACAGCCAAGGTCATACACACTCTGCAGTGCATTGGAGCCTGCATCCTCCTTTTGTTTCCATGGATCCTGTGGCAGGATGGTGGACATTTTCCAGTTTAATCAGACAAAAGTGGGGAATATCGATAAATTAAGTGTGAAACTGAATAGCAGTATCCACAGTGACTTATTCTGATTTTAAATCTGCTGCATTTTGCATGGCTTTCACAGTTTCAGATGTTAGTATGCTGCAGCCTTTGTTGCTGACAGCTCCTAATGATGTCCTAGAAGTTCTCCAGAGGAGATCCCAAAGGGATGAGGAAATGCAAATGAGGAAGCTGCAGCTCAGGTCTGGGCACAAGAAGTATCCAAGTCAGCAATGGCACTGGCATGGGAGACGGATGGGTCTGCTGAATGCATTAACAGCCCTGACATCCATCTGGTAATCATTCGGTTCCAGAGTTAATCTGATGCTGCAGAAAGGAAATCTTTCAGGGCTGCCAGGCAGCCTGCAGACTCATGCCTTGCACACTCACTCACTTTGCACTCCAGAGACTTGGCTACCTTGTCCTCTTTAGCACTTTTTAAAGGAAGGTGAACCTCTGGAGTGCACTATGGCCATGGGGGACAAATGCTACAAAAAGTGTCTGTCGGCAGCATCTCAGATGGCCGCAGTCCTGGTGGCTTTGTCCTTAACATATGTCTTGTTCTACCCGAGAGAACAGAAAAAAAAATGCAGAAATAAGCATATCTCAGTGAGGTACCAAAAATGTGACTTGGCCTTGGTGAGGATGGCAGGGTGATAGGTTAAAATCCCTGCCCCTCTTCCACTGAAATGCAGAGCAGCACTCCTCATGAGATAGAGTGCAGCTTGGAAATGTGTTTCTTCTTCCTTTAACGTTTTCATGTCCCTCTGTGGCCTGTGGACTCTTGGAAAGGCTCCCGCACATCTTTTCCCCCTCTGCAGGTCCCCACAGCCCCAGCTGCAATTAGATCTGAGGTGTTGGGAGTTACTCTGAGACCTTGCAGCGGTGGGGGAAGTGTTGGCAACAGAGTGCTTTTATATTATTGTTATCATCATCTTCATCATCATCATCACGCTGGAAGGTGCAGCTGCTTTCCTTTGTCCGTTAAGGCCGTTCCTGTGCTTCCCCGTGCAGGAAGCAGAGGAAGAAGCTGCACGACCGCCTTCGGCAGAGCCTGCGCTCGGAGAGGAACAACATGGTGAACATGGCCAACGGTCCGCACCACCCCAACCCGCCGCCAGATAACGTCCAGCTGGTCAATGTAAGTTTTACTGCCCGTGTTTAACACTAGATTGCTTGAGCCGCGGTAAAATTTGTGTCCCACAGCTTTTAAATCTGTAATTTTTAACTGCCTCAGATGGGTGATTGGTATCTCTTGGCTTTCTCTACCCAGGGTCATTTGGAAGTAAAGCCATAAACATGCAGTAAAAAGAGAGGTATTTCCTCAGATCATCCGTTTATTGGCGCATGTAGTAGTACTGCAACTGAGCTTGTGTGCCTAGAACACCAGAAGCGGCAAAAATGCCTCAGAAAAAATACTGAATAACAGCACTAGAATAGGACTGAGTGTGTGCAAAGGGATTTACTTCAAGCAGATATTGCCGTATTCTTCCTGCTGGCTTGATGCTGGTTCCTGGCTTCATGGTTGGCGACTAGAGCAGCCACCTTGAATCTGGAGCCCGACACCATGAGCTCATGCTTCCAGCTCCGGGACACCTTGAGCATCCAGGGAGCGGGGCTCGCTGTGTTCCCAGTTCCTGTATTCCTCCAAAACAAGCTCCTCATCCAAAACAGGAACGACAATATGGGACTTTTCAATGAGGAAGGCAAAGGAGTTAGGTGCCATTAGCCAAAACACTGTGTGAGAAAAGAAGTAACAATGAGTTAAAAGAAAAAGGAAGCTCTAGGAGTAAAAGCCTGGATGGGAACCTCACTTGGATGATAGCACAGGATGCGTGCTTGGCCGGTGAGGTGAGGCTGGGGCAGAGACTCCACCAGCATCCACTTGTCAGAGCAAGGCGCCGGGCAGGCTCCTGCTCACGGCTTCCACCGCCTCCCCGAGAGCCAGGGCTCGCCTCGTGCGCAGCCGCATCTCCCGTCCCAGCCTTCCCGGCCGGAGCGCCGTGTCCGGGGAGGAAGTCAGCCCGCTTCCCGCTGCCTCCAGCTGCCCCTGCTCGGCTGCTCCCCCGTCACGTGAATATTAGGGACGGCTCGGCGCAGGGGCGAGCCCTGGCTCCGAGGAGCCGCTGGCAACGCTCCCGCTGCCCCCGGCTAGGGCCAAGACGCGTTTGCAGGAGAGCTCGACTTCCAGCATCTCCCCTGCGCGGCCAGGGTGTTAAAACAAGGGAAAGCGGGAGCTCCCGCTGGGGAGAAGAGAGGGGCCCACCAGCAAACGGCATCTCTGCCGAGCTCGGAGGAGACCCCAGAGAAAGCTGGGTGCGGGAGGCTGGGTGCTGCAGCTCCCCAGCACCATCTGCACGGAGCTTCGGGGCCCTAACCGGTGAAGAGCAGGTCCGCTCTGGTGGCTCGGCCGTGTGAGTGGTATCTCTTGGCACGGAGAACAGCCATTTCCTGGCCAGATTCGTACAGTGCAGTGAGCAAATGAATTAATTAACTGCTGCTGTGTTCTCCATCAGAGAATAGTGTTTTTGATGTATGTGGTAGCAATGGGTGGATTGCCTTTCCAAGTCGTTGTCCACGAGGACTTCTCATTTACTTGTAACATGTGCATGTTGTTTATAGCGTGGTTGGGACGCAGGCCCTCACTAATTTCCTCATTTGTTACATTCTGTTTTCAGTTTAGAGGGAGAAGTGTGCATAGAGTTGTATATGAACGTGCTGAAGTGTGCTTGGGTGACAAAGCTTGTGCTGTGGTGTCTGTAGGAAAAACAGTCCTTGTGAAAAGAGCAAGCAGTGAGAAATATGTCTGCAGATGTGCTGCGAATTCCAGCCTGTAAACCTGCGATTTGTCTGGTTGTTTTTTCAGCAGTACGTTTCGAAAAACGTAATCTCCAGTGAGCACGCCGTTGAGCGAGAGACAGAGACCTCGTTTTCCACGAGCCACTACACCTCGACCACACATCACTCCACGACAGTCACCCAGACACCCAGCCACAGGTACCGGGGTCAGGACACAAACTGTCGGGTCTCTTGTGGTTCCCCAAACAGAAAAGATGTGCCACAAGATCCAGAAAATATATGCTCCCTCTCTCATGGTTTTGATTTTATGGTATGATGGTCTTTGAAGCCATGTCTAACTAATTGTCTTTTTAGGTAGCTGGAAAGAGTTTTGTTCATTGAATGGCATTCCCATGCTGAGACTGGGAATTTTAATATGAATTTTAGTATGAATTAGTATGGATTTTTGTTGTGATTTATAGTATGAATTTTCAGTGACAACAAGCCTTTTGTTTTGAAGAGTGGTCGCTGCTCCTGGTGGCTGGAAACCTTCCTTCTCCCCTTTACCCAAGCATGTGTAACCATCCTCCTGCTCTTGGGTTCGCACAACTCACAAAACTCTGGAGCCCCAGTCCAGAACAACCTTCTAGTTTCCTATGAAGTTTCCTAACCCCCTCCTAAGGTGCCGGTCCACATTCTCCCGGTTCGCATTTAACACCAAAGCACCTCCTCATGCCTCCCTTTCTCTCCTTCTCCAGTTGGAGTAACGGCCACACCGAGAGCATCCTGTCCGAGAGCCGCTCCGTGCTGGCGAGCTCGTCCATGGAAAACAGCCGGCACGCCAGCCCCGCGGGGCCCCGCGGACGCCTCAACGGCATCGGCGGCCCGCGGGAGAGCAGCAGCTTCCTCCGGCACGCGAGGGAGACCCCGGACTCGTACCGAGACTCTCCCCACAGCGAAAGGTACCGCAACCATCTGAGTCATAAACAGTGGTTTAGAGTCTTCCTTTCCTGCCTTTTTTCCGGATTTAATCCTTGCAGGCATCAGGTCACATTTGGATAAGGTCCACCAAGGACCTTAGGAGGATAAGGTCCACTTGTCAGAAATTTTCACTGGAAAGTACGCAGTTTGCAAGCCAAGAGAAGACAGGCCATTATTAACTCAAGAGTAATTACAAGCAAAGCCAGCTGGGAGTTTTCCAGCAAAATAATTTTTTCCCAGAAAAGGCTGGTTCATTGATACCTATGGTGTGCCTTGAAATAGATCAGTTGAAAGAAAGCTTTTACTGGAAAAGTCTTCTCGCCATCAAAACTCTCTTCAATGTTCTCAGTCTTTATTTCCCTACTCTGGGGCCATCTCATGCTTTTGAAATAAAAACCCAGCCCAGGGTTTTGATCCCAGCAATCAAGAGATCACAAACCATTACTGGATCGGTTCTTTGTGCACTGTGAAATTGCAAGGGGTTTGATCTCGTGGGAAGCCCATGACATCAAAAATACAGTCAGACAGACCCCAGGGAGACTGGTCGGTATAGGAGACGTATCGTTGGTTTCCAGCAAAGTGACTGTGCCCGTGGAGCAGAGGCCATTTACGTGGTGTTCCCACCACTGCACAAAGAACTGAGTATCAGCAGGGCGACGACCCACGGCTGTGAGCTCTCCAAGTGGGACCACGCTAAGCATCACGAATCCAACCCTCTTCTTGCTGTACGTTTCTTGTGAAAAAAAGCAACTGTAATTTGCCATGGAACTTAATTTTCAGGAAATGTGGCTCACATGACATAAACAGCTGTGGCCCCAATCCAGGAGAGCACTTAAACACATGATTAACTTTTAATCATGTGAGTAGTCCCGTTGAAAACAGTGTGATTACTCATATGGGTAAAGCTCAGCATGTACTTAAGTGCTTTGCTGGATCAGGCCCTGTAGCAGTAAATACTGCGTTGCCTTTTGCTTGGGATCCATGTGGGTTGCACTGCCACACACCTGCAGATGATGTCCATCAGACCTTAGCATCTTGGGGACTTTGCTGGTGAGGAGCAAAGACGGTTTGCCCAGTTTCTGGCTTTCCTTGAGTGGCCAGAGCAGCGCTATGATATAAGCTGTGTATATTTTAGGGGGAAAGTAGAAGTGTACCTTTCCATTTCAATTAGAAGAAAAAAGGCTTTTCGCAAATTACTGCATTTCTTGAAGATTACATTATGGAGGAGAAAGAGCAGCATTTCTATGGGAATTCACCAGGCGCTGTTGGCTTAGCCTGCGCCTTACGTTCAGAATACAGAAGATATTTCCCTGGGCATTGAATTAGGCCTCATCTATTTTTAGCATGCAGGAAATAATACATGGCAGATTATTTCTTAGAGATGGATTGCATGTATGCATGTGTATATAAGGGAGAAAATGAGAGTTATTTGCAGCTAAAATGACTCTGAAACATAAAACAATGTGCAAGCCAACAGATGATTTCCTGAAGCAATCAAACGTTGCTGTGCAGTAAATTAGTAAATCATGACTGCATTCCTTCTGCCCTCCAGTCCTCTGAAATGCTTCAGAAATTTGAAATAAAATGAGAATCGACTTTAGCAGACTGACTGTGTCACACTCTTCCATTGGAACCTGTGTCATGAGTGGAGTCATCCAGGATTTTGAAATTTGTTGGCCACCTTACAGCAGAGAAGCTCATAAATACCATCTCTGCTGCAGAGGCTGGGTTATCTGATGAAGTTAGCAGTGTCTAACTAGCTAATATCTGTCAGCAGAGTGTGGATACAGTCTGAGCCCCTTTCAGCACACCAGTTTGGTTCATCTCGTTTGCAATAAAGAGAATTAAAACTACTGCTTTTTAGCATTCCCTTTGGGATAGAGCTGTTCAGCCCTTCTATATCAGCTCAAAGACAGTAGTTAGGAAAAACTATCCCATTACAGTGTGTGAAAACATACCAAAATTGTGTAAATGCAAAATGTATTATGCATGTGTGAATGTATGAATACTTTTACTGTGGTGGAAGAGAATAGCACTGAATACGTTCAGCAAACTTTGATCTTCTTGACACACTGGACTTCAGCTAGCCTTGTTCCTTCAAGGCAGTATGTCCACTGCTCTGTCAGCTAGGGAAGTAGAAAGGTTGCAGTTCTCAACAATTCAAAATTGTTAAAATGATGAAAAGATCGCTAATGTGTGGGAGAAAAAAGAAAAATATTTTATTCATTCAGTGCACAGGCCTACCAATTCACATTTGGTTGTATTGATAGCTAACTTGATTAATTCTTGGTGACTAGCTCAATTAATTTTCACGCATAACTCCAGAATTTTTTTTAATTTTATTAATGTATTAATTTTGTGTTTCTCAGTTACCGTAAGTCTGTGTATATCTGTTGAAACCTTTTAACCCTGTATAATATCAGTTCAGGATCTGTCCTTGTCTATCTGATAACTCTGTTTTAGTCAAGAGGAATAAGTGAACTGAATCAAGCAAAGTTGGATAAGAAATATGAATTCCTTTTTTTTTTTTTTTGTAATTTCAGACTCAAATAAATAAATCACTAATGAAAAACTAAATAACTTCATCAACCATAGCCTAACGTCCCATTGGGGTTCTTATTCTGTGAGAGCTTAGAAAGATTTTAAATTAGGACACAGCTGAAATTCAAGCAGGTGAACTTTGAATAAGAGAGAAAACAAAACCAAGCTATGCAAAATGTCTAGCTGGGCACTGTGCCTTTGACCAAAGATTTTTAGGCAGACCCTGCCTGTCAGGAAACAGCATGACTTCATAGCACTGCACAGAGTTGTACTAATTCAAACCAGCTGAGAGTCTTACATTTTTTGTCTTCTTTCCCTGAAATAAAAAAGTTCTATGATGGCACTTGAGTGCCCCTTCCAAAAATTGCCTTCAACCTCTACCCTTCCTACAAGGAATTGTGAAGGGATTGGGGCAAATTTTGTGGAGAGAAGCTAAACAGCCCTCTGTGTCAGTGCTTGTTCCCACAGGAGGGCAGATTCTGGTTCATATTTAGGTTTATGAAGCCATAGCTCAGCATTCTGTGTGGAGCTTGCTTCCCCAGCAAGAGGGAAACCCTGGCCAATATGTAATAATGCCAGTAATAACAACACTGCTAATAATAATAACAACTTTAATCCTTCAAAACCTGAAGGAAAACTCAAAAGGATCATATTGCATTGCAGCAAAAGCTGGCATTTAAAAAAAAAAGGCCTATTTCATGTTGTTTCCAGACCAGAACTGCAGTAGCTGCACCATGGAGATGGTTTAACGAGTGCTCAGGCAGATGCTTATTACAATTTGTCAGGGAAGGAACCTCCGGTTGCTTTTGAAAACTCAGTCCAATGAGTTTTGGGGTCAGCGGGTCCAGCTCTATCATTTAACCTTCCTGCACACACACTGGATCCCTGGGCCTCAGGCTCGGGCAGAGCAGTCATGTTTCTTTGTCCAGGAGCCAAGACAACCAGCCTACAAGGCATGGAGCAATACGGAGTTGGTGGGACAATGCTGCAAGTCCTTCTCCAGCCATCCCATGGTGACTAAAGCTGGCAGAACCCAGCCTTATGTCTTTGGACAAATGGTTTGCTTAGGCTGAGATAGTCTAGTTCCTGGAGGCGAAGGGGGAGAAGCCCCACGAGGACCGTCCCTTGGTTCCCTGCCTTTGCCTCTGCACTAACACTCTGCAAATTTGTGAACAGAGTGGCAGATTTCCAAGGCTAATTCCCTTTATGCGCCACCTAAAAAACACCAGATAATCCTCTGTTATTCCTGGCTTGCAAGAAACATGCGAGATCTCCAGCCACAGAGCAGGTCTGCCATAGAGCGTGTAGAGCCCTGCCATTCCCTTTCCTCCTGTTTGCTTCCACGTGTCCCTAGCCCTGGGCAAATACTGGCCTGATGCACTGCAGCCTTTTTTCTTTGTGAGAAAACACTTGTAAATGCCTTTTGTTTCTGTCTGCCCTCCAGGCTCTGAATCCCACTCCTGATTTTATTCCAGTAAATTATTCTAGCAAATAATCATCTTCCTGGCTCATCCCAGGCAAACGGACCCGGCAGGTTTGCCATGCTCCTTTTGCTCTCAGGTTTCTTGTCTCAGAGTACCAGAAGGTAGTGGTTTCTTAGGTTCACATGCTGTAGGACTCATAGTTTTTGTCTTGGGGTCACCAACTTCTGTGAGGATGCTGGAGATCCCAAGAGGGACCTCTGCCTCCTCCCTCCACAGCCCACACGAGCAGCCGTGCTTGCGTGTCACCCCCGAGGCGCCTGCAACCCCTTTTTGTGTCTTTTCCCAAGGTATGTCTCAGCTATGACCACGCCAGCTCGCATGTCGCCCGAAGATTTCCACACGCCGACGTCTCCCAAGACTCCCCCTTCCGAAATGTCCGCGCCGGTCTCCAGCCTGACCGTGTCCGTCCCTTCGGTGGCGGTGAGTCCCTTCGTGGAAGAGGAGCGACCCTTGCTGCTGGTGACGCCGCCGCGGCTCCGCGACAAGTACGACCACCACCTGCAGCAGTTCAACTCCTTCCACCACAACCCTGCCCACGAGAGCGGCAGCCTGCCGCCCAGCCCCCTGCGCATCGTGGAGGACGAGGAGTACGAGACCACGCAGGAGTACGAACCAGCACAGGAGCCTCCAAAGAAACTCGCCAACAGCCGGCGGGTAAAAAGAACAAAGCCCAACGGCCACATTTCCAGCAGGGCGGAAATGGGCTCCAACACAAGCTCTGGGAGCAGTAGCTCCGAGAGCGAGACGGAAGACGAGAGAATAGGCGAGGATACACCTTTCCTGAGCATACCGAACCCCGCGGCCGCGAGTCTGGAGCCGGCCGCCGCCGCGTACCGGCTGGCCGAGAGCAGGACTAACCCGGCGAACCGCTTCTCCACACCGGATGAGTTGCAAGCAAGGTTGTCCAGTGTAATAGCTAACCAAGACCCTATCGCTGTATAAAAAAAAAAAAAAAACATAAACAAAACACATAGATTCACATGTAAAACTTTATTTTATATAATGAAGTATTCCACCTTTAAATTAAACAATTTATTTTATTTTAGCAATTCCGCTGATAGAAAACAGGAGAGGAAAAAAAAAAACTTTTATAAATTAAATATATGTATGTACAAATGTGTTATGTGCCATATGTAGCAATTTTTTACAGTATTTCAAAAATGGAGAAAGATATCAATGGTGCCTTTATGTTATGTTATGTTGAGAGCAAGTTTTGTACAGTTACAATGATTGCTGTCCCATAGTATTTTGCAAAACCTTCTAACCTTTAGTTGTCCTAGCTTTTGTGCACTGCATTATAATGACTGGATGTATGAGTTGCAAGAATTGCAGAAGTCCCTCTGTTTGCTTGTAGTAGAATTCCCCAGACAAAAAGCCCTATAATGGCACTCCCATCCTACCCACCAGAAAAACACAAAATACAAAAAAAAAAATCAAAAAAGATAAAAAAGAAACAAAAACAAGTTTTCTTCTATAAGAAGTTTTATTTGCTTTTCGTATATGAAATGAGTTTTGTCTGCTCTATGCCAGCCGAAAGGTTTGCTTCATTGAGCACGGGGATAAATGTAGATAAAGCAGCATGCTACTATTAATTACAGCAGGATAACAGAAAACCTGCATTAAATAATGTTACTTATAGAAAGAAAGTAATACTGTGATTTTAAACCAAATATATTATTAATCAGAGGTCAGCTTATACTCACTAGGAGCTGTCATTTCATTATTTTCCAAATATTAATTGTTCTAGTTATCCCTTAGGAAATGGGTTCCTGTTAGCTTGAGGCTTTGAACCCAATACTCTATTTAAAAAAAAAAAAAAGAAGAAAAAAAAAGATTTCTATTAGTTTAAGTTAATGGGGCAAATATTATAGCAGATATCTGTAACCAAACAAGGAAGAGATCTAGCTGGAAAACAAATGCCACTAATAAAAGTGCAATCAGTTTTCACCTCTATTTTTAATGTTGATTTTTAATAGATTATTTACCCTTTTGTTTCCCCTCAATTTTCTCCCCTTTCTTCCTCTCCTCAAAAAAAAAAAAAAAAGAAAAAAAAGGAAAAAAAAAAGAATAGAACCCTGACAAGCTTCTAGCAATAACTTGTTAGCATTGCTGTTACAGTAGTAAGAGCCATTCCTGGACACAGAAGTGACTTTCAGGGAGGAACTGATTTGCCGAATGGTTAGCAAGCGTAGACGGCAGGAGGGACATGGCAGATGAATGGAGTTAATTTCTATTCGCCTTTATTGGTTCAACTATTTGAGAGGAGAGGAGGCAAGGCTGACGCAAAGCCCATTTACGAAGGCAAGCACACCACGAGGGTCACAGCCCTACAGCTGTGCGTAGGTATTTGCTACGGATGTTCGCATGACCAGTGACGGCCTTAGCGTCTTGGACTGGCCATGGACAAAGTGCTGTCAGTGCTGGAACGGCTGCGCCCTTTCGGATAGAAGCAAATGGCCTCTTTTGCACTGAATTCCTATCAGTTTAGTCAGGGTCACTCTGCCTCTTCTCTTCGTTTGATTTTTGTTGTATGTTCAGTTGGCACAACACAGACTCAGGATTGATGTGGAAAACAAATGTTTTGCCTGGACTCTGGGGATTCTGAAAATGAGAACATGTGTTCTACAGGTATTACTGGACTCTAAATAAGAGCCATGTCAAGAGAAATTTCAGCCAAACTACACTCATCCTTTGGGCCACGTTCTGGTCCCAGTTAAATGAAGATAAATAAGTCAAGGAAGTTTTGTCAGATGTAAACCAGAGGAGCTAAGGTCTTGACTCAGTAAATTGTTTGAGCATATGCTTATGTTAATCCCAGCAAAACGTATCTTCAGCATGTGCTAGACTCCCATTGACACATCGCGGGTATGCATGAAGTTAGGCATGTGCTTAAGGGTTTTGCTGAACAAGGTGTCCTATAGATTTGGGAGCTAGTGGCAAAGTCGAGCAAATGAAGCTGTTTATCAGGGTGATGAAAACCAGTGAGTTGGTCGCTGTATGGGCCAGTGACTGTCATGCTAACAAGAGTGCGGAGGAGTTTATTTGACCATAAGAACCAGCAGAAAACAAAAAATACTTTAGAAAAGGTACAAAATGATGACAAAGTCGGGAACTAGGATGTTGGTGTAGGAAGCCAAAGACTGGCTAGCTCAGTTTTGGCCTACATAATGCCTGAAACAGTACTGCTTATTTGAGAAGCCTCTGGGAGACTGCAGTTTGTCACCGTCATACTGCCAGGACTCAAGTCCCCTCTTGTCATTTTCCCCTACGTGGCATGTAGTTGACTGCGGCTTGCTTTTGCATTCCCCTAACCCCTAAACAAGAGCTCTCTTCAAATTCCTGATACAATATGCTCATTTTCATCTCTTCAGTCAAGTCTATGCGTTAGACTTGCATTCCCACGCATACCTCCCCAGTCACTCTGCAGCCCAGCAGTATAAGAGGATCGGGTAGACTTCCCTGATGCCTATCCAGCTGCAGAACACAAGTTTCCAGTAAACTTGTGCTGTTGACTTACCAGAGGCTCTTAAAAATCCATTCTTCCAATACAGTCTTTTATATCTCAGATGCTTACGGAATGCTTACAAAACAGACAGGACTGAAAAGGGATGGCAGAGAGAGAAGCGGTTTGTCCAAAATCACTCATCTTAGTGGCAGAGTAGAGATTATTGCCCAGGGCATTTGTAATCTCCTCCAGTATAGATCACCCATGGGGTCAGCTCACATTGAGGTGACTGTCACCATCTAGACAGGATGGAGAGGAAATTTACTTCAAAGTGGAGTAAATTATCTGAATTTACCGAAACTGTTACTGACTATAGAGGGCCGATAGAAAAGGGAGGAGCCACTGCACGTCTGGAGTTGTAACCTGTGACATCTGTTTAGCCTGGCGCTGGCGCAAAATGTCACACCTCTCCTGTCGCAGTGCCTCGAAGACGAAGTAGTGTCCAAGCTCCTACTCCTTCCCCTACACACGGTAGTGCACTATAGGGTATAAGCTAGCTCGAAAGCTGGGGCCTTCAAACGGACCTAAGACCAAAGAAACACTATTGGGGATCTGGCAGCCTGAGCCCTTAGGTCTTTGGGGAGAACCCAGCCTTACAGTACAATTCACGCAACAGCGAGCGACAGGAGTTTCCCTGGCTTGGCACTCACTGAACTGGGAGCAGAACGTGGCCCCATCACCTCTGCACTTACTTTTAGCATATTGTGGGAATGATAGGCATCCGATTCAGCCAAGTCCTCACCCCAAAGTCAGCAGCTTTACACGGACCCAGGTTCTGCTGACAGGCTGCAGCCAGCCCGTGCTGGGCTTGACACTAGGGAGCAAACTGCACGTAGGGAGCAGAGCCAGCAAGTCCGCAAGGGACGGGCCAGCTCCTCTATTGGGGATAATTGCTCCATTTCCCAGACCTCTGTGCTAGGGCCTTTACCCTCGGGCCAGCACTGTGTAACCCTTGCCAGCCTTCGGCTGAGAATCACGGCAAGGAGAAATGTGCTTTGAAGAGGGGTAAAGTATTACAGAGGCTGTGAAGTTACTCAAATTGTTGTGGTTTCCATGTTATTTAACTTAGACTGTAGGTTTTCTCTGTGTGTATGAGTGCGCGTGTGTATGTGTGCGAGTGCGTATGTTTATATGCAGAAATTCTCCATGACTAAAAGGCTCCCTGCAAGGGCGCGTAGGTGGAAGATGCTGTGCACAACCCAGCACAGCTTGCCTGTTTGGCTGGTGTTAATCAGTACAGCAGCACACAAGCCCATTTTCACCAGTGGAAAACTTAATCCTTCCTCTTGGCTCAGCCATTCCCTTCCTCATCTGGGCCATCTCAACAATCCCTGGACTGAGAGAAAAAAAAAAAGTCACTGACTTTATCAGGAAAACAGTGAGTCTCCTTCTCTTTGCAGTCCTCCAAAACAGCCCTGCATCTCCCCGCTTCTCTCCAGCCACTGAATCGTCACACACATCACGAGCAGTTACTTGTGCATCCCGGGATAGCAGCTTGTGTTCCCTCAAAGGACACATCTCCGGCAGTTGAACATAAGCAAAGCCGCTTCTCAGTCCTGCAGCGTGGCTACATACCAACAACGTGGACTTACTTCCAATTAAAAATAAAATAAAAAAAATAAAAACAGTACCTATGAAATGCTGCAGAGAAAAGCAGACAAAGAAAACGGCCACATATCATCATTTGTAATCCTCTGCTCTACTGTACATGCATCCTGTACATACTTGGATGTTTTCTTCATCATTTACTGTCTTTATGGAATATGTGTTAAAAGAGGGTCTCTTAGTTTATTGTGTAACACTGTAAATAACATAATGTCCTTTATTATTTATGCATAGTCATCTAACATGCAGAGAAAGTTATCCTCATATTATTTTAAGATATATGTCAAAAATATGTTGCATTTTTCTCTTTGCTTTGAAAAATATTATGTATCCTCTTTTCCCCCCCCTCTTTTCCTTAAAAAAAAAAGAATGCTAATTTATTGTTCAGATGAGATAAAGGGGATGTATCTGAAGGCAAACTGTTCAAAGAACATGCCATGGAAGCCACAAGCTACTGATAAACTAAAGAATTTATTATCCCAAATACAAAGCAATAAGTAATTGTTGATTTATTTAAGGTTTTGTTATTCATTTACAGTAAAAGAGGTGCTGGAATAAATTGCTCGTGTGATGTACTGGCCCAGCTGCTCAGCAGACTGTGTCAGGCCACCAGCCATCACCTTTCTGGATCCAAATGCTATTGTAGCAGGTCTGGTTTTGTCTAGCTCCAGAAATTTTTTTTTTCTGGATGTTATATGCTTTATGTGCCACATTTCACTCAGTTTTCTAACCCGTACCTATGGAGGTCTCTGACAGACACTCTTTGTTTCTAGGTACAGAACTTCTAGTTTCTTAAACTGGAATGGTTAAGATCACACTAACCATTACTACTCAAGAGAGGGAATTGTGACTGCAAGAGGACGTTATACAAAAGTATCACCCCAATCCTCAAAAAGAGTCAAAAAAGCAAATCAGACGTTAGGAAGTATTAGGGAACCTCACTATCACTTGGTAATAGATGGAGGGCAATGACGTGGGCACGTATTGGGGATGGCTTTTGTATATTGTGGGCTGAGGATCTAGGGACTCATCAGTCTGGGAAAAAGAGAGCTGAGAGAAGGTGTCATAAAGCTCTTTGAAAGAACAAACAGCTTGTAGTGGCTTGCCAGTGGCTGGTCAGTTCACCACCCCTTCCAGTACAGGAAAGTGGGGCAGAAAGCCAAACTAGTGGAGGCCACACTCAGATGTACGTTTGCCTTACCCTTCATCTTTCTCCATCTATCTTACATTGTTGGAGAGTGGACAGTTGATGTCCGAATCTCATAGCAGTACTCAAAGTCCACTGCTATTGACAAGGATTAAGTAGCATAAGGAAAGGTAAAAGCAAGCCAAAGAGTGGAACACCCCAAAGACAGGTCTTGCGTGCGTCTTCTACACCCCTCTGTTGCCAGACCCAGTGGAAACACGTGGGTCGTTTTCCTTCCGCC
Source organism: Crypturellus soui (assembly GCA_032275445.1). Lineage (NCBI taxonomy): Eukaryota > Metazoa > Chordata > Aves > Tinamiformes > Tinamidae > Crypturellus > Crypturellus soui. The sequence continues at coordinate 909,340 of JAUBNY010000868.1, read as the reverse complement.
TGCCTATCAGCACTGAAGACATTAAGCTGAGGAGGAAGGGAGGGGTGTTATCTGTCGGCCTCCCTTCTCCGTTGGCAACGGAGAAGGCAGGTGGGAGAGTCAGGCCTGAGGGGAGGACCTGTTGTCCTCTGACAACTCCTCCATCTTGCTACCGCGTGTGGAGGGGTCCCAGTAGGGAGTTTGGGGTCCTAGCCTCAGCTGAGCAACTTATCACTTAAAATAACATTTTTCATCCCACTACACAGTAGTCCTATCCTGAAAAGGAAGGGGTTCCTCTTACCTTCCACTTCTGATCGTTGGAATGGGAACCAAGCTGCTTTCAGAAGGCTGTCAGCTCCTCAGACACCTCCATAGGCCTTCTTGGGTGGGAAAGGAAGGGACAGCTTTTCTAAATCCATCACGTACCATAGGAGCTGCTAAGAATCAACCAGAGTTAGGACGTCATGCTGCACTGGACACATCCTATTGTGTCCCAAATGGCTGTTTTTTGCAAAAACATCCTCCATCACTTTGTGCTGTCTTTGTCCTAGTGTCACTCCGTGCCAAGCTTCTGTCTCTGCCCTTCTCTGGAAGCAGATAGCCTCAAAGAACACTAGGGCCAAAGCAAGTGTCGCTCCTGGCTCCTCTTTTCTGCAGCTTGCAACATGCCTTTTGCATGCCAGTCCCACCTGTCATGAACACCGTGCTTGGATGAGACTTTCCCCAGGCTCATTCTCTTTGTCTCTGCTGTAGCCGAGAGGAAGAAAACTATATCACATGCCTAGGAAGGCTGCAGCTATTCCTTGGTAACAAACCTGCAATTCAGCTGTATGACCCAAGCAAGGCAGCGTGTGCCATCTTCAGACTATGGACCTGGAGACTCATCTCCAGTAATGACAGCCCCTTAATATCAGAGCTGGGAACCTTTCGGGGCCAAATCCCTCTGTAGCATTCACAAACAATTCATAAAAACAATTCATCAAATTCATAAACAAGAATTGGCCTGAGGGTTTTTCTGATCCCAGCATGGTCATTTGGCGGCATCGTACAAAGGAGCCTCCCTTAGAAAAGTCCTACCAACTGCAAAATTATCTCCCTGATCTCTGTGTCAGTACCTGTGTCAGGAGAAGTGTCTCAGAGCACTGGCGTGTTCACGGCTCCCCTTTCCCACCTACCGAAACACGGATTTAAGGCAAGCTCTGCATCTCCGAGCTGGGAAGAACAGGGACACGACCAGGTCAGGGCTGGTGGAGGACACGACCAGGTCAGGGCTGGTGGAGGACAGCTGAGGTGCAGACTGAGCACAGCGTGGCTATCTCCACCAGGGGGTGGCTTAAGATCCCCTTTTTCTCAGCATCTCATGGACTCTCTGAGCCTGAGATAGAGCTGCCAAAATGAGCAGGATTCACCTTGGAAGCTGGACCTTGCTTTCTAAGCCCTTAGGCCCAAGAGGTAACCTAGCAATGGGTTTAGTCGAAACTAAACCTATTTACTTTTAACATAAATGGCAGCTGCTGCTAAGGTTCCTATTTCTTTCCTTCCCTTTGGGAATAGCAAGAGATTTCCCGGCACTGGATGCAGCCCCAGAGGAGCTCAGGATTTTTCGCTCGGCTCTGGCAGCACCGTGTAAGCCCCCCTGAATTAAGGCCAGTTTTCCTGATGACAGCACCAGAAGAGGTGGCGAGGGAGTCATTGCAGGGCTACATGCGCATCAGCTGGTAGGGAGCACGGTGATTATTAACAACTGATTAAACCATTACGCTGGTAATGGCCAATTTGGATGCAGGCTTCAGAAGCCAAGCGTTGTGTGGGAGGTATTTTAACTTACCCTGCACATGGCTGCAGACAATTGGGTGGTGTGTTCTCTCTGTGCGCGCACACACTTATGCAGTCTCCCAATTTGCCGTAATAGTTTCCTGATGTTCAGTGCATGCTCGGTGACAGGAAAGGGAAAATGCTTCAACAAGGCCATTGAGCAGCTGCAAAATTGCCTGTATCCAAGAGGAAACTTTTTTTTTTTTTTTTAAATGTGACAGAGAGCAAAAATGAGGGGGGTATTTGACCCATGTGGCTGAGAAGGTATTGCAAGGGAATGCTTCCTGCCTCCCTAATGAAGCAGGTTGGATCTTGGCTCCCAGAGCAGGCTCTGTGTGGACCACAGCTGAGGAGGGCGTTGAGGGACCAGGGAGGATCGGAGCACGAGGATGGCATCTCATTTCAACTGAAGAAATTTCAGCTGAGAAAGACTCATTTTAAACTAAAAGGGAGTCACTGTAAATGCCCAAGCAAGGGGCACTGCCCTCTGTATGTGGCGCAGAGGAAGAATTTCCATAGTGCAATTTTCCTTCTGGCACTCCACCTTTTGGCTGTGGAGGCCCTGGAGCTGAGGGTGAGAGGAGTCAAACCCTCACGGGAGGCAGGCAGGCAGCTGCAAAATGTGTGTGAGTCGGCTCCAAGAGCTATCTGCCACGGAGACGTTCTTGGAAAGAGCAACGAGAGCTATCAACGCCGCTAAAACAGTAATCCAAAACTACGGCAAAACAAAGGCCACTTACACGAGGGCCACAGTACAAATTTAGGAACCTGCACCTCAGCATCCTGTTTTGGGGACATCCAGAAGGAAAAAGCAGGAAATCCTAGAGGCACAGGAAATATCTTAGCTCTGAAAACAAAAATCGTATAATTTTGACATATAGTCTTTGACACATACCATTTTACCATAATCAGATGAAATGTGCAGCATTTCTCTGATGGCTAATGGATTATGATATAAAACTAAAGGTAATAAAACTTCAGAATAAGAACTGGCTGACCACAGCTACCTTTTTTTCTACATTGTAATCCACAATCCAGTTGTTGTGGTACATATTCCTGGGCCATTTCAATGATATAACAGAAACGTATGTGTATATGTTATATACTATAGTCCCAATTACTTTTATTCTAAAGCACCAGCTTCTCCCAAAGTGGACTTATGTGACTTTTTGGGGGCAGCTTTACCAACTCCAAAGAGGAAACTGTGATCTTTTTAAGTTGGACTTTGTCTTCCAAGGTAATTCTCCTAGTGGTTTTAAAATGTAAGGCTTTCCATCTTGCTGCCTTGCAACTTCATTTGACAGACAAGTGCTCTAGGGTCTCGTCGGCAGAAGCTGAGCTGTCCACCTCATAGGTTTTCTGTTGCAGGAGGTGGTCATGCTCGCTCCTCCTCCTTTGCTCCATCACCAGGACCACATCTCCAATATCAGCATTTAATTCCACTATAATCTCTGAAAATGTTCTTTGATTTGAGACCTAAAAGGACTGAGTTTGTTCTCAGCACATTCTCACACATGTGCGTGGTATCTTTCAGATTAAAAAAGCAAATGGAAAAGTGATTTAAATTTGAGGAAAGAATAAAGGGGATGTTACGAGGGTCTGTGTCAGAACTGAAGAATAAACAGGCTTGGCGTCAAGCTCATGTTTAACTTGAGGACACTCACACAGTAGGGAATCACTCATTTCAAACCACGGTGATGGGCAATGAGCTTAAGGAGCAGGATGATCCTGAACTTTGGAGTGGGGTCTCGAAAACCCCTTGCAGTCAAGGAACGACACCCACGGACTTCGCTGAGCTTCGCTGACCTCTCCTGAAGGATGCAGAGACTTCAGTGCGTCACGTCCCAAGCATGTGTGGGGGTGTCACAGGCCACCCATTCTTGGCTCTGGGTGAAAAGGGCTCCCAGGCTGACAGGGAAGACCTTGGCATGGAGATGCCCACCCCAGGCCAGCGGGGATCCCCAGGACCTCAGAAGTGCCCTTTCCAGCCTGGAGGAGGAGGCAACAAACACACAACTTGACTTTCTGTATTTTGGCCTGGCACCAGGTACTCTGTCAGTACCCAGCTATGGCAGCTATGGCTGTAGGAATTACTTCAGAACAGAGGCATCCGGTGACTTATTTGCTGAACAATCTCTTGCCCCAAAGAATAAATGTTTTCCCTGCTTGCTTCGAGTGGAGGTGGGTGGGAGCCAGGAGGGTGAAGTGCAATGAAAGCCTTCGGGCTGCTGGCTGGATTAGAACGTGCCAAGCCCCAGAGCACAAGGGCATCTTCTGCAGGAGATGCCCTCACCCACGAGCAGCGTGGGTCCTTGACCTGTATGTGGAGCTAGGTGCATGGGAGGCTTCTGGAGGAGAGACGGGTGGGCTTGGTGGTGCTCGGTTTTTCAGGTTGGATCCCTGAGGGGAGAGGACATCCCCACCATTTGTTGGGACTGCGGCCTTCAAGGCAGCTCTGGTTTAAAAGGCCTTGCTGGTGGCAGCAAAGTAGTCATGACAGCGCAGAGACAATCAGGCACCGGTCCAGTTATGGAGGAGGAAACCGTAGAAGTACAAAGTCTCTAAAGCAGTAGAGAGAAAAGGTTCTTCTCATGAATCATTAACATTTTTATGCCTGGCCAAGGGAAAAATTGCTCTCTCCAACACAGAAATAAAAGATAATCAGGTTAAATGCACAAAATCTTTACCCCACCCTCCCGTGGTCTAAATCTTCTTGCTTTTCTTGATATTTGAAGAACACTGACTTGCCTAGGACACAAAGCCTCCTGCAGTGACTGTAGCCCATATTGGAACATGCTGATTAATCTCAGTATCTCCAGCTGGATGGTGTAGGTGAGGTTCTCTGCAGCTTCTCATGCAATATTGGATGTGCCTAGTCTCCATTCGCAAATCTCAAAATTTGGTAATAACATGAGTAACTCTGTTGTGATAACAACTAATGCAATGGCTGGAATCACAAAAAGGGGTTGCTAACAGTATTAATTTAAGTGATAGTAGTAAAGTCATAGTGCCATAGTTAACTTGTTAATAACAAAAGTTTGTTGCCAGTAACACATATTGGGGGTAGGCTTCTCTCAGCTAAATTTCTCGTGGTGCCAGCAGTAAACAGCCAATTTGGAGAATAAAAATCTATTACTACATAGTGAATCTCTTCTTGGAAGGATTCTCAAGCAAAAAAGCATCTGTGCTTGGTGGGAATCATAGAAAAGGAGAGAGAAAATGTCTTGAGGTGCCTGCTGGCAGCTCAGGAATGGCTAAGCTCATGGATACGCTAAGTAAAATGGTTTGCTGTATAACTGCCAGTGCTCCAAAGAGATGACTTTTAGAGTGTATGTGAAATAATCCATAACAAGCTTCAAAGAGGGGGTTCAAAAAGCATCTCTGCTGTTCCCTGTGGACTTCTTCATAAGTCTACTTGGACATCTCCACATGAAGAAGGGCAAGAAGTTAAGCCTGAATGAGTATGTAGGACCTTTGGGTAGGGAAGGTAGGAACAATCCAGAGGCATGCACTCCAAGGCCCAGCATATGTCTGCAAACATCAAAAGGAATGGCAAGGGTGAAATCTTGCTGCCATCTGCTAGGCCTCCTGCGAAGCAGCGGTCTGGGGGGTCTGTGCAAGCACAATTAGAGCCTTCTGCAGGTGGCTGGAAAAGAGCATTTTCCTTGCTCTTTTCCTGCTTTCCACATGACTGTAGAAGATTCTACACTTCTTCAAGCAAGTGATGGCATTCATATGGGTGAATGGCCATGGTCAGGGGCAGGAGAAGACCTTTCGCTAGTTCACAGAAAGCATATTCTAGAGAAACTGAACACAGCCACTAGTTTTCCTGTGCCACCCAGCTAACAGTGTGCCTAGGTATTAAGAGCCTGTACCAAGGGGAGGAGGAAAAACAGTGTGACTTCAAATTGTCCTGCTCCATGAGGCCACAGACTTTTATCCCAAAAGCAGACAGTATTTGCTTCTGCACTGCAAACATTTGTGCACGATTGCTAGGAACAGCCCATTAGAAATTGTCCCAGTGCGAGGTGGCCTGGAGGAAAACCAGCATGAAATGGATAGCGCCGTTCAGCAGCACAAGAGCCTGTTGCACAGCCTACACCAACGCAGGGGCCAAAAGGTGGGGAGAAGCTTGTTTGTCTCCTGGCAGGCCAAAAACCTGCACGACAGAAACAAACGACAATGGATTTCCGTAATTACTAGCATCATGCTCCCAGAAATTGAAGCTTTTCCTCATTTACTCTAAGGATGGAGGAAAAGTGACTTAACTGATTAGCCTGGGCATGTTTATGTGGTTGTCCACTAACAAACCCCAGGCACTTTGCCAGTTAAGGGGCCTGCATGATGTCTGTGTTATGCTCATTAGAGCCTTCTTGTATCCTTGCTGCTGTGACTTTTCCACACTTCTGAGCTGAAAGATCCATTTTCCAAAACAACACATAAACAGTGAGCTTAACCCTCAGCCTGATGTTTTTCCTAATTACCGTGTGTCAAATTCTATCCTGATCTCAGAAAACCCAGGCACAAACTGAGATAAAACAAAGCCTACACCCAAGTAGGGATGAAGTTGTGCATTCTAGTCTTATGCCCAATTTATTCTTCTCCAATAAGGTGCAATTTAACCCCTCGTTGGAGCAGACCTTCCCATAACCACATTGCTCCATCCTTGCCATGTTTCCCCCAGCTGATATGGGTATAAAGAACCTTATTTATTTAGATGAGGTAGTGTCACACTAGGTGCTCCTTAGGAGTGTGAGTGTGTGTTGTTTTCTGAGGTGGGCCACTAGGAAACCTGCCTGCCCCATGTCCCCTGCCCCATGGCGTCCTTTCTAGAGTTTGGTTATTACTTGTTTTTTATTTGGTTCTCACACCCTCTGTCTCCTGCTTTCCCGGAGATGCTGAATCAATCCCTACTCTCAAGTTGCATATTGGAAGCATTTTTGGAAGATGGGGATGTACGTCTGGAAAGGTTGTCATAGCTGTAGAGGCTAGAAACTGAACCTCCATTAAGAGGTCCATGATCCATGCCAGGTGATACGGGGGGACGGTACCCTCCAGCCTTGGCTATTGCCTCCGTGCCTGGCTTTAGACGAAGCACAGCTGGAGTCCCTGGTGCCCCACACATTACAACCTGCTGATTAAAAACACCTCTTAAAGACACACCTGCAGTTCTAAGATTTTGTCATTTGAAACTATACTCAGAAAAAGAAAACTCAGGAGAGCGTGATCATATGGAAATACACCATCTGCCTGCTTCTTTATTTGATATTGCTGGGTTTCATTCTGTCTTTGATGACATTGGAAGACCAGTAAAAAGGACATCTCTGGATGGGGAAATTAGTCTAAGAAAGTTAGAAGTCAAGCAGGTTAATTACTATTTTTTTTTGAGTCAACTTGTGCACTGAAGTGCAGCCCCTCAGAAAATCATTTTCTGGATGTGTAGAAGGTGTTGCTGTAGGCAACAAGAATAAGCCAGAAACGTGATCAGATTTCTGGTCTCACTTTAATGCTGACCTATCCTACCCAGTGCTATTTGTTCATTAAAAAAAAAAAATCCTGGTAGGGGGCAGGCAAAGTCAATTTCAGAAGAAGAGAACTAAAGGCTAAATAAATGCAATAAAAGTAGTAATAAATGCAATAAAATAATAAATGCAATAAAAAATAGGTAAGTCTGAAATAAAAGACAAAGCAGACAACTGCCTTTATTGGTATTCATTAGACCCTTTATTTTGCCCTGTCCTCTGCAGCCAGCTCTGAACAGTGTCAGATGATTTGGTTAAAAATTATAGGTATCTGGCAAGGAAAGCTGTGCCATCCCCAGTGTTCTACCTAGTTACCAACTATAACAAATTTTTTTTTTTCCCATGTAGCACAACCCAGGTTGTACAATGCCAATGAGTTTAACGACAATGCCTCAGATCAGGTCAAGTCTTCTCCTCTCTGAGGGCTGAACTGAGTTGTCTTCCCATTTGTTGGGTATCTGTCTTCTCCCCGGTGTAGGAGAGGATGGATCTGCTCTACCCAGCTGCATGGACTATGCTGTTTGTTCTCTCTGCATGAGCCCTCTCTTTGAGGGACCTCAAGATGAGGCACTTAACAGGGATAGGTATAGCCCCCTCAACACACCTTATTTCAGGCACATTACTTCCAGCCACACTTCTCTTCCCTTCCAGACTGGGCCACCCAGCTTGTAGACGAAAATACTACATCATCTGGCTCCTAGGCTGCCACCTCTACATGCAGGATTGCAAGGAGAGGTGTTGGTTTTAACCTCAGAGGGATAAACTCAGGCTCACCCTTAGGGTCAATCACCCTCATGCCCTTAGCTGGTGCTGTGAAACAAATGCAGCTGTCAAGTCCTCTGGCACCACCCAAGAGGGGCTACGGGATGGAGACCGTAAAAAGAGTTGAGAAACGAAAAGATAGGTGGGCTGATCAGACAGAAGAAAACAAACCCATGAATAATACACAAAAAGAAAATCAGCTGTGATGTTGAGAAAGATAACCAGAAAGTCAAATAAACCAAGAAGATGCAGATGTCTTGCACAAGCTTAGTCAAAATGGAGTCCAGTCAGTTCACAGAATTCAACTAATTTTGTCCTCCGGTCAACGGAATTAGCTGGGAATTCCTTGCACACTGAAGGAGTGGACTTGTGCTTGCATGCAAGAAGTTAATCAAATTATTGGCCACCTCGTGCGACTGTAAGTTATCAGACTTGCATGGGAGACAAACCTGAACTAGAACTGCAAAGCAAATTTTGGATTGTTCTCATTATACCACAAGCCTCTTTTCAACTGAGCAGTAGTTCCTCCTTGCAGGACTAGGTCTCGCATGGTCTTTAGTTTGAGAAGCACAAAAGCATCTACTCACTTGTGCGTTCAGCATTTTTACGGGTGTCTGAGAGAGTGTTAACAGAACCAGAGAGTATCTGCTTAAACTATTTTAGCAGCTAAGAGAGTTACATGCAGTGTCAGATATTTTTCAGATAGTCCCTTCAGCAGCTGATAACACATGGGTCTGGGCTGAAACGCTATGATGTAAGCTTGAAACAGGCCTGCGAGGCAAATCAGGCAATGACACGCATGATGCTCTGGCACGATGGCCAACTGCTTCTAACGGGAGCAGAGGGGAAGAGGCATTCCCTGCCGGAGCGCTCACCTCGGGCAGGAGATGATAGGCTCCATACCGAGCATCTTGGTCTGCTCTCCTTGCCTGAGCATGCCAGCCTGGAGCAGAGCTCCTTGAATCTCCTTGCATCCTTGGGGTCCTGCTTAGGAGGGGAGAGCGGGGAGCTGGACATCCCAGGGAGAAGCACCTGAGGAAAGGAGCACCTGAGGACCGGGAAAGGAGGGGGAGGAACAAGGGTGCAAACTGGGGGACTGCGGGGAGACAGTGGGATGGTATCAGCAGGGCACGGTGCACACCTAGTGGGACCAGGGAGGGAGGAAGAACTGCCCCTGTCCTCCTGTCTGCATGGTACCCAACCTTCAGTAGGCATCACACAGGGAAGAGGGAAGGAGAAAGAGGAAAGTGAGAAAGAATGAGTGAAAAGAACAAGAGGGGAGAAGAAAGAAAAGCAGGAGGACAAAGGCATGGGAAGGACAGATGATTACGAGATGAAGGTGGGCACAAAGGGCTGTCACACTCATCCTGGGCAATTTTCCTTGTGCATAGGGTCAGAGACGGGGACTGCTGCAGGGCAGGGAGGCACAGCAGCCTGGGATGGCTGTGGGACCATCTTGCAAGGAAAGGTGCATAAATGCGTCCTGGGGTGCCACGGGTGTCCCCTGCCATGAGGCAGGGCAGAGATGCACCACAGAGGAAGGGCCAGACATGCGGAAGAGCCGTCACGCAGAGCACTGAGACGCCCTCCAGTCCCGCACGTGTCCCTGCAGCAACGCCAGCACAACGGGGCCCCCGACACCAAACGTGTGCCTTTCCGGGCTCAGAAACGGAGCCTGGGCTCAGCATCAAAGTGCAGAAGCATGCTCAAACATGCAGGGGCTGGCTCCTGCATGTGCTCCTGTGGTGGGGAAGGCTCCCATTTTGAAAATTCATTATATTCCTTAGCAGAGCTACCCCAAGTTCAATTATTCCTTACTGGCAGCAGTCTAGCCAGGAAATCCAAACCTCTGAGGTGAGGTCATTAAAGCTGCACTTGTAGAAACTCGGAGGTGTTTAGAAAGCCTGTTAATGACTGCACTAATCCTTCAGACAATGCTGGCTTCCTGAGCATTTGCATTTTAATGGCACTTGGGTCCCGATCACCCCACTCCCCGCTCACAGTGGTACTTCCTTCTGGATGCAACCCCGGCCGCTTCTCCTGGGCCATGTGCACTGGGCCAAGGCAGTCAGAAGAGCATCAGGATCTGCCTCTGAGTATTTCTTAGCAGATGCAAGTCCTTTTTGCTGCTTTACCACAGAGCTGACATAATTTGTTTGCTATGTTTATCTGACCTAGGAGGCCTCTATCTATTATGTAATGATCAGACGCCTTCTTTTTTTTTTCCCCTGAAAACCATGTCCTTTCATGTACCTTACCCATAGCAGCTCAACAAGCCAAATCGTTAGCAGGAACAGAGAGTCTGGAGCCAGAATATGGTTTTAATGACAGAGTGGAAACTGCGTGCCTAATCCATGAAAAATGCTTATGACAAAACACGAACAACTGAATTCATAATCTTAGTAACACTGGGAACGGAGCTCAGCAAAGCAGTTGTTGCTGATGTATTCTTTCAGTCAGGCCGAGTAGCTGCTGCCCAGCAGCCCTCACTCTTTCCAGCTGGAGAGTCACATTCCCGAACATGTCCTCTTCAAGACGGGAGCTCCTTCCAAGGAGCTGAAGGCGCCGCGCAGCCAGGGGAACAGAAAAGTTCTGCAGATTGCTTGCTCCTATTTAAGTGATTTTATCAGATTATGGGAATTAATGACAAAGAAGCAACGGGAATCCCCAAGCAAGTGACCTTCTGTTGGTGTCCTCCCCAAGGCAACTGGTGATCCCCAACAATAATACTTTCCTGAAGATTTCCCAGAGCTTTATAACTTGGTCTACAAACCCCCTTCTGGTTGTCCCTACTTACATCATTTTTTGCCTTGATGGGAGCTCATGCATCCATGCTAGTGGGCTGTTAACCTCTGTGCACATGGGCTACTGAGCCCCCAAATGCAACCAGCACCACAACCGAGCGTAGGATGAAGTCACAGTTTTCATTTTGGTGGCTACTGCTTCCCATGAGAACCCACCGTAAGAAAGAAACATTATCAGTTAATTCCAGTACGTCTGGAAAGGAGGGTGCCTGCTCTGCTCCGTTATTCTGCAGCTCACCTGCCCCGGGCTTGGGCAGGATCTCAAGCCTGCAGAGCAGAAAGGAGCACTTCGAGACTACAGGGAAAAACAGTCTCCATTAGGAAAGCTATTCACCATGTGTTTCATCTAAAATAAAGTCAGTCCTAAAAAACATCAGTGTAAAGTGGGACCTTTTTTTCTGTAAGTATTAAGTTGTTGGCTTATTATTTTATTATTTTTTTCTTTTAAATCCACTCTTTTCCCAGCACAGCCAGCAATGTTCAGTGATACAGGTTTTCCTCTGGACTGACTGAATAGCTTGGTAAGTCCCTGTTGGGAAGAAACCCTAAGGCCACTATGTGTTATTTTAAATCTTCTATCAGAGAAGTTGGATGGAAGGGTTTCTATTTTCAAGAGCAAAAAATGAAGCTTGATGAAAAGAGATGTGCATGGGAAAAAATATAAATAGTCTATCTCTGGAAACTTTTCAAGAGAGAAGGAACATTTAAAAGAGCAGATGGAGAGGAGGAAATATTGTAGTATTTTGGGATAGCCTGAGGTAGAGATGGAAGGCGGAAAAGGAAGGAAAAAAAGATGTAGAGACAAGGAGAGGATAAATAACTTCCAGTTAAGAGAAGTGGCATTTTTCAAAGTTTCTTACTGTAGTAAAGTAAGCATTTATTCGGTGTTTTTAGGGTTTCTTATAGAGAAGATAGAGTAGTAAATCATTTGCAGCGTGTCGCCAATGTAGGCAGGTGTTGGCTTGTTTGATACCAAACTTCAGCTGGGTCCTCTGCTCCTGTCACAAGAGGCCAAAGGGCCTGAGTGTGACCCCATGTACCTGAAAAGGGAGGGCAGCTGAAGGAGGCTGGGCTTGGCCGTGTCTCCAGATTGAATCTCTGCAACGAGAAGCTTAAATTAGATGCTTTTTCACCAGTTTCACCCCATTCTGCAGTAGAAATCTTTCTGCTGCCTCCGTGCCAGAATTTTAATTAACTCATTAGCAGCTAGCTCAAATTAACTGACAGTATGCTCATGCTAAGAACCTCAAAGGAAGGTCTAAACTAGATGCCAGGGAACCTGGAAAGCAGTAGTTCTAAGATCATTCTGACAGTTTTGCTATTTTAGGACTTCCACAATTATATCATAGCGCCAGAGCTTGCATTCCCTATTCTCAGCCTTCTTCCAAAGCCATTTTCACCATAACTATGGAACTGAGCAAATCCAGCAGCTCTTTGCCTATGTTTATTATGTATTTCTCAGTTTCTGACCAAAAAGGCTTTAAGATTTTTTTTTTTTTGGTTTGAGCTGCACTCTCAGCCCAGCAGGTTATATTCTGATACACATATGCCCATCAGCTTCAAATTACAGGGTCTTCAAGAAAATCTTCATGCACATTATGAAGAGAAGTGCTGCTGGGGGATCTTGACAGAGTCTTTTTATATTGACAGAGTTTTTATATTTATTTCTTGTCTTACATGCTGAAAATAACAGCATGCTGGAGGGAGAAGTGGGGAGAGAGGGAAAATCCGTCATCTCCAGTTGGTGATGTGCCGGCTGTAGGTGGATTTCCAGCTGGAGAAGCAGGACAAGCTGCTGGGGCTGAAGGGAATGAGCCGTATTCGGTGTCTCTTGCATTGAAATGGCCATGATGAGGCCCCCACTGGAGTCCTGGAGATGCCGTTGGACCCAGCACCTCACCCCAGTGCTGCATGGAGATATCTCCAGCCCGAGACCTCTGCGTGGGGCAAGCAGCTCTCCCACCTCAGCTTCTCCTGCCCCTCTTCCTGTGGATGTGGTTGCATGGTGTAAAGCCGTGAAGAATCACCTCTCGTTACGTTTTTGTAAAGATGAAATAAGGTGATGTTTTCTTTCTCCCAGTGTGTTGCTGCACAACATCACCAGATACAAACAAGATTTGTCACTCTGAGGGGGCAAAGTGCTCGGGCTGTTGTGTATGTCAGGAACAACTTAATCACCAGTAAGGCTGCTTACTTGCCTAAGAAAGACCATTGCTGTATCTTTCAGGAATCACCAATGTTCCACTTAGGAAATATTTTTGCCTCTGGTGATTTGTATGTGTATGTTAGCTATCCAGCAAAAGATGGCATGACTAAATAATCCAACAAGTGTTTTATCAGCTTGTGTTTGCTCCCGATTCAAAGACAATGCCCCAAAACAGTCATTCCCCAGGAATGCAGATCTTAGAGCTTTGGCATTAAATTTCACTTAATGGAATTTGCTGCACAGATAAAACACAAAAACAGCAAGTCCTGACTCTGAGGACATTTCCTCTGATAACAAACAGTCGACATAGGAAAAAATATAAATTATCCACTGGTTTGTCTGAGGTCAATGATTTAAAAAAAAACAAAGTTTTAAAAAAATCCAGACAATCACCCCAGAAGAAAAGATTTCAAATTGATGAGGTATTTCATCCTGAGTCACATGAGCTCACTTGTTGCTGGACATACTTTAGAGCACTGGCACCAGAGGCTGCAGAGAAGCTGTGTAGCCATTTCAGCAGCCAGAAGAAACCACGTTTCGTTCTTGGCCTTCTAGGACCATGGGGACAGCAAAGTGAGACAAAGGCCTGGTCCTGGCCGGGAAAGTGGCAATGAGTGTTGCCATGTCCTTCAAAACCAACATCTACTGATCTGTTTGTCCCTACGTCTGATGCTCCTCCAGGGCGGTCATGGACAACCTTTTTCAATCCAGTACACTTGCACTTCAAAACTGGAGATCGGTAGGAACTGCTTCCACGCCGGTAGGCTCTCAGAGGAAACCAGAACATACTCCTGAGGCTATCGGTACCTCTTACAGATGCTGATATCTTTTCACATCCTACCACCAGATCATTGTTGGCATCCTCAGTCGTGCCTTGATGGCCTCTCTTCTTTTGATTCTTTGGGTTGCTATGAGGAAGAAAGGGGCAGAATATGTTTTAAAACTTTGGAAATTGTTTGTCTGGCAGTTATTTATGTCTGTGTGTCTTATTTAGCTCCACTGGCTTTCCAGTCAGACCTGAAAGTTAGCAGACCCTCTCCTCTGACTTGTGAAGGACTCAAAAGTCTTACCAACGCCTGAGGCAGGGATCATGTAAAGAAGGAGATGCACAACCTTCAGCTGCTTCTCCACAAGAAGTACTACTGCCTGCCTTCAGACTTCATTCTCCTTTCATGGCCAAAAGTGTAAACTTCTTTGCTTATCATAAGGAGGCGGCAGCGGGGAGAGGCAGCTGAGTCCTTTATGCCAAAGCAGGAACATGAGCAAAGACACCTGAACAAAAATATGCATACTGTTTCCCAGTAATATGTCAAATCTTCAGTGTAAACTATTTGACACCATTGTTCTGCATAGCGTTTATTTGCCAGAGAGAGGATTCAGGAGAGTTTTAGGACTCTTTGCTCTGGCCCTTGCAGAGCAGAACTGCAAGGACTCAACCAGCCCCGCTGTGCAAAGCAAATGTGCTGCACAGAGCAGTGTGCCCACAGGGGAGCTTACCTCTCAGTTCCTGCCTGTTGCTTGTCTCTGTGAGTGACAGTCCTGAAATTGAGGTGTATGAACTGCATGATGCATTTGCCATCTCTACTTAAAAACACTTCCACTCCAAAGGATATTATAAAAGAAACACTGCGTGGTTTGACATTTGTCTTCACAAATTGCAGTGTACATGCTCTTTCCAGGTGTGATTTCATGCCCTATGTTAGTGAGATGTTATTAACAGGGCTATATGTAGGTAGTCTTAGGCCTAGGACTTCCCAGTCCTGCAAGTCCTAGTCCTGGTAGAATGGAGCACAGGAGAAAGTCCATTGAGGTAAGTCCGTGTGCTGAGCAGTCACACTTCCTTGCTTCCTGCCTCTGTTCTAAAGACAGGAATGTTTCGAGGCTGTCCATAACATATATTTGCAATGTAAATCAGGGTTTGCTAAGGAACTTGCCGACTGTTAACTCTCAGGTAAGGAACAGGGACAATAGTGGGGAAAAAACAACTGCCCTGGGAAGGAACTCCCTCGTCTGCAATGTGATTTCCTGGTAGACCCTATGCCTATTCTTTATGGGCCTCCTCAAAGTCCTAGTGAGTACGTGGCGAGGGAACCATAACCCCTTGACTGTCCCCCACGGCACCGAGGGGTCTGCCCATGTCAGGCCCCAGCTGGCTGTGCTCTCTCTCATTCACAGTGCTTGTAATCAGCTGGCAGTGACAAACGGCAACATCTACCTGGAGCAGAGCTGTGTCTGTTCGGCCCTGCCTCTGCAATAATCAAGTGCTAAGAAATGATGCATTCTTGCCCCTGGGAAGTCTGCAGGTTTCTATCTCATTCCGCAGTTTGGAGGGCAAAAGAAGACGACAGCAGGCTGGAGTTATTTTTAGAGTAGGCTGGAAAATTGATTTGTTCCAACCATAAAGAAGAATGGGGGAGAATAAAAATAGAAACCCTGAGTCAGAAATTTCTGCATTTACTACCCATATTAGTGTTTTTTGTTAAAATGTGGACACAAGTGTTTTGGGGTTACCAGCATTAGCTCTTGCTTCCTTCCTGCCTTTCCTTAAATATTTTCCTTTGTCAATATCTTTAAATAGCAGAAAATAGATGTTTCAAGACAGAACTTCTGTTTCAATGAAAACCTCTCTTAGGCTTGATTTTCTTAAGGAATCAAGCCACACCACCGTGCTGTATGCATGCTGTCAGTCTCTGTCCTACAAAAGCTCTTGAAGCTGTTGGCCAGTACCTTGGAGTTAAATTTCTGAAGGCTTTATGGAAGTTGACACCTCAGTGGGACATTAGCTCCAAGGGTAACTGCGGGTTGAGTTCACCACAGGTTTTCTTTGTCCTGCTGCTGCTTCATTATCTTGTATCTCTTGCCCAGTCAGCTACGAAAGGCCAGCTTGGGAGGCTGAGAGAGTGGAGAGAAAGGTTAGAGGACAAGGCAGGGAATAATAGAGGTGCCTGTAAGACCTTTGTTGACTGTTACCTTTACTACTTTGATAAACCCGAGAAGAGCCAAAATGTTCATCTCTTTTTTATTGCTCCTGATGAGTGCATCTTACGGAGAAATTATACTTTTATGTAGCTCGTTGCTCGTGCAAATGAACAAATGTTCATATTCCACTGCTCCATTGCCTGTCTAGTCCCTGAACAAAAGTGGCATCAGCAGCGCGCTGCGAGGGGAAATGGTGGTGTCGCATGGGAATAAACATATAGACAAGGGGCAAAAAAATGCATGTCAGCCCAGTGGGGAGCGATGAGGTTTCACCGGTGTCACAACTTGTAGTCCAAGTTCCTTTTGAAAACTTCAGGGGTTATATGCTAAAGGCGGACAAGGCCTTTTGGTTCTTACCACTAGCAGAGTTGCAATGGGAGAGCAACCCGATCATACAGGTCTCTATACATATAAAATTACATGTAGTTGAATCTTGCTCTCCATTTAAGCTGAAATTGGACTCCAATTCATACAGTTGTGAGAGCCACCCTAGCGGTCTTTAGCTATCCAGCCATGGTGCCTGTTCTTCGCTCCCTAATGGGATTTTCCCATCGCAGTTGATGATGTGAAGCAGTACCACTTCCCAGGAGTTTCCCCAGGACAATTTGTTAGCCTCCACAGCAGAGCTTTAGGATGTTACAAAACCAAAGATGGATAGTTCTGTACTGCACCTGCCGCCATCAGAAAAAAACACCTTTCATTGATGCTTGCATTACCAAATTACAAATGTTGGAACCCTATTTTAATCATTAATTTCAGCTATCATTTAATCAGCTGTCGATGGAGAAATGCAATTAAATTCTTCTCCGACTCCACAAACACAATACCTGGCGAACACAATTATCTGTGTGTGCAGAAGGAGAGACACCTTGCTCTGTGCGTAAGTTTTGACACGTTTCCTGTGTGGCTCCTCAGCGGACAGTGTAGCTGGTTCATTTAAACTGGGCCCTTGTGCGAGCCTGGCTCTAAAGCACTTTCAGTGGCTGAACTGACCGTTGTGGCACGCACATCTGAACATATTTGTGCAAGTCAACCTAGTTGACCGATACAGCAGGCTCTGATGGGTCAATTCTGGTAAGTCAACTGCAGCAGTTCAGTGATTTATATGTTCCCCCAGTGCCGCAGTAGGAGCAACTGCTGTGGTTTCCAGCCCTGCTTGCTGGGCAGGAGAGGCTGGGCCATGAGCAGCAGCATCTGACGTGAGCAGAAGACTTTATTTTTGTAGTAGTTTAAAGGAGATTATATCCGACTATTCCTATTACTCATGAAGCTGGAATTGTGTATATCAGATGAGTTCATAACACTCCTGCTTATTGTCTGTACTTTTTGCTAGAAGATAAGTACTCTTTACCCATCTGTGCAGCTCTAGGTCACCAGCTATTGCCTTAGACAGGGAAATACCTGCCTGTGGAAGCACTGAAAGTGTATAGATCTGCAGCATATTTTGAGAAATGCTTTAGAAAGGCCAAGGCCAGGCAGAAAATATACGGAGCGATGGTGAGGGCACTATCTCCACCCCAAATCCTGGCTCATTCTTTCAGTTTTCTCAACTTCATTCAAACCTGTGTGGCTTTCTAGTCATATTTTATCCTTTCCAAACAGCACTCTGAGAATGGTATGTGGTCTGCCTCTCATTCATTCAATTTACAGTGCACGACTCCAAATGAAATGATACAGAGATTGCACAGAGAAAGTATAGGGTCTTCAGCACATGGATTTTTGTGATATATGTGCACTTCCAGCTGTTTATTACATGTAGGGGTATTAATCCTCCTTTTCTGATGCCTTGCACGTGGCAATGTCGCTGGAGTTATGGACGTTAGTCTTCTTTTCCTTGTTCCATAAATTGATTTTGCTGCCCTTTTCTCAATAATTCAGTGATCTTCCTGCCCCCTTAGATTGTATGGAAAGAGACAGATACAGACATTCTTAATTTCAAGGAATGTACTAAATACAATCTCTGAAAGTCATACATTAAGCAGAGGTTTCCAAGCAATTTGTCCTCTGATTTTTGTGCATCCTGCTTACAAGGGACATAGCTAGTCCTGTACATCCAGCGGCCAAGAAAGGCAGAGCAAACAAATCCCCTCCGTCCCAAGCGTTCGCTTTTCTCCGCTCTGAAGCAATGCCTGCTTGGTCCCAGCTTTTTGCTCTGCATCTTCCACCTTCAAGACCCCTGTCCCCTAGATTCCACCTCACCCTCAGGGCACAGGACCGGGTGCTCTCAGTGAAAACAGGATCAGGGGGTGATGGAAGAGGTTGAGAATGGTGGACCCAGACAGAGGAATTGCGAGTCTGGCTTCCGAGAGAGGGAAGGTTCACCCTGTTTCTGTAGGGGTCAGCACCCAGAAGAAGATTGGAGCTAGAAGAAAAACACCACATTGCATGGATAGTTTTATGCAGGCTGGTGAAAGCTGAAAAGAGTTCAGGGAAAATAGTTGTTATCTCCCTGGGTTTCCTCTGATACCCTCCTTATTCCAGCCTGTTTACAGATGGAGAAAAGGCATTTGAGAAACAATATTTATTCCAGCTCAGTCCTCAGCCATTATTCCATTTTTTTATACATAAACATTCAGAAAAACATTCAGAAAGCCCAAGGCTGCGAGTTAAGTGTTTTTGTAGGCATAGGCCGCAGTGCGGTAAGCAGTTGCAACACCAGGAAGTCTGGCACCCTCGGAGGCCAAGGCCGTGCAGCAGGGCTACACCAAGAGGTCACCCAGCGCCCCCAAGCAAAGGCGACTGTGGCCATATGTGACCTGACAAACACCAGTCCACGAGGTTCTTCAGGATCTTCAGTTACGGAGACATGGAGACGTCATATGTTCCTAGAGTGATTTGTTTTGCTTTGCTTTCACATCATTAATTGGTTATCTTTACTGTTAGAAAGATGTTTCTGTGGTCCATCCTGCTTCCTGTCCTGCATGCCTTGGGCAGATTATTCTCTGCTTCTGGTCATCCATGGAAAATGCAGGAAGATCATTTTTATGTTGCAGTCTTCTCTTCTGTAACTTAAATGTTTTTTTTCTGTGTGGCGCACATTTACCAGACCGTGGCTGCCATTGCCCTTCTCTGGATTGCTTCCAGCTTGCTTTCTCAAGAAGTGCTGCATCCAGTGCAGAGCATGGGTACAGAGCAGATGCTGTACCCATGTAAACACCCTTGCTCTGCAGAGGTTGCCAGCCCCAGTGGAGGCGGAAAGGCACGGGTCATGGCAAGACTGGTGAAAACCCATTGATGGAAGGAGGGAGAGCTGCTTTTTATTATGGTGTCGGTCTTTGTCACACCACTTCGGTTTCAAGTTGCATCCGCAAAGCTGGTTTTGAGCCAGGAATCGTCCATGCTCTCTTTGCATGGTGGATTATTGCTGCCTAGCAGAATACCTTCAACTTGTCCCTGCTGAGATCATTTTAAACCAATCTGTGCTGGCACGCAGCTGTTTTGAGAATTTGGTGAGTTTCATGTTTAGGAGTTTTATTCCAAAAATCGGAACTTCTAAAAATTCCACATTTCTGCTACAACTTTGCTGTCCTGACCTTTGTGTTCAGCCAGCACCACAGAAAATAAGGACTTCACTATATGTGGTAGATTTTCCACACACAGATTTCCGCTCACAAATGCTACTTCTACTTTCAAAGGTGGGCTTGATTCATAGTATCTGCAGTGCATTTGTGACGGGAGAGGAGTACAGAGGGAAAGAGATTCAGACAAAGAAATAGGAAGATGAAGTAGGATCGTGATGGAAGACATGTAGGAGATGCAGTGAAATGCTGAGTTGCAGAACAGGGTGGCCTTCGGCTAGGAGGTAGCTACCTGTCAGGCAAGATCTGGTCACCTTGTGTTACTCAGAGTGGATGGCATCTGAGACAGATATTTTTGTGGTTTTATTATTATCTTTTGTTGTTTAACATCTCCTAGACTCATACAAAAGTGGGGAGACTTTCTTCCACGCTCATACAGCACTCAGGCCTGTGGTGGACCAACTGGCTGCCCCAGAGCTGCCTTGCAGATAGTAATGAATATGAGGTCTACAAGCACAGCTCAAGGCTTTTATAGGCCAGTACTGGCACTTGCTTAAAAATGAGGCAAAAATCATCACGGACTTCTGCTGAAGGATTTGTCTGTCTCAGAAAACTGCCTCATGGAAACAAATGGGTCTCTACAGCAGTGGATGTTAGTTAGGTCTGAGGTAGGTCCCTCACTGGCCCCAGTACGTCACGATGCCAGAGTATTTTTCTTCAGACACCTTTTATCAAGAAGATACATCCTGCTTGTGTTTAATCATCCTTCATGATGTAGCCTCTCGATGGCTTGGTCACCCTGACTGCGCTCCTCTGGGTTCACAAAATTCTTCTATTGAAACTGATATTCAAAACTAAATATCCTAGGCACATATGCATTAACATAGTAATACAATCTGTTCTGTTCTCTTTCCATTCCTAATAATTTTGATCATTACTCTGTTTATTTCTCTTGTTCACTGAGCTAATATTTTTAATATCTGCTCCACAGTAATCCACAGTAACACCAAAATCAGCTTATTAGTGAAAATGCAGAATTCACAGTCCGCCAGTGGTGTATGCAGCATCAACGCTGCTGTTTCCACATGTGGACTGCTTTGCATTAACCCACACAGAGTTTAATCTACAGTCTTTCACCAAGTCACTTTGCATCTTGAGGCTTCTGTAACCTTTCTGAGCTGTCTGTTGCTTTTACTATCCTAAATCAGTGTGTTGATCAGACTTTGCTGCCTCATTATCCGTCCTCCCTTTCCCTCAGTCATTTGTAAACACTCTGGGCTACATGCGTATCTTTAACGATCTACTTCATTAGCAACTTGACTTCACTGTAAAATCTGACTTTTGACTCACACACCATTGCCTGTCTTTCAGCCTGTTATTTACTCATGCGATACCTCTCTGCCTTGGTTCCTGGTAGCTTATCTTCTTCCAAATACCTCTGCAATGAGGTATTTTTTCAAAAGATCTTCTAGAAACCCACAGAAATAACTGACAACATGGTATTCCTCACAGACATGTTCCGTGGCTCATCCAAAGAAACCTTGCAGATCCATGAAACTTGACTTTCTATTGCAAAATTAGATGACGCTTCTTGAAGAGATCTGTAGCCACACATCCTATCTTCTGTCACCTAATGTGCATATTGGGATTACCATCCTGAAGTACCCAGGGCGCACTCTCAGCTCTTTCTAAACTGATACATTATTATTATCATCTAGCTGATATATTATTGTTATATCATTATCATTATTATGGCCACCTGCTATTTCCTCAGTGAGTTTAAGTGATATTTCATACGCCACAGTAACTGATGCCACAATTTCACACTAGGGTTCCTTTTGAAGTTTTGAATGAATGTCATTTTTCATGGTGATTTTTTTTTCATCTTTATTTTATGAATTGTTCTATAGTTTCACATTGAGAGAGATACTCCGGCAAATCCCAGGAGAAATTGGACTGTGAACTTTAAAGAATTCCTTTCAAGTGAATACAGATGTGAAGAATTTATTCAGTTTTCTATGGCCTTGTCTTTTGGACACTGACCTCTATGATGACCAACACCTTTTATGCAGCCTCGGAAGGTCATCATGCTGCTGTTGATTGGGCAAGAAAGATCTTTTTTTTTTAATGCCTTTAGCAAGTTGTTCCTCAAAGGCTTTTTGGCCTGCCTGTTCAGAACTAAATAATTTGAAAGGTTCCTATTGTCCTCATTTGGTCTCATTTTTTTATTCCTGATAGCGTCTTTTGCCCTGCTGTTTAATCATGCCAGCCTTTAGCTATCAAAGCAGACCTTGCACGTTGCTTGGGGCCAAGTCAGCACCTAGTGTGACATTTCAGCGCTCTAGTAATTATCACTCTTCCACCAAGGTTCTGATACAGCCAGTATGTTAGCAGCCTCATTTAAAATTATGTCACCTGGATTCCTCGTTATATCTTTGTTTTCAAGCACTTGTAGAGAAGCGTATGTACATATGCATGCATGCATTTATATAGCTGATTAGTAGAATATATATTTGCTTTCTAAATTTGATTATTACCGTGTATATGTACATATATAAATTGATTTCCTACGTGTCTGTACTCTGTTTAAAAGAGAATTGCTATCCACTCAGACTGTTCTTTAACATTTCTTTATCACAAGGCTAAACAGCTTGTACACTACTTTTTTTTTTGGAAGGCACAAATTTTCTCTGGTTTCATCCTTGTGGATTCATCATTTGAAACTGCTCTATTGCATTTCCCTATTTATTTATGCAATTTAACCATTTTAACCCTGGCTCCATTTTGGGTCAGTCCCTGAAATTCTTGAGAAAATTAAACTTTATTTTTCCTTCACATTTCCCCATGTCACTCAGTTATGCACTAAGACTATACCTTTCCATTTCTCTGACTCCTCCTGGACATGGTATCCTGGAACCATGTCCAGGTGTCCAGGAACCAAGCGTATGTTTTTAGCCAGAATCCTCCTTCCTACCCTTCCCTTTTTCAATCATCATAACTGTTTTTCTCTGTCAGCTCCTTCGCAGCACTCGCTATAAGCCTCTCTCAACACACCAAGGGATTTTCTACTCTTCTATGCTCCAGACTAGACAACACGTAGTCCTCTCTGGTCTCCTCAGCCATGCTGTCTACATAGGTATGATCATCCCATGCAGGCAATGCAGTAACCTGCATCTTCTTTGTTTGGATACCTGTTATCCTTCACACAAAACAATATATGTGTCCACTTTGGGGGCTCACTCCTCACTTTTTGGCTGTCTCTCAGACTTGCCTCCTTCTCAGCTGCTCTGCAATGCTGTTGTATGGATGGGGTTGTCCTAAAATGTCTCAAAAATGTCACTGAGTGGTGAACCCTTCTTTCTCACTGCGTATCCCCAAGGCTAAGTCTTCTACACAGGGAGCTAAGCATGCAGTCCATGCACGGAGAGCAACTGCATGGGAACATCTCCTCACCCTGGTTTACCTGATAGTCTTTTCTCGGTGGGAAGAAGGGAAGGAACTCTTGTGCTCTTACTGGTTTAGATGGTTGCCTGAATTTATTCCCCACTTTATATGGTGTCCATGTGATGTTGGTTTCTCTGCAGGAACGAGGATTGACTTTCCTTTACACAACTGAGTCTGTGTTGGGCTTTGTCCTGCTTTTGCACACCAGCAAGATCTGCATGGGAGGCCTTTAGGTAAGGATCTAAAAACTCACCATTTATTTAAATTCACATTTATTTAAAGTCAACCCTGAGTCCTCAACGTGCTTGGAAGTGTCAGCTGCAACAACCAGCTAAGCCATGTATCGAAAGGATGTTTCCACAACAGAAGAAAACAAGTTCTGGCTGGATGGAGAGCACATACCGACACCAGGGCAGTTGAAGAATTTGTTTGTCATGCAGAAGGAGCCTACCAGCCTGCTTGTTTCCACAGGGCTTAAGCTGGGGGCATTTTTTGTTTCTTAGTTTGCATTCGTAATGATTCTGCCAGCAAAGGAAGCCTACATCATCTCTAAGGAATTAAGGTTGATAGTAACAATTTTTTCCTCCTCGCATCTCTCTAAAACAACATGTTGTTTGGGAATAGTCCTGGAACTGTTAAGCAGCAGCTCTGAACACCAGGAATTAAAGGCTGGCCCCTAGTGGCAATGAGTAACTACTGCCGCTAAAAGGGAAAATCCGTGTGGAAAAGAGGCTGCTGAGGAAGAACATAAGGGCACAGCATCTCTGAAATTACTGTAATATTTGTTTACAGATCTTGTTGCCTGGACAGTAATCAGCTGTGGTGGAGAATGGCAGAAATACAGAAACAAATGTTATGTTGTGAGGAGCATAAGTCAACACAAATACAAATAACATTGACATAAGTCAGCACAAGTTCCTTAGCCTTCCAGAATAAATCCACTTTCCCAAATGAGTAAGCTTTCCATTGTGTCCTAATGTACCCTTTCCTTAAAACAAGCATGGTATGGGAATCAATAAGGCCTGTTAAATGGATTAAAAATGGACAAAAAAGTAGATTGCAGAAGGTAATTGGTCAAGAGGTCCATGCTGTGAATGCAAAGGATTTTAGTTGCATCCCCGAGGATGGATTTCACTGCTGTGTTGTTCAATATTTTAATCAATAATCTGAAGGAAACAGGATAATCATTGCCAATAAAATTTGCAGATGAAACAAGAATGTGTAGAATAATAAAAGACCCAGAACAGGATCCTCAGGGAAACCCTCATATTTCTAAACGGAAGACTGCCCGCTGTGTGTGTAGTCACCCAGCTTTGGTGACAGGATCCCTTTCCCTTGCTCTGCATCACTCCATGCAGCGGTGATGGAGAGGATGAGGTGGTGTGGAGAGGATGTAGCAAAGTGGGGAGAATTTGAATACTCAAAGAACAGACATAGGAAGGGTGCACAGGCTCAAGTGATGCTTTAAATAAAAGTCTTTAGGCTGCTTTATTTGGATTAACAGAGAAAGACGGATGAGAGATGGGTCACTCTAAAGCATTGGTTTGTATCCTGTGGTCGCTGACATACTGGTAGGGAGCAGTGGTGGTCCCCTAGAGAACTCGTAATTTGTAAATCTGCTGAACTATCATCTGGTTTTGCAACAGAAAATGCTTAGGAATCTGCAACTCATGGTTTGTAAATACCAAAATAACAAAACAAAAAGAAGATAAGATAGTGGGAACCTCTACACAGGGCAGAGGTAACTAACCAGCCTCCCTCCTTTTGCAAGCAGCTGAAGAGAGGCTGTAGGCAAGCCAGGACTATGCATGGCATCAGACGGAGAAACAAGGGTCCCCACGCTGAGGGCCTGGGCTCGCTGACCTGCAGAAAAGTCGCATTGAGGAAGCTTATTTCAGCTGCCAGATTCAGCTGTCTCTCATAGGTGCCACCGATGAGACACGCTTGGGAGGAAACTCTCTTTTGGAAAGCTGAAAAAAATTGGAAATGATGTGCAGAGGCATTTCTGACTCTCTGAACAGCTTTGATATGGGCGAGGGGATGCGTGAGAGGTTTAGGGCTTTCAGTTCAGCCAAGATGGGGATGATTAAATTACGAGATCTGTTCCTAATCTCAAAAAAATAAATAAAAAAAAAAGGCTGCTCTCTATAGCTCTTGGGCCCTGAAGCTCCACAAGTCGGTTTTGTCGCCTGACAAGTGTCCTCATCACACCATGCCAGATGGCACCATCTCCTAGAGCGATGGAGCTCTGCGGATGTGATGAGGGTAGCTGCAGGTTTCAATTTCAGTCCCAGCCCACTGCTAATTTTCTCTAGTCACTGATGCAAGATATTGATTTCAAGGCAGATTTAAAAGTCTTACTAATCCACAAGGGAACAGCAGTATGTATTTAAATTCCATATGTTGATTAAAGCTGTCAAAGGTCTTACATGCAATTATATGCGTGTTATTGAATGCACTTAGTTCTCAGTTCTAAAAGGCACCGTCTTCAAGAGAGGGAAAAGAAAAAAAGAAATGAAGTCCAAGAGTCCAGAATCAGAACAGGATGCAAAAAACTGCTATAAACTGTCCTGTCTTCACAGCTCTCGAGGGAGCGACTTCTTCTTTGCTCTTCTGAGCAAGTGGCTTCTGGGTCATTGAAAAGAGGATATTGGAAAGGAAAGAGGAAAGGAAATAGAAGGAAATTTCTCCATTTTACAGGCCTTTGGCAAGACTTTGGCAGCTGGTTGCCTTTTTTCAATCGCAGGACTTTTTAGAAAAGATCCCTGGACAGTAAAGCAGCCCAGTGTGGTGGGATGTTCCCAAGCAGCGCATGTTCCAGCACCCACAACCCCTCCTTGCTGCTCCAGACTGCGGTCAAATCTGTTTGTTGCAGCAGCCAGCTCCATATCACCTGTGTTTCCACCCGAATACTGAGTCCTCTCCAGTCCTGCGATAATATTTCAGACATCTTTTCCTTTCTTTCTGGGTTAATTAGTGCTCCTCCTGGTCTGGATGGATATTAAATGATGGAAGGCTGACAGCACTTCAGTGCCAAGTGTTTCAAGAGCAAGAAATTCCTACACCTTTACACAGGACCTTGAATACCTAAGTATTTGGGGCACTTTTGGAAACCGTTTGCTAAGTGTCTTAGTAGATTTGGTCAAAAAAGGGGTATATTTTATTCTAACTGAACAGCTGTCTGATAGAAAAGGGCCTTCCAATTAGGCTGGTACGTTATTTAGGAACACCTCAGTTCTGATAAAAATGACCGAAAAATGTTTTATTGCCACCAAGCTGGAGCTTACGGCATGACAAATCTGGCACGCTCGCGTGGCGCAGTGCCGGATGAAATGGCAATGCTGAGATGAAGAATATCAGCCTTGAGAAACTGAGGAATCCCATTTCTCCCCCATGAAGAGAACAGGAGCTGAAAGGAGCTGGGTGCAAGGGAAGGGGGCACAGCTGGCCGGATCCTGTCCCCTTGCTGCAAACAATCTCCCCTACCAGGCGGCACCAGGGTGGTACCCAAGGACGTTCCCGGCCTAAGGAGCAGGATCCACCCGCGACAGCGCTTTGCTGTGGAGGGTGCCGAGACACGGGACACAGGCAGGGAGAGAGGAGGGCGACCCTGGCGCTGCCCAGCATTTACCTGCGCGCCCCAAGGGGAGAGGGCGGTCGGGGGAAACAGGGAATTCCCTTGGCGCAAAGCCTGATTAAGCACGGGCCGCCACGCAGAGAGGCAGATTTGTCAGTGAGACCTCCAAAAAGGGATTAGACGCACCAAACGGAGGCGACCTGCATTTGTAGTTACATCGCCTGGGATAACATTTCTTAGCTTTGTCATTTTGGGAATAAACTGATCTGCAGATGGGTTCGGGGCAGAAGTTCCCTGCGCTGGGAAGTGTTGCAATGAAAGCAATATTGTACATGTTTTACAGCTTCTTCCAAAACATTTGGTTGCCCGCAGCCGCTGCGGGCAGTCCTTGAACTGGGCTGACCATCAGCACGTTCCTCTGGAGCGCTTCTAGTGCCCCCCATTACATAGCTTGATAACACAGGCTGCTCTGGGCTGCAAAAAGCGACATTAGAGTGTGACAAATAACAGCATTATTAACGCGGTTTTCTGATACCCAATCTGTTGTGATTATGAAGAAGGAAATCAAACCAAGCTTTTATTATTGCAAAAAATATATATTTACAAAGCAGCAGGGAATGCACAGGGCTGAAATGCTCTGCTCATGGAAATCTGTTTTGAGTCACAGAACAGGGCAAGTGGGAACCACATAGGTTCGTACATTGCATTAATTGTGGAAGAGCAGGAGCATCTTTCCAGTGTGGCAGTGGAGAATCAAATACCTGCAGAGTGATAAAGGTCGCTTTGGGAGAAATATCAATTTTCAAGTGAAAATTTTACCTTTAAATAAAGTGGAAAGAGAAACATCCTTTATGGCTGCCCTTTTCTATGAAACATGACTGAAGGGAAAGGGAAAGGCTTTGTCACAAGAGTGTGACAGAAATAATACTTGGGAATGAACTGCAAATTCTTCAGAAACAGTGATCTAGTGCCAGGGAAGCCTGTGAGAATCAATAGTATTAACACAGCCTGTACTTATTTTTGCATAAATAAAAGTACAGTTTCCCTTCCTGAGCAAGGAATGACCTGAGAGAGATGCTCAGCTATAGATTGAGCATGTATTATACCTCTGTTGATTATAAAATTCATGATTCTGATCTTTCAGAGTTATATGTACCTCTAAGGAGAATCTTGTGAATAAGCTTATTAAACTCAGTGCAAGCATTTCTCATTTTAATATCAAACAGAGGAATAAATCTTTATGGAATAACCCTTTATAATTAATGCCCATGAAGAAGTAAGTGGCCAAAATTAGGGTTTCCTTTAACTTGCAGTACTCTTGGCTCTAAGGAAATGCCTTTTTATTTTTGCAGTCTAAATCTTCTTTTCTTTGGCCCAAATCCCAAGTCAGGACAGACCCCCATTCCAGAAGTCAGATGGTTTGATGGTTTCCCAAAATCATGCAGCTGCCCAGAGAAATAGACAGATCTTGGATGCTCAATGCAGCCAGGAGAGTGGAAATCCCTGGCTTGGAGTGCTCTTGCCCCAAGGCACAACTCTTGGCATACAAACAGAGTCATAAATCTTCCAGCCAAATCCAGGCATACAAAGCTGATAATGGGACGTTTCTCTGGATTACTGACATCCACACGCTGTGGCACAGGTTTTGTTATGCTCATTGCCTTTGCTGCGTCTTGATCTCAGTATAGCTCTCCTTCAGAACAGGAGACTTTCCTCCTATGCAGAGAGTTTCAGAGCATTAAAGACAAATCATGTATAAGCAATAGATGTTTAAAATGCCGATTGTTAAAAGACTAGCACTGACATTGCACTGATATCTGCAGGATTCTGCATTCTCTCTTCGGAGGGGCCAGAGCTAGCGAAGTCTTTTGCTAAGAACTTCATTTGCTCTGTGAAAATTCAGCAACTTGCGGTGTGCCCAAAGGGCATTGGAGATGGCCCGAAGGGCTGAGGTATTAGGAAATGGATACGTGGATGTAATGCAAAGCTCGTGCGCTTGCTGAATGTGTCCCACTGCTTAGAGCTGGGATAGTCATTGCTCCAGCCTCTACTCCGCTCTCCAGCTGGTTTTGCAAGCCAAGTGTTTGAGCACATAAAAGGGCCAGCTGAGGATAGAGGATCTCTGTGTAAAAGATAAGGAAGCGTCAGGGATATTTTGTCAAATAAATGGTGTAGGAGACTTTGCAGAGGTGTTTTACATTTTAGCCATGGGACACAAAGCTATGGGAACGAGGGCTCCATAGCTACGCTGGTCACCACACAGCCCATCTATAACGGCAGCGGTTCCCACAGCAGTGGCTGTTTATCCCTGACAGAGTGCATATCCCACCCTGGAGAAGATATTAAGGGATTAGCATCACTGGCCCGTTTCATCCCCTGTGTTGCAATTCTGGCCGTGCAAAGCCACGTGGGGTCTCATTGGACACCTCACTTTGATGTCTTGTTTCAGCCCCTGGAGTAGCAGCAGAACAGAGGTAATCCGTGAGCGTGGCCAAGCGTGGCCAGTGATCTCTGAAATCACAGTTTTACTGGGTTTTGTAAGAATATGTGTGAGTAAAGATGCTACACTTCTCGTCTTACAGAGTAGCCTAGCCACGTGTTGATTTCTCTAGAAGTTATGGTGGCTACGACTTGTAAAAAACCCAGTCCACCATCCCCAGGAGCATCCATCATCTCCTGAGCTTGGCTTGTTGGTATTGGTTTGGCTCAGAGTAGGCCAAATTATGCTGTGGTGTTTGCTCTTCCTCTTCTTTCTTCCCTCCTCTGCTGCAATGACAGTGCTGCTTCTCCCAGCTGTTAAAGCCTTTCCTCCAGCGTGATCTCCTCGCCAGGCATTTCCCTTCTGAGATGCGGCTGAGTCATCCAGGGGTCAGCTGCTCTGACATGTTACTGGAAGTCTGACAAGGCCGGGGAGCTCACGGCTGCGCCTCCCATCCCTTCTCAGGCCCGCCGAGCTCACCAGAGGCCGATCGCTAGCTGCGCGCAGGACAAAACAGGAGGATTGTGCTGGCAGTTTGGCACCCAGCACCGAGCATATTGGTTTCCCAGTCACAGGCTGTTTCCTGGAAACCAAATAATCTCTGCGGCCGGCCCATCCACTATTATTCTTTATTAAGTATTTAGCTCAACGTACCAAACTGGCCGCAGACGCGATCCAATTAATTGGCTTCCTCAGTAGATTTGCCGTTCTGAAGTAAATAAGGAGGACAGCTTGGACGAGCGGAGCTTTGCGAAGCCTTCCAAGAAGAACAAAAGGCTGAGAGGACATCAAGTGTTGAACGACGGCGGGAGCTGTGCTCGATGCTGACGCTTAGCACTCACGAAGGGTGCGAGCTGGGCTGACTTGGGGGCAAACAAGAGCAAAGAGCCACAGAGGAGCCCTGGCCTCTGGAGAGCGACCAGGTGGAAACGTGAATGCGCTGGCAAAGTGCTGCTCCAGCACATCCTGCTGAGGGAGGTGCCAAACAACCCGCGGGACAACGTGCGCAACGCAGCAAACAGGAGCCCCTTGGATGCCCAGGGCTGCTCATGATGCAAGCTTTACTGCAGCACTGGCCTCGGTCCAGGCCAGGAGACCTTCTCCTCCAGACCGTGTCTATGCCATCTTTCTGGAAGCGCTGCCACCCACCCTGTCACCAGGTGTCCCAGGACCGTCCTTCTCCTGATGCACAGAGAAGGGGGGCAGCAGGGTTTCCAGCACTCAGCTGCACACTCAGCAGTTACCTACCATTCCTTCATCTACCTCACTCACTTCTCCACTCCCATTTCATTACCTTTTTCTCTCATCCTGCCATCAGCAGCTGGTATAGAAATTGGTAGCTTTCCTGAGAGGCTTTAGCATGCGATAGTCAATGATTTTTTAGTCACAAAACACATCAGAAAACTCTGCCAGATCAGAAGGAACCTCTAATAGAAAGTTGCTGTTTGCAAAGTGGTATGTCAAAGCCAAGGTCAGGGCTTAGGCACATTTTGCACAAATACGACGAGATGTGAGTAGCTATAGTCATGTATATTCAAAATGAGTTTGAGCATAGGAATGGAGAGGAGTGCTGAGACCATGCAATTTGCCTCCATCATTTCATCATAAAAGAATTTTGCTGAGTAATTAGTACTCGGAGCTTTGGATTATATTTACTTAGCCTTATCCCCTGAAGCAAACTCATTTTTCTAGATCTAAGTATCAAAGTCTATCTAATGCATCCAATGCAACTCTTACATCCCAGCTGTGAGTTTCAGCGCGTGCCTGATCTTTGCTAATTGCTTGTTGTATGTGGAGGCGTTTTCATTGTTAACATTGCTTGTGGAATCAACACCTCTGCTACAAAGATCTGTTTTTCAATATAAGCAAAGGAGATTTTCTTTCTTTTCATTTAGAGAAATGATGATGAATTTTCCTATCCATTCTTGTAAAAAAAAAAATCTCTGCAGGACATGAAAGTGACGGTGACAGCCTGCTTAGAGAATTAATCTTCAAAAATGATTTATCATTAGCATTTGTTCCTGGCTACCTTGCAAACACGTAAATAACAAAATATGCGAAAAATCTGTCCATTTCTGTTTTGAAAGTTTGTCCTGGACATGTATATATACATAAATATATATATGTATATCTTAGCTGAATTTCTGGAATGACAAAAGCCCTTTAAATTGGAAGGCACAAACCATTCCTTTTTCTAAGCGCGGAAATGTTGAAAGAAACCTTGCAGGTAACTGAAAGACTGGTAACTAGGAAAGACTTCCCTCGTTTGGAACCCTGCTTGCTGTCTGATAGCTCCGTTTTGTCTAGCTCAGAGGAAGATATATGAGAATTGTCAAGGATCCGAAAATACCACTGTAAAGGCAAAGTTACCACTTGTAATTCATAACTCAGATGTTGCCCATACCACAGCTCAGCACAAGGAAAGACTTTCCATTTGTTGCACTTCTCCTGTATAAATGTGAAGGTTGTTGTAAATCTCTGTGACAATTGCTTTCACATCTGTCGGCCCATGCAGTCAGTGGCTTTCTTTTTTTTTAAACAACACTCTGCAAAAGAAGCGTAATGAAGACAGTGCTGTTAAGCGCTCCAATAAATTCTCCTGAAAGGCCCCACATAACTTCAGCACTGGTAGCTGATCGCCTGCTGACTGACCCTCTTGATGCCAGTGTTACCACCAAATTCAAGCCCTGGAAGTCTGGTTATCGCCAGAGGATAGCATAGGGAGAACAAGGAAATACTGTGTTTGGGAAGTAGCCTTCTCAGCAACAAGTCACCAAAACAAGTCGTCAGTTACGTGTGTGCCTGGGCATGCCCCAGTTTGCATGGGTGAGCCCCATGCCAGCACCGTCCGTATCTTTGGATGATGCCTGGACAGCACAGATACCTCCTGCCTGCTGTGGCCTGTTGTCCCGCACCTCTGGAGACCACTAGTGTGCGATGGATGCATCCAAGGACCGTGCCGTTTGGGCACAGTCTCGGAAGGGATGTGACCGGCTGTGCACTGCTGCATTTGCAGGGCATGCACACTCGAAGAGCTGGGAAGGTTTATTCCTTAGGCACCGGCACCCACTTCTTCGGAGGAAGATATGCCACAGGCAAGTAGAAGCCGCAGGGTCAGCGCAGAGGTAACTGAATAAAATCCTACAGCCTGTGCTTTGCCGTATGTCAGACTAAAAGTGAGCTAATGGTCCCTTCTGGCCTTTAAATATATGAAATGCTGACAGTTAAACTATCTGATCGCGGACTTCTCTGGTAGAATCTCTCCTACTCAGCTTTCGTCTCATCCATAATGTAGGATCCGTGCCTTCTTCCACAGACAGTGTCATCCTTACATGCGTTCACGCAGCGTATCTGGTCTCCTCAGCCTCCCCACTCTCTGTTTTGGGGAGCTAAGAACTCCTTGCGGTGGCATTGCTTTCTTTACAGCTTACTTTCAGATAACTGCAGTTTATGGGTGTTGGATGTGTACTGGGAAGTGTAGGCTGGAAAGGTTTTCCCTGAGGAGCATCAGTGCTGTGAGACTTCTCCTTACAGTAGAGACCCCTTCACAAAATGCTGGGATGTTGACACATGACAGTATGTATCAGCTGTGTCACAGTAAGTGTCCCTGCGTACACTGTTTTCTCAACATTTTGGACACTTTTGCTGGAATTAAAGTCATCCTCCTCCTACCGTGGGGCTGCTCATGTGATGCATGACATGGGCTCACAGAACTGAAAGCTCAAGAGCCCAAGGATCCAGGAAGCCACAAGACCAGGTGAACTGAGGAGCCCTGGCTGCTCTCTGCCAAAATCAGTTTTTTTTTTTTTTTTAAAAGGAAAAAACACTACCAGCACCAGAATGGATGTTATTTCTACACATCAGCCTTTTTTGCTGCAAAGACATCGCAACGGCCCTAGTAACTATAAAGAGCAAAATCAAGAGATTAAGGCAGGGAAATTGTTGAACCAGGACTACACAAAGATTAGAAATTTATAGAATAGGAAATGACATCCTATCACTCCCCGGAGGAAAGGACTACTAGCCAGCGAATAATAGGCTACTTTTAACTCTAATTTTTATAGGATGTTGTAAAAGGAGTTAATTATTGTGAATGTATTTTTTATGAACAGAGAAGGTGCCATATCTGCCTTTTAAGCTTAAACTTAATCTTCAAAAATATTGTTTTTTCATAATAGTACCCACAGGCTTTCAGTCGAGATTTCTTTTGGTCCCAGTTAGTCTGGGACTGGAAATGGTGCTGGCAGAGGAATAAGCGTGTGGATGCACTGTCACTTCTTGCCGGTGCGTTTGGTGTTCCTACCGATTATTCCAGATCCATCAGGAGATCTGACCAGAACGCCCTAAAAGGATGCCTAGATTTTAGCATTCTTATTTCATTTTTATCCAGACACCCTCAAAGGATGACATATCCACCAGCTTAAAGCACCCTTTACTGGGGGCTCCTCAGGGTTTGCAGTGCTCGTGGATGACTGAGATGTTCTCCTTCTCCACCTGATCCACAGGAGCTGTGCTGGGTAAAAGGGGTTCCCTTTCCTCGCCTCCATTTAACCCATCAGAGAGTTTTTTGCGTTAAATCTTCTCAGAAGTGCAGAAAATGACAGCAAGACCTTCCTGCATCCCAGTAATAACAGAAATAATTGCCTAACAAGCACTTTAGGTAGTGCAGCTATTGTACACAACTATTGTATACAGCCATTTAACACCTTACAACAATATCTTGGTGGTCCTTTCGTTTACTGTGTCACAAGTTGAGGGTTTCAATCATTTTTCCCCCACCATCTTTCTGGTCATGAGGAGACATTTGCTCTATGCAGCAGATATTCCCTAGAATGTCAGTTTGAATTCAACCTCGTTATTTTTCATTTTGACAATGAACTGCATTTGCCATCTGCTGGCTCCAAATTTCAATATAATCCAAATCCCTTGGAATCCGGTTACATTATTTCTTGTTATTTGCTCATCCTCCAATTTCTGCATCATCTGTAAACTTGGAGCTCTGCAGGCAGATTCTGCTCTCCTGTTTTTAACCAGTGTAAATCTGGACCTTCTCCACCGAAGGATTACTCCAGAGTGAACAAACGGAAACCAGAGCTGGATATTGCTTAGGTTTTCAACACCCTCATCCAAGCAATTTTATATTTATACATAGACAAATGTTATGAACAACAGATGTCCTAAACCTGACCTTGAGGACACTCTTCATCCGTTTTGTTCCTGTGCCATTTTTCTAGTTGACACCCAATTTGCTTCAGTCTGGGGTGTTTGTTTGAAGTTAACTCAATACTAATGAACACATTCTGAATGAAGTTTTGGCAAAGTAAAGGACATTTTGGGCTGTATTCACACACTTTTTCTCCTTTCCATTTATTTTTTTCCCCTTTTCTTGGATAAAGGCTTTTGTTTACTATGACGGCGAAGCATTACTGTGTACCAGACTACTACAGATACCTCGGGATAGTGGGTTTACTGCGCTCCTTGGACCAAACAATAAAAACTCTGCAAGAGTTTGATACTCCACGCCTGCAAGGAAGAGAAACGAGGCAGAACTGCTGACCTGTTAGCCAGTCCTGCAACCTAGTGCTATGGATTCCCTTTCCCTTCCCACACCTCCAGGAGCACCAGCATGCAGCAGAAAGGAAAATGCGTTTTGTCGCACTGCAGATCCCCTTTCCTGATCTCTTCTATTTCGCATCCTCTGGCACAGGCAGATGCAACTCCCCATCAGGACATTTACGCCGAGCGCTGCTGCGCGCTTGGGAGCACACAGCATATGAGTGGCATACGAATAAACCTTTTTTTTTTTTTTTTCCTGCTTACACCTGTTTGCAAACCCTATTCTTTTCCTTGTTGCTTGCTGTTTAGGGTTTCAGCCCCTAATTTCTGGCAGAAGCAACATGGCACAGAGTGGTCCCCCAGCCTACGGCTCCTATCTTGGTCCGTCCTGTGCAAACGAGGGTAACGCGATCCTGCCGTGCGAGACCGTCTTGTAATGTGCACACACAAGGGAGTCCGAGTGTTTTTGGCATTACCTAACTCCCAAGCACTTAACTTTTAACTCTAATGTTCTCTTGGCAGCATGTGATGCAATTTATGTAGACATTTATATGCAGTTTCCTAGGTTTTTTAACGGAAGAAAATACAAACAGTGCCACGTGCGAAAATACAGCAGCCCACCCACGTGGTTCGCCGGGTTTTGAAATACAAGCGCTGCCAGACGTTGCTTTTCCCTGGGTTAAAGGTCTAATGTCACCAGCTAGCCGCTGCGTTGGGGGTCACGCGCTGTGGACAAACCCGAGAGGACGGAGGCGCCAATATGAACTGTAACACAAACAGTGTGGGAGGGCAACCCCCGTTTTACGGTCGTTTGTGTAAGTGCGTGGCTTTAGGAGGTCTTGCTTGAAAGGCAGACTGAAAAAGCATGAGTGCTTCGTACCGAGATCCCACCCTGCGTCCTGCTTCTACGTGAACCGCGCGTGAGTCTATCCCTCCTCTCTGTGGGAAAATGGGAATTGCTCTTGTCTTGTTGTACCCTACAAATAATGCTATAAGGGATGCAGGAAGAGCAACTCTCACTGGGAGCAGAAATGTGGAATTACAGGGTATCAGTTAAAGCTTGCCTTCTGAAAACTGAAGTTATTTAGCAACAAAAAAAAAGAGAAAATGCTGTCTTCTTTCTGTGTCCATCAGAAAAACAAAGGGTAAAGCCAAGAGCATATGCAAACACAAGCTGAAGAGGCGGAATCTAAAAGAGAAAGGTGAGTTGAGTGTTGCCTCAAAATCACGATAAAATTTCCTGCTGACCTTCAAGCAAAGAAGCTACAGGAGGCCTTAAAAGAAATGGTAGGTGTTGCAACGTAACTCGAAGTTCCTGGAAATGATAGAGAAAGATGTTCCCTGGGACTTCACGCTCCCGGTTTGTCCTTCTCATATCCAGAGATGTTTTGCCACCAAGGCAAAGGAGGAAGCCAGACTGTGGCTCTGACTCCAGCACCCTACTTTGGGGTCATGGAAATGCCGTCCTCACCTCTCTGCTCTGATGCAGACACAGCTCGGGGCAGCCCTGCTCACTCCTTCCATCCAACCACGACACCAGTCGTTTTTAGGGCAGCTGTGGAAAGCCATAAATGCCAAGTTAGGACGCAGTCTGTTTGCCTTTGCTAAGTGGGATGTCTCCTGAAGGCCAGAGAAGAGGGGATTCAGGGATACTACAAGGGTCTGAGGTACAGGGAGATGGGAATTCAACACAGAATTGGTGGAAAAAAAAAACCCAAATTGTTGTAGCCAACTGAAGTGCTGGCTGGCTACTGTGGAGAGAACCTTTAAATCTGCAATCCTATCTGTAATCTTTCTGATAGGAGCTCTACAATGATTTCTTTCAACATTAATCACTACATATCATACTTCTCAAGCCCTGTTACCATTCCAGCGCCAGGCCAGGTTCATGTGTAACAAGTTACAAGGCCATGTAATCGTTTTGAAAGGATGAATCACAGTGATACGGGAGATTATACTGAGAAGTGACTAGTAACTGCCTAATTACTGACCTTCTTCCTTGTCATCTGGATCATAAATTTCTCACCAGAGTCGTCCAGTATTCCAGTAATCTTCAAGAAAAAAGATAAAGCAACTCATATTACTGACCACGAACTTTCAAAGAACGTGCCTTAGGTTATGGATCTAAGATCCATGATTAGAAGATATAGCTGGAAGAAAGCAGCTCAAAATTGTGCATTTCTGAGACCTTTGCATAGATAATGACTTTTTTCTCAGAAGTACATGCAGTAGGATATCTAAAAAGATAAAAAATGCAGGTTAATTTAGCCAAGGTGAGTGTAAGGTAATTCTAGTACAGAAAAGAGTGTAGGAAAAAGCGCAAAATAATTTATGTCCATTTCAGTTCCACGTGGTGCTGATTCTCTCACTGGTGTTTGATTTAGGACCTGTTGAGTTGCCCATAGAGAAAACTATCCTTTACCTCCTTCTATAATGTGTATTCTGGGATCCTATATTCCCAACAGTAAAATTGATTTTCCCACTCTCAGGCCAAAAAAGTCATTCCAGGGAATGTAGCTGAGACGTGCTGATGTTCACGCTTTCTGCATGTGTATGTGAGCACATCTGTGAACGTGTGTGCATGTACGTTTATTATTGCAGGAGAAGCTCATGCCTTTGGTATCATGATGCCGATGATGTTAATCTTTAGCTGATGCCAGGTACCCACTGAAAACCTCTGGGAAGTTTCTTTGGATTTTCCCCTTGTCGGGGGAGCAGAATTTCACCAAGCCCCATGACTGATTGGAAATGTCATTATTCCTGATGTCTTAACTAGACGGTGCTCAGAATTCC
Organism: Crypturellus soui; assembly: GCA_032275445.1. Taxonomy (NCBI): domain Eukaryota; kingdom Metazoa; phylum Chordata; class Aves; order Tinamiformes; family Tinamidae; genus Crypturellus; species Crypturellus soui. Next base: position 871,906 of record JAUBNY010000868.1, on the reverse strand, counting down.
TGAACTACACAAACTCATCTGACAAAATTTTCAAATTAAGGGAGTTTTCTTTTTGCGTTAGTTGAATTTTAATTTTCTTATTTTACTGCACACTGGGATGGCTTGAAAAATCTGTATGTATATTTTTCAACAGCATTTAAAAGTGAGACTGCTTCATGTAAAACTGAATTTGGTAATACTATCATATTCAAAAAAAAAGTGTAAATTTTGACTGTCAATATTTAATGATTTTTTTAAAATAAAAACTCATTCCTACCACTCCTATTCAAATTTTGTAGTTTTCTTCTTTATCTTTTGATTTCAGAAAAAGCAGAGCTTATCTGTATGTATAGTTATGTATATATATAGTTTATCAGAGGAAAATGGATTTGTAAATGCACGGCTCTGTGATGATTTCCTTTATTTCTTGAGCAGATTAATGCTACAGAACAAAAGTACATGTCCACATGTATTCAAAAACAGCCCTTGCGCTTTAGAGTCACATTGACAATCACAGACAAGTATTTCTTGGGTTTAACATTTGTTTAAATAAATGAAACATGGTAAATACCCTTAGAAAAAGCAGTGTAGCACCCTCTAGTGTGGACACAGTTCGATTAGGAAATAATATGGTTTAGTATATTTGTGATTAACCTGGTGCTGAAGGGCCCAATGTCTGAATCAATGTCTCTTGCCACTAAACTCTGATTGACCTTGGGCCCTTTGGCTCAACTCCCTATGTCTCGGTTCCCTTAACCGTAAAACTGAGAATAAATCCTCTTTTGAAACACTCTGAGCTCCACTAGTGACAAATTCCCTATGTATAAAAGGTAGGTGGGTATCATAATCATACCAATATCATATTGATACGGTAGCCCCAGCTTCTGAAAACTTACTGGATTTGTGCAAGTGTGTCAAATGTGTGAGCTCTCTCTCTCTGAGATGATTTGACTTCATCCCTCAGCTAATTTCTTTTTTTTTTTTTTAGCAACTTTTAAATTTAATCTGCACTAGCAAAGCAGTGCCCTTTAAACTGGGGTTGTGAGCTGAACTATCAGGTCTTCAAAACTGGTCAATAACGGTGCTATATCCCTGCCCTTTGGAGAAGTCCTCTGCACGCTAGTTCATCTTAACCAACTTACTTCTCCCCGACGTTAATAACCTCCACTATATTCCCCTTGACTCTGTGTATGTGTGCAGTTTGCTGGAATAGTAGTCAAATGGGCTGGTTTTGCCTAAGGAGCCTGGAGAAGACAGAACGACGAAGATCTGATCCTGTGGGAACTACAATGGGAAAAGATTTTCAAAGTGCCTGAGCTCTTGCCTTATTGGAGGCAACACTTAACTAGAAAAGAGATTTTTCTAAGGAGCTGGTCTGTCACTTCCATTTTGTATTGCACTTTATCACTCTCTGATGCTTTCCTGATGGTGATTGCTGAGCAGCTGAACTATTTGCTGTTTTGCTGAACTGTTGCTAGAAGCAGGAGGCTGACAGACATCTCAAAGGAAGAAATTTCTATCAGTCTGAGTGCATTGGACAGTCTGAGTGAAAAGGAGGTTTAGTGTGCAGAGGCCTTCACTCAGAGTGATCTCATGTCCTAAGTCTGTCAGGGAGTGCAGTCACCATATTTTAGTGATATGCATATATGTGTATGCATATAGGAATATATACATATACATATATGTATACATATACATGCATATTCTATTTTTCCAAGCCATATTGCCATTCTAGTGCATGGTTATATATATATGTATATATATCAGACGTGGTTAGGTGGGAGATTCACCTGTTTATGCGGTACTACGGAACTGTGTTGGGAATGGATCTCTAATGGGGTGCCCAAAAACTCCTTGCAGAACTCACTGGGCACAAACCACTTAATCCTAAATATCTCTGAATCAAGCATGAAGTGACAAAATACTTGAGATAATTAAGGATCTCTTGAGGGGAAGGTATATGGCAGTCTAGGAAGATAGTGCCAGCACGCGCAGATGAGATGCCAATGACAGATTGGGCTTAGCAGCCAAAACTCCATTATCTTTTATATCTTGTTGTTCTGGCATGAGTAGGATCTACGGACCCTGATTTTGCAAGTATATAAAGCTCTAGTTATCTTTAGTCCTGCTTTGGCTTTGCTTACCTAGGCAGGAGTCTGTATGTGCATGCAGGGCGATGGCCTGTAGGCGCACAAATGGGCATTTTTCTGAACCCTTTACAAGAATTTGCTTAAACAGACTGTTTCTTTTATTAATCTTTTGGGGATTATTAGGTTTGTGTTTCAGTGCCATGCAGCAAGTCCAGCTCCTGCTAAACTGCCCTTGGACCAGCCTGATGCTCAGGGGTGTGTTGGGAACAAAGGGGCTATACATTCTCCCTGGCTGCCATAAAGCTGGATTCTGCTATTGTTCTGCCCACATCTGCCAGCTGGGATCTGGCTCCTTCTGAGCAACATAGGGCTGAGGACAGATCTAGCCTAGCATTTAGACATGTGATTTTAACTCCTCCAAATCCAATAATGCATTTTAAAATGTCAAAGAAAAGTGTCTGGACTTGAGGATGTGCTGAATCCCACCTCAGCACACCACCAGCTGGTATATTTGGAAGTCCAAATGGTTCTTAACTGGAGTTACTAGTTTCAGGAGTCACTAATTCACCCGAATAGCACTATACCTTTTAAGTCAAGGTCAGGCATTCATCAAGATAGAAAGCATTTTTCTCTTGAAGAGTAATGATGGGGAGAACATAGCAGTAGTGAAATAGTGATTTTCATGCATTTGACAGCAGCATGGGGGAAAAGAATGAAATGTTGCTGTGAAATTAAACCAATAAAATGCACAGCAAATAGCCGAAAATTCATGTGAGCACTTTTCTCATGCAGCAAGGAGAATTATTTCCTTGTTGGTTCTGTGACATGCAGAGGGAGAATTACTGGATGGGATTTTTCTGTGTTTCTTTCATCTCATTGCACAAAACCAGACAGAGAAAAAATCCAGACAAGCCAAGACCTGTGGGTACTGGCCCAGTTGTGCTTGAGGATGATAGACTATGGCCTTTTGAGTAAGGGTTACCTTGTTTTGGGGAAGGTATCAAATATTGCTCTGCACCTTCCCTGAGCATCAGCTCCAGCTCACTTGGAGCCCAATCCTCAGTGGGTCACACAGGACCCCTCTTTGCTGGGTATTCCCACTTACAGGTTTTTCCCCAATCATCTGGATTTTGTGCAATCCAGACTTGGAAAGAGGTTTCTCAGCCTCACTACAGCTTTCTATTGCTGAATAACACCATGTGGGCAGCCCTCACTGTCAGAAGTTGTGATATCCAAAAAGGATAAAAAGTATGTTATTTTTGATTGTGAGATTGTTTGATTGGATCTGCTCTTCTTCAGTCTCTCAGAAATATACCTTCTGGAAGCATTCCTGTATCAAAATTTATCAAATCACCCAGTAGTACCTTGGCAGAGCCAGTTCTCTCCAAGGACTCCCTTGCTGAGATGGGGTGTGATCTCCACATTTGCAGAAAGCTGTTTTCCACCCCTCTCCACAGCTGGAGCAACCACCCAAGGGAGAAAGGTCAGCTCAAGCAGGCTTTGCTGCTTTAAAAATGCTTGCAGCAGTACATCAGGGCAAGGCCTGGTGAATATGACACATGCATGATGGAAAAGAAAAGAAAAGAAGAGAAAAGAAAAGAAGAGAAAAGAAAAGAAGAGAAAAGAAAAGAAGAGAAAAGAAAAGAAGAGAAGAGAAAAGAAGAGAAAAGAAAAGAAGAGAAGAGAAAAGAAGAGAAAAGAAAAGAAGAGAAGAGAAAAGAAAAGAAAAGAAAAGAAAAGAAAAGAAAAGAAAAGAAAAGAAAAGAAAAGAAAAG
>JAUBNY010000868.1:848526-867962 GCA_032275445.1 Crypturellus soui | reverse complement strand
AAAGAAAAGAAAAGAAAAGAAAAGAAAAGAAAAGAAAAGAAAAGAAAAGAAAAGAAAAGAAAAGAAAAGAAAAGAAATTTCAGGAGCAACATCCACAAAAATGCTGCTGTGATTCCACCAAGCATCAGTGATGTAGAAGACTAAGATACCCATTTCCCCATATGGGGAACCATTGACCTGGTGAAACTGAAGTCGGTGATTATTTGATCCTGTTTGCGAAGACACTAGTCCACAAAGATATTATTGCCACAGTTTTTCTTTGTGATGAAATCATGTTTGTGTAGGATAAGCCCTGTAATTTGGCTAACTAAAAGAGAACTGTGTTGTATCATTTACATTTCTAAAATGTCTCCTCCTCAAATTAAGCAAACCAAAAAGTCATACAGAATAGCGCTGTAAAGTGTTCGACTCTGGTACACTCTGCTTACTCTAGGTTTTCTTTCTTATATATTTTCATCATTATAATGTCTTAGTGCTCTGTGGGTAGCAATTACCCTTTATCCAGCAGGCTCATTTATCACATTAGGCTTCCCAGGAAAGATGTCCAGGCACAAAGGAATACATTCTGATTTCTTCGCCTAGCAGGCTATGATAATGGAAAGGTTTCTTAAAAGTGCATATATTTCATTAAGAACAAGGCAAAAGTTCTCTTACTCTATAGATATGCACCATCAGCAATTAATAACAACACTGGCCGGAAGATTTTCATGTACTAAATTAATGTTTCTTTCCAGTTAGATCTGTATTTTGTCATTTCCCTGCCTATGTGTCTACTAGATCTCTCTCTTTCAAACCTGAAACTGAGTTATTCCCTGAGATAAGAATCACTGTGGGTGACTTACCCCACCCAGGACCTTTTCCATAGTAGAGCCAAGACATCCCTCATCGCCTATATTCAGCAGAGCATGTCCAGACTGCAATTGCTCTGAAAGGAGAGGGCTGAGACACCTACATCCAGCTGGGAATGCTTCTCTCCCCTCAGCAGGGCAGGCAGACATGGTCATGAGTGCTTTGGTGGCTACCACACGGTTGGAGAGGTCCCTGCCTTGCTGAGGCTAGTGCTGCATGACTTGTTCATTCGTTGTCATGTCAAGAGGTCCCACCTGGCAGATAGGTCCCACTGTGGCGCAGACCCACCGAACAGTCAGGTCCAGTCCTTCCTCAAAGAGGCAAATGAGCTAAATGGACAGGGCAAAAAAGGGGCAAAGGGGTGGAGTGGCTCCCTGAGCTCACCAAACAGGTAGGTTGTGAAAGTGAGGAGAGAAACGGGCATTTTCATTACCAGCAGGACTCTTTTAGCTGCTCTACAAGTGCTCCAGGCTTGCTAAACGATGCCCCTAGTCTGAACACAGCATTGAGGAGGAGCCAGGGGGGAAAAAAAACGTCCTTGTACTTTAAAATGCCAGACTTTGTCTGGCTGGAAGGGGGCTGGAGGATGCCCTTGCACACAAAGCCTTTATCTTAACCATGTCAGTTTGTGAAAATTCGGTGCCCACATGCACAAGCACTTCCTCTCCTCGAGGCCGCACTGCAGCCCTGCAGACAGACCATCCCCCAGGAGGCAGAGGCTTGCCAGGAGCCAGATCCTGCTGGGCCAAGGCCCAGATCTCCCTACACAGCCAGATATCCATGCCTGGCCTTCCCACGTAGCCTGGGCCTGAGGACCAGGGGTCCTGCATCCTCTGTCCCGTGTCTCCTGCATGCCGAGGCATCTTTGTGCTCTGCCTTCGCCTCGGCAAGGCCGGAGACTCTCTCTGCTCTCTCCTCCTTGGAGAGCTCAGGAGATGAGAGCAAGAGCAAGGGTGGCTCTCCTACGTTGAGTTACTGCTCTACCACAACAGCCGTGATGTGCCAGTGGCACCGTCACCCGTGCAAACAGTGACTACCAGTTGGGGCCATCAGCCTTTGCTCGTAGGTACACCTGGAACTCATCAGGAGTTCAACAAGAACGGAGCAGTCATGCAGTACAGAGAGAGAAAGGCAACTCCTGAACCAACAGGACTAACAACCTGTCAGCTGCCACAGAGCTTCTGCCAAGTGCCTGGACTCCCCCACCACGTTCCTGCAGACGCATGCATGGACACCCACTCCTGGGTGGATGCTGTAGTCATCAATGGGGGGATTCACTGTAGCAATGGAAAACTCCACACAATCTCTCCCTCCACACAATTCTGAGGAGATATCCTGAATGGGAGCAGTTCGCTGCTTCTTTGTAGCCTTTGATCTTGGAGAGAATATCATGCGTCATGAAGGTATTTCTGGCCAAGAAGTCTCACTTTTTAAGTTAAGCATCTTTCTTTCTTTCTTTTAAAAAAAGAGAGATAAACTTAATTTCTTATATTAATTTCTCTAAAAAGACACATACTACTTCTAGGCTGATTGAAAGCCATGTCTCTTTTTGGCAGACAGCACTATTTTGCAATTTCAGCCTATTCATATTCCCCAGCTCTCTTTCTGAAATGCCAAGACTTTTCTTGCTTGCCAAATGACAGAACGGATCTGCCAGCTGAGAAGTGGTTTTAAACTAATTGCAAGCAGGAAAGGCAAGTAGAGAAAAAGCTTGTTGGTCAGAAAAGCCACCTGTGATTAATGCAGAACCAAATTCTCTGGAATAGTTTGTATTGGTTTAGAGCCTAGATTAGATAACTCACTTGATGATTTGCAATGATAATCCATGCCTATTGAAACAAACCTCTGTGTCATTTCTGCTCTGAATTGCACAAAGCAGAGCTTTTCCTGATGCATCTTGGTTGGGAGATGGGTGATAGTGCTCTGCATACTATATGCTGAAGATCCACCTTGTAGGGCTCCAAAATTGCAGCGTCTCTCTGTGGAGCTAACAGTTGTTTTGGAGAGCTGAAGAAAGAAAAGACAGGTTGCTGGTCTTGACCAGCATGTTGAACTAGCATGTTGCTTGAACTAGCATATTGCTAGTTCAATATTATCTCTCTGTACGTATCACCTGACTGATTCCCAAAGCTACAGGGTTCTCTGATGGCTTTTGAGATTTTTCTTCTGTGGTCATGGAAATACATCAGAAGACATCAGAAGTCAGCTACTGAGGGAAAGGTCTTCAAAAGGTTATGGAGGAGATGGGAACACAAACACGGTTGCTCTACAAAGACTGATTGGGACCTCTTGCTCATTGTACAGAACTTTTTACTGAAATATGAAGTTGAGAGCCTGGAAAGTGGAAGCCCAGAGTCACTAGAACTCACGGTTTCAGTGCACCGTGATGGACTTAGCAGGGTTAACTAGGGCCTGGCTTTCTATAGAGATCATGAAGAAAATCTACGGTGGCATGACTTAATGTCCTTTACAAAACACAGAGTATTGCACTGCCCAGTGCAGGTCTACAGCCCACTACTGGTCAAGGGGCGAGGGCCAAGCCTAGGTCTCCCGTTGTCTTTCCATGGTTTCTTGTTCCTAGTCAGGACTGAGCACTACTAGAGATTGAATACTGGATCAGCCAGACCATGTCTGCAAGTGACATTCCCCGTGCAATACTGGTGAAGACCTGCTGTGACACCCAGTCCAACTCCAGTCTCCTCTTCTACCACCCCAAAGAGATGCAGAGAACAGAGGAGCCTCAGCTTGGTTCCCTTCAGTGCACACAGCATGGAAATGGACATTCTCTCCCACAATGATGTGAAGGAGTGCTCAGAGGAGAAAGTATAAAAGTATAAAGTAAGGATCTCTACTTTACACATCTCCCTGATGGACCTTTTTGTTTTTGACAGTCAAAATCTAGAAGCCAGAGAAGGAAACGTGACCTTCCTCGTGAGTAGGAACATGAGTATCACTCACAGTGTCACTACTGTGACTGATTTATCAGTGATTTGTTTATCCAGAGCAGCATCCACTTGTTTGGACACTATAAATAAAATCACCTGGCAGTCTCCAAAACAGCCTTTTAATTTCAAGGATACCTTTCCTTTTCAGTCAGCACTAATTTATCAGAAAGAAAATAGTTTAATTTTTTTTTTTACAATAATCTAGTTTACTATCATTTCTATGGTTTGTCCTGACATTATTATCCTTGTCTTGGGTCAGTTTCTGACACTTACTTCAAATTTATTTAAACACAAGTAAATTTCAAGCAATAGTGCCACTGTCAGCCAATAAAGGGAATATCTCTTCAATCTGACAGATTTGCTTTCACTAAGGAAAAGAAAGAGAAAGCAAAAAAAGGGGGAAATATTTGCAAGTCTGGAATGAGAGTCCATAATGTCAAGAAGCCACCAGCAGCTGCAACACAAAAAGATCTTAAGTGTTTTCTCTTTCTTTATTTTCTTTTCAAAGGCTGCATTAAAATGGGCATTTTTTTAATCAAAGCTTTTGGGGTTTTCCAGCACACTGGGATCAATATTTCCTCTCCAAATACTTGGGTCGTGAGTCACTGATCAAATGTCAGCCACAATTTATTCATTGTGCAATGTTCTGATTTCAATGCAAGGCCTGCCCTGAGAATATTCCTAGACTTACTAAGAGCCTATTCTGGTATTTCTCCCGCTCTAAATTGCTTTTGTTCTTGAATGTCACCAGAGCATCTTAGTGGACACATGCAGTCAAAGCAGTTTTCTTAAGACAGCCAGTTGTTTACTAAATAATTCATCAGTTGCACGGAAGCCAAAAAAGAGGCAGAAAAGCTGCGGAATGAAAGAGCACTTACATGGAAGCTGATTTTATTCATACCCCTCTATTTCTGAAGGCAGAAATTTGCATTGAGCCCGAGGTGTGCAGTATCCTCAGTGGTTTGCTTAGGGGGAACGTGCTGGGGCCAAGGAGGAAAGTCAATGTCCGAGGCTAAAAATGCCAGGATGGGACAAGATGTAGACTTCTTTGCCACACGATATGTGTTTACTAAATGATGTGGCTTCCGCCAGCTCTCCACAGCATGCTTTTCCCTCAGTAATCTGACATGGGTCTCCTGCACCCTTGTCCCATGCCCACCCCACTGGACTGCATTTTGAGGCTCTGAGAGCAAGGAACAAATAAGAGATTTTTGTCTTTCTTGGGTAGTAAAATGCAGCTGCCAGGGTGCCTTGGTTGCTCATCCTTGTCCAGCGTGGAAGGAGAAACAAGCCATGACCAGAAGAGAGATGATGTCCTCCCTGGTCAAGGGAGAGCAAGACTGGAAACCATCGCTGACATTTAATACTGCTGCGTTCCCCCACAATCTGGACAAATCTCGGCGTGTCTGTTTGTCTGGTCACTGAAAACCACTCCTTGAGCAGTGGAAAAAACACAGTACATTTTCCGACGTGTCTCCTGTGTAGGTTCGCTTTCACCTCGCTCCTCAGCGGGAGAGCGAGCGGAGACTTCTCCAGCACCCTGCTCGGATGTGGGAATGCAATTAACATTAACATCTCTCCTCCTCTGTCAAATTGGACTGGAGTTGGCCAACAGATTCAAAACGTGTTGGGACTGCTGGGACACACACACACCATGATTGTATAACCTTCATTTTCTGAGAAAATCGGCCTGAAAATGTCTGTCCCTACGCATTGGACTTCCTAAGGTAACGGAATGGGTCCAACTCTCCCTCTCCCTTTTCACCTTCTTGGGCATGTCTGGCAGCACAATTTCTCATTCAGTTTGTTTAGTTTACAACTCTGAATTTAATTTGCAAAATTAGCGTTACTAAAATTACACTCATTGTGGTATCTGTTGCCTTAATTGTGTTGAAAAGAATGTGCAATATTCTCTCACAAGGGATGGGGGCAGGGGATGGAGAGAAAGAACAAGCCCACTCTAAGCATTAGCAGTAACAGAAGTAAACCTGGCTTTGATTTAGCCAGCTTCAGCCTGATGTATTTATAGATTTTCAATTATATATATCACATTTAGTAGGAAATGCATTCCTAATACTGCTTTGGAATTTGGAATTTAAATCACTGTCTTGTTTTTTCCTTTTTTTTTTCTTATCTACTTAAAATCCAACAATTTCTTTTTAAAAACAAAGAAGAGGTAACAATGTCAAAGTGGGCAAAAGAAGCAGACATCTGTTTTCTCTGCTGTAAAATTGCAAAAGTAACAACAAATTGCCATTCAGTGCATTAAGAAATTAAATTTGAACTAGCAGTTTGGGGTGGATTTTTCTGCTGCATTCAGCACTTTGCTACATCAGGAGTTATTCTGGAAAAAACATTCCTGATTGCCTACTCCAGGATGACTTTTGCTCCAGATCAGATTATATTAAATTAGCATATTTATGCCAGCATGAGAATGGCTCATACATAGACGGTGAACTACAAATCGCTCCTTTGCTTTAAGTTAATCCCATAACATTAACCAAATTAATGTCCCTTTGCAGACAAACATTTGGTCTTTGTCGACACGCGAACATTTGAGAAAATTAATTCAGAATAACTTTGAAAAGGGATTTGTTAAATTACACTAAAGCCCTGTGACCTCAGTTTAGTTTAATTGCTCCTTAATTTGTTTAACTCTATTCTTGTCCTAAGTCAATTAAATTCAGCAGAATTATGGCCCTTTCAACTCCAACTACATGGTGCTTTTGGCAATTTAATTACTATATGGGAACTGTTCACCTTAGGTATAAATTGGATCATTTTTCCTCAGTCACCCTGAGTGGACTTTTGTGGTAGCCCAACAGGAACAAGTCCCCCAACTTGCAAGGACATAAGGATTTGACATTTTTCCATGAACAACTAGTTTGGTGCTTTACACAGGGAAGGTACTGGTAATTTTTTGATGCATCCTGCTCCACGACATTAGTGTTATTGGAAAACTTGCCCTAAGTAACTCTGCACTGAAAGCTAAGGTGCAGCCATCTGGTTTATGCTGTCTGAAACCTGGAGGTGCTTCCCACATCAGGCAAGTGGGCAGGAGCGTGTCTTTAACTCAGACAACTTCTTTGCTTGCGGCCTGGTAGGGGGTGCTCCCTCTCAGCTGATTCCTTTCCGTAAAACACATCTTTTTCCTTGGGCATGGTGTCCTTAACTCAAGGACAGAAGAGTTGTAGCTTGGAAAGCCATTGCGAGTTTTTTTACTATTTCCTGTCCAAATGGACTCTCTGTCTCCTTGTCTGTTATTTCCTCTGTAGGTTTAGGATCACTTAATCCAAGGAAGAAGGAAGAAGCAAGCAAAGGGCACATGGCTTTATTTAAGGAAAGACACAAGCATTGCAAACAAGAGAGCTTGAACGATATACAAAGGCTGTACGTGCAATGACTGGATCCAGATAATTAAAAGCCCTAAATCCTGTGTTTGTTTCATCAATAAACAGGATAGATTAATCAGCTCTTCATTGCCTGTGGGCACCTCAGTGGAACTGGGGAGCAGGAGGCGGTCGAAGAGAAATAGCCCCAGTAGAGGGAAAAGGGCCAAAATCTTATGCTGAGACCTATAGACACAGGATACCAAAGGGATAAAACAAAGTCTTTACCATCTGGAACTGCGTTAGTGAAATTTCTGTAGGACATATTTCCACTGGTCAAAATGCCCATAAGGGAAGAGATCACAGAGGGAAGTTTTGTAGCTGTGCTTGGTTTTGGATTCTGTTTATTAGTACTCATAAAGGTTTGGGCTCACAGCTGTTTCTATGACTGTACTAGTCATCGCAAACACCAGTGCCATAGGCATGGAGGTGCACAAAACACGTACTCTTCACAAAGCACCTGAGCCATACGAGGGCTAAACGCTCCAAGAGGTTTTTAAATGTCCATTCCCAGCGCAGGTTTCTTTCCAGCACTCTGTGGAAATTTGGCAGCTCCAAAGTAGAACTAGGAAAAGAGAAGGTAAAAGCCAGCAAAGGCATTATGCTTAATTATATTGAAAGCTCCTTATAAAATTCTCATTAATCATTCAGCAATTCAGCATGCCTCACACGTCTTGCAAAATGTCCACAGTTTTGTGCTTTGAGTTGGAAGGCAGAGAATGCTGGTACTACACCCCCTTCCCAAAAGGGGAACGGGAGGAAGGTTGGCCTATATTGGTGCAAGAGACCATTGCCTAGCGGGACATGACAAAATGTCCTCTGCAGAGGGGAGAGCAGCACGACACAGACTGGGTGTAGAAAGGGGTCATGTTCCTGATGGCTGTCAAAAAGACTGACCAGGACAGCAGGTATATTGGCAAAATCAGCTTAAACGAGGGCTGACAGTTAACTCCGCTTGTTTGGCTTGCACTGCAATTTCAAGCATGTTAATTTAAAGGGAAAGAAAATAAATATTCCAATGAACACACACTAGCTGCAGCGACATCTAGAATGTGCAAGGTATTTCACGTAGGTTGGGGGCTATCGAGTCATTTCATGAAGTGTCACTAAAAAACGCATAACAGCTTATTCAAAGGACTAAATTCTTGCTATTCCCTTCGATATTTGAGAAGAGGCAACACACAGACCTACAAGCCCTTGAGAGAGCTGAAATAGCCCAACTAAGATTTTCTACGACCAGCAAATGTCTTTGGAAAGCCTAGCTCTTCCTACTGGTGACACTAAGCAGGATGAAGTGAACTGGTAGCAAGTATGTGAACCTCAATCTTCCTGGGCCCAGGGACAGTAATTGTTTGAGGTTGTGCAAGGGGAAAAGCAAAGGATTCATCATCGAGCTCATTTGTTATACATAATTGTCACATTAGAAAGACCTTTCTCCCCTGCTTCTCCAGAAGCTTGTAGATCTCAAGAGATATCTGATTTCCCTCTTACAGTTTGTGATTCTCATGCAAAGATTTTCCTCCCACCATAAAAATCACAGCCAGTCACAGCACCGAGAAAGCCTAGGGGGTGGGAGACAATAAATACCAGCATGGAAAGTGCCCTTTGCTTGAACTGACAGCTAGAAATTTGAGCTGAAGCAAGTTTCTGCCAGGCAGAAACTGCACAGGCAGGGGCACCAGCCCAAGAACAGTAATTGCTTTAGATGTATATCTGCAAAGAACAACAGTCACTAATGAATGATTATTCCTCTCACAAAGCACACTAACCTGGAATTATTCTCAGTCAAGCCCACTGAGCTTCAAGTTGTATTAAACCGCATTTCTCCACTTTCTCCATTTCCCCACTTCAGCCTTTTGCTAGCGCAGCAGAATTGCAAGGATGGCTTTTCCCAAGAGCAGAGCTCAGACCACAGCACCTTGCAAGACGTGAAAAGCTGGTCACAGCTGCAAACGTAGCCCTGCCCCAGCACCCAACTCTTCTCCCATGGCTGCCTGCAATGAGGCAATGGACCTACTGCCGGGAACTGAAAATTCAGGGTGTATGTTCAGGGAAGTCCCTTCTCCTCCCTCACCATTCCAGCTCCTGGCAATGGCCGGTCAAGAAGACAAGAACCTGGACATGTCCAAATTTCTCCTCCTGGATTTTGCAAAAGACCCTGGCTCTGAGCGAGAACAGTCATCCGAACACCCCAGGGCATGTCCAATGCTGTCTCATCATCAGGACTTGTCTCGGCCAACGAGACACTTGAGTGCAACATCAGTTCTCCTGATCTTCCCCTCCCTCCTACAGCTTTGCTCTAGCTATTATCGTAGCTATTCTTTTGCTCCGTGTACTGTAAACTGGCCAAGCCTTGAGTCTTACCAAATCACCACCCCTAAGGAATTCCTGCAGTTAGTGGATTTTCCACTTGCACTACATGTGCTTGAAAATATGCTTGCCTGTTTCTGTTTTGAACATTCCCTCAGTATAGTTATATTTGCATAGAAATATATTTTACAGATAATATATATAACATACTATCCAAAATAGCTTTCTCTCTCTCTTTCTATCTCTCTACACATATAACATAGAATTACATAGATAAATGTAAATTCTGTGTCCTCTTACCATAATATCAGGAGTCAGCAGTTATTTTCTGTCAAACCTCTGGTTATTTTCTTTCTCATCTAAATTTTGTCTTCATATTTGAAATCTTCAGCAATCTTTGAAGATTAATACAACAAGAAGGCATTACTGGGGGCTGCTGGAGGACATTTTTCTTTTAAATTCTGATAAATTTAAGTGCTGCTCATTAATTTTTGTGTCCCAGAGGAGTGCCTGGAGCCTGCAGAATAATTTGCTTCCAACAACTTGCATAAAATTTTGCACTGCAGTTTGGATCCAAGCCAAGTTGTCAGGGTTGTTATTTATTGCAACTAGTAAAGACGATTCTCAGCTGTTATAAATCAGAGACATTATAATGACTTTGGTGGTGCTGTGCTCTGGTCAAGCAGTCAGCCCAGTGGGTATCCTGTGTGAGAATTACCATCACTGAGATATCAGCTACCATCACTAGAGAGTTATCAGCTGATTTTGAATTACTTGCTGGAGGAAAGGCAGGAAGAAGAAGCCTTCTTCCAAATGCACTCTGAGCTAACTGCCTGGCTCAAGACTCTGTTATAAGCTTCTCCTTTCAAGCTAATCCTCCTTGGTCATACACATCCTTTTTCCTTTTTTTTTTTTCCATGTAAATCATTAAACAAATTTTACAAACTCATGCCTAGTTCCAACTAAATCTGATTTCTGCCCCAGCATAGCACTGAGGCCCCTCCTTAGCGCTTTGCAAGCAAAACCGTAAGCAAAACCAGCAAGAAGCCCCATGGACCTTGAAATCAACAGAAGCAGAAGGACAAGCTGAGGCAGTGATGCTAACAAGCCCTAACGGACAGTGATTGCTAGTGTCTTTAAGCATAGAAGAGACCTGGAGGAGCAGGCTCCCGTGGCCTACAGTGCAAGGTCTCAGGATCTTTGGAGCAACTGCTGTCCAGCACATGAAGTTTAGGCTCTTTGGACGGATGCATCTCTTCTGCTGTATGCCCTTCTAAAGCGAAGCAGAGAGGAACCCTGCGCCCTACCAGGCAAGTTGTAGCTCAGCTCTACAGACCTCAGAGCTTTAACCTGTCTTCTCTGTGCCTGATCTCCTGACTAAGCAGAGACAAGATGATGCCGCATCTTTCAAGCTCTTGTGAGACGCTGATAGCTGGCTAACTCCTTTTATATCAATTTATTATAGCTTTTGCTATAATGCATAAAACCTTTCTCACCAACATAGTTAGACCATTATGTCATTTTTTTTGAGTCACATGAACAGTTACCAGCGATTACAAAGAAAATCTCTTCTTATATTCCCCCTGGGCCAGACCCCACTGTCTTCTCAGGCTGCGTATTGGTGCTCATTGTTATTTCTGATTTATTTTTAATGAGCTGCTTTTGATTTTATGTTTCTGCATTCATCCTGGCCATCTGATCGATGTTTTAAATAATAGAAGGCTGGAGGTAACACTGCCCTGCAGCAGGTCAGGCTTGTTAAAACGACACAGATATTTTTTGCACTCTGCGTTCCTTGACCCCAAGACTCTTTGAAGAGGCTGTAATGTTCTGGAGGTCCTCCAGGGCCCTCACTGCTTTTGATGTCTCTGTAGCCTGAATGGACCAGAGCCCAGTGAGGTGGATCCGCTGACTTTGGTGAAGTGACTCAGGTTTCCACCTACTGAAAATGGGGTTCTTCATCTTTTTCTCTTTCTCTTCATGTCCTCTCCTGAGAATCTCTTTACGGATCAAGAAGGCTGAAATTTCCCAGCCTGAAGAAGGGTTCTGGATGATGACCCCACACCAGTTTTAACGGGAGCAAGACATCAATGCCCCTCATATCCTTTGCAAATTTCCCCCTTAATGCTTATGATGTGCTGCAGACCAGTGCCTTTGGAGCAGCGACCAGGGACTGATCCAAAACCCTCTGAAGATTTCCAGTGATTGAGACAGACTTCATAACCATCTTGACGAACTCCGTGCAAGTGCTGTGGCCTCCACAGGTCTTTGAAGTGCCCACAAATCCTGCCGACTGCTCAGCAGCCATCACACTCACCCTTTTATTCTTTTCTTTTTTTTATTCTCTCCCTTTTCTGGTCTAATATCAAAAGAAATCAATTGATAGTAGCTCATGTTTCTGCCCTTTATTTCACTCCCTGTGGTTAATACCACTATTGCTTGAAGACCGCATTACAGTGCCTGCTTTTCTGCTCTGGTGCTATTTTTGTACACCAACTACTCTTGATCTCAGAAAGCTTTGCGTCCTTGATGCACTGGGTTTTAGCAATGATTTAACTGAGGTTTTGGTATGTGTGCTGCCAGCACATGTGAGCTTCGGCTCGTGCGGGTCAGGTGGAAAGAGGTGGGATGGAGAAAGCGAGGATGGACAGGCCATGGTACGTTGTACAGGATCTGAAATCAATTCGTGATTGCAATGGCAAGAAACTGAACATACTCATGAAGAAAAGTGGCGACACAAGAGAAACTAGAGGATAAAGTCAATAGGCGACAGACCCCACAGTGACAGCAGGTCTCCTCGGCCCCGATGTCCTTCTGACACTCCTACAGCGATGCCTGATGTGTCCCTCAAGACAGTGAGGTCGTGGCAGACTCTTCTACCCAGACCATCCTGACCACGTGTACCTGCAAGAGGGGCGAAGGACCCCAGATTCCCACCTCATGGCTTCTGGGGAGGCCCGAGAAGCAGTGCCGCGTACGCCGTGGGGCAGAGGGGACCCGAAACGCTGTGGGGGCACGAGGCAGCCAGCTGGCGTGCGGAGGGGACGTTCATCGTGCGAGCCTTGGCTCAGCCTGGAGAGTGGGAAGGACCAGGGACACCGTTTCCCAGAAGTTTAGCTGGCACTAGGGCTGATTGAAAATGATTAGCAAAGTGCTTTTTGTCACATTTTGCTAACAAAGCAGAGGTCAGGCCCCTTCTGCCAGTTGTGATATAAATATCTTAATTAGATCTTTGAAGAAGAGAGAAGGAAAAAAAATCTGGAAGCTGGGGAGATTTTTTTATTATTTCTTTTTTTATTATTTTTAGTAGTAAAAGTATAACTCAAGTAGTGCTGGCACCAGGCTGCATAATCCACTTACTAGGACAGAGAGGGCTCTGGAGCTGCACCACAAATGCATCATTTGATAACAGTAATGAAAAAGACAGCAATCTGTATCTGCAAATAGCATTAGAGCAGACTCGGTTTGGGAACCAAAGCAAGCTGATACTGAATTTATGGGCCTGACATCTCCAGCATTTGAGACCAGCATTTTCTTTCCTCCTCTGTTTTCTCTTCTCTGTTTGCTTCCTATCCCCTACATTCCCCATTGCTGTTAGGATGCGAGAGGTGTGAGCTCTGCTTCATCCCTTTTTGTTTTGACAAGTGCATTGGTACTAATGTGCCTAATCCCTTTTTAAGGCTCTCTGTCATCACAACCTCCTCTGGCAGCAAGAAGTTCCTTCTGCTCCATGTAGGACTTTCCTCCATCTATTTCAAGCTTATCTCCTGCTTTCAGCGGCGTGTCTTCTGGTCCTCCTTTTGCAGGATTCAGTGAACTGCATTCCCACTTTCAGCTTATCTTCCATTTCAGTCACATCTCCATCTGTTACTCTGCAGTTCCCAAACTGAGGACTCCCAGCCCTTTTAGGCTCTTCTTGAAACTGCTCCATCCTCTTGGTCATTTTTGCTTGCTCTTCTCTATTCTGTTCTCTGACTAGTCTTTCTTGAGAGGTGGATCCCAGACCTGTGCTCAAAATGAGTGTTCTCAGTTCCTTTCACCATGATGTCCCCACTTGGTCAGCTTTTTTGGCTGCTGCTGCACACTAACATACCAAATACTGAGAACCGTGAGCAGGAACTGCCTGCCTTCCCTGAGCTGTCTCTGCCAGCTTAGAGGTCAGCATTGTATAGGCATGGTTTAAACTATTTATTCCCTACATTTAGGTACCTTGAAGGTCATCTGTCGCTCTTTTCCCCACTAGCACAGTTCCACTAGCATATTACCAATGGAGATGGACATTGCTCAACGTGCAGCAGAGAGGACAAGAGGAGATGGATGCAGGTTCTGCAACTCTGGACATGGCCGGGAGCTCAGAGGAGCCCCCTTGGCCCCCAGGAGGATGCTTGATCCAGCATCCAGCAAGGATCCAGCATCCAGCAAAGATCCAGCAAGGCTGTGGGAGCTCCATCCTTGGAGATGTTCCCAGCTTAACTCCCCAGTGCGTGAAGACACCAGCGGAGTTGTCCCTTTTTTAAGCCTTTGCTTAAAGTTGGAGTAGGCGACATCCTGGGTCCATGCCACAGAAAATTACTTCAGGATGCAGAGGCTGTAAATGTTCTTTTTGGCCCAGTGCATCTAACACATTTACTCAATCTGCTTTGAGCAGTCTGCTACAAATACAGAAATACATGAGTTGTGGGAATCTCCCTGACATCCTAGCAGAAAAACGGAATGCAAAATATTCATGGACTGTCTTTACTGTAATTTTGTCACTAAATACTCCTTTTACACCTTTATCCATTGTGATCTAAACTGATTTCATGATTTTGCTGTATTTACAGGATTTTGCTCTCACTTTGATTACCATTTGCAGGGAATTCTCCAAATACCTTTTAGCAGTTCTGATTCCCTGTTTAAGCCTGATGTGCCCCATTTTGGAGGCTTGCTGTTCATATCTGACCAGCTTTCCAGTTCCTGCATGCTGTCCTTCCTCTGTGATTTCCTCAGCTCCCCCATCGAGCCATGTGGGATGAGAACACTCTAGAGATTTTTTAATGCATGCTTCTACCCTCGGTTTCCAGTGCAGTAATTTTAGCAGCCTCTAGGCTGTTCATAGGCCTCCTGCTTTTTTTCTTCTTGCTTCCTTTGAGGTTTTTCTCATCAATTTGCCTCATTTTTGTATAGCTACCTTTTCCTAAAATTGAGTATTCATGTTCTAGTTTTAAGGGACCTGATGCCTCCCACTGCAAAGCTCAGGTTAATTATACTGTGGTTGTTCTTACCTCCTGGGTTCTTTCACGAGCACCCACCGAGTCCTGCTCAAAGGCAGTCCCAACCATGCACCTCCTCTAGCCCTTTTTCCAAGCTAATTGCTCCAGGCACGTGCTGTGTCTGATAAAACTGTCTCCCTACTTCATTCTCTTGAGCCATTGGCCTATCATAGTGGGTAGTTCAAATCTCCCCCTTTGACGACGATTTTTTTCTAAACTTACAGGGTCTGTAATCCTACCCAGCATTTCCTAGCCCTGACCAGAGCTCAGCAGTATAATCCTAGTATTACCTTCCTCTCATCCTATTATCTGTGATTTCCAGCAGCAAACTTCCTACAATGAATTTTTCTTTCCTGTAATAATTTTTATTTTGTTACACTTGCAAAATCCTTCACTCCTCACCTGACCCATATCCCATTGATTACTTTCCTCCCACTTGGCCTGAGATGCCTGTTAACTCACAGATGTCACTGGATATCAAGCATCCAACCAGGCACTGAATGCTTTTAGTTTCATCTGATCACTTTTTTTCAGGCCTCTAGAATTGGTGTAGAAGGACTTGTACGTTTTGCCCTTATTCTCTTGTCCAGCTGATTGGCACATGCTAGACTGACATACTCCAATTAGCTGGACTTGTAGGTGGGCAAATTTGCCTTTTCCGTATATTGCAGCTATGTTGTTTATATCTCTACTCCTTTCAAAGTTGTACTGAATGTTACTTTCATCCGCCTTCTAGTCCACACTAATCCAAACAAGATTTTTCTTTCCCACCTGTCAACTTGTTTTTTTCTTCCTTAACTTCAGGTCTATGTTTTTCTCTATAACCTTTCTCTACCCATTCTTCCTGCACATGTTCCTCTCTCCAGAAATAATTCCCATACCTGCCTCTCCACACCAACACCCCATCCGCACATGGAAACCCCACATTTCTCCCTAACACTCCAGCCCCATGTGTGAAACTGTCAGTGCTTCAGGCATGGCTGCAGTGGAGGTCGCAGCCTCCAGCCTCACATTTTGACATCAAGGCAATATTCTCCTGAGGTGAGAACAGCCAAGACTGAAAGATCCTAGAGAAACAGAGAGGTTCGCAGATGAAGCCCACTGAAATTTTGCAGAAGAGCTTGTCTCACAGTCCGCGGGCATGCGTAGCTGACCAGGTACCAGGTTACCTCGTTACCGTTCTTGATTCAGCCCCACCGACAGAAGCACAGACTCAGATGCACTCTCCATTTAGTGCTTTGCGTTTTCTAGCAAATTTCTTTGCCTTCTTCAGGCCTGCCCATGAGCTACAATGTCTGAGATATTTTTGAGAGTAGCTTGAAGGATGCCCTTTTCTTTTTGAGAAATGCTGTGCGCTGCAGGCTCCCAGAACCGCTTCTGGCCCCATAATCTTCATATCTCATTGTATCACAGATCAGTCTTTTGGATTTGCTTGCAAATCTGAGGAGTGGAAGTGTGGTCTGCATGGACCCAGGCAATGTAGTAGATCTTAGCTCAATCAGTCTCTTTAAAAAACTGCCAGCATGCTGGCAGGACCTTCAAGATTAGTGTGCGTATGGGATTGGGGAGGAAGGTGGGATTAAAGAAAAATAAAATCCTGCATGCGAGGTCTCTCTTCTCTAATCCGGTCTCCTGAAAATCTCAGATCAAGCTGCAGGAGGGGACTGCATCTCCAGGGAATTTCTGGAAGCTATCCATGTACTTGAGGAACATCTGGCCTTATGGAGAACAAGCTCTTCCAGGAATGTAGAGAAATGGAGATTCAAGGCAGCTTCCAAGGAAAGGAGAAGAGACAATCCCATAGCATTGGGGAGAAGGACTGCATTCAGGACCACAGGGAAACTAGAGCAGGAGAATTAACTTATCATTCTTCCCTTCTCCCGCTGCTACCAACCCCAGTGCGGGTTAGTAGAGATTTCAGAGCTTCACATAACCTGAAGCCAATTTTTATTTCTAGTCTTTTTTATTGCTTCCCATTTATTTTTAGGGGTTTTAGTTAAGTCTTTTCTTTCATTAGGCCAAAAACTAGATTTCCCCTGACCCCAAACTAGGTTTTTCTAGTTCCTGGGCAGCTGGAGGACCCCTTGCATGCAGGAGGGCTGGGTGCAGCCCTGCGTGCTCCGGTCCCTGCAGAAAGCACCAGGGGACGCAGGGCTGTCACCAACGCTGCAGCAATCAGCCGGAACCGTCGGAGAGGAGCAGGAACACGAGCAGGAGCAGGGACAGCACGATGGGAAGCCAGCAGGCCTGAAGGAATCTGCAAGTTTTGGGGCCACCCTATAAATATATATATATCCCGGCATCCTGGGAAAGGAGTGATTGGGTTATTTGGGGTACCTCCTTTGCTCCCTGCTGTCTTTTTCCTTTCTTCAAAAAAAATCCTGTTTGTTAATCCATGACTACAAAGAAGGAAAAAAAAAGAAAAAAAAAAACTCACTGAGAACCATATTTTACCCTTTTGTGGGGTTCAAACTTGCGGTTTTATTAATGAGCCTTAAAAATTAAACCTACCCATTGCTGCTACAGCCATATGCAATTCGCTCAGCTGATGTAAAGCAACGTTTTTCTGTTAAAGGAGGTGGAGAAATTGTTTTCAACATCAGATGCTGGCCCCCGATCCCTGTGTTTTCCAAAACCCAGAGTATGTGAGCTCCTTCTGTGCCTGGGAACAGGAAGATGGGGGAGTTCAGGTTTTCTCTGCAGCTTGAACGCAGCTAGAATTGCTAAATTCATACTAAATAGCCTAAAATTGGATGAGCTGAATGGAGTTTAAACTATCGTTTCTGGTGTGGTTTGAAGGAAAGTGGTGCCTCTGAATCAAAATCTGAGCCCTGGGTGAGAGGGTGTTTTGAAAGCTGAGATCTCTTGTGGCAGCCGTCACTGCCACAGCTGCAGAAAGAACATTTTCTTCCTTCTGGGGTTTTTGCAAAGCTGAGAAAATGGGAGGTGAAAACGAGGGCAGAAAAGTTAATCCGCCTCTTCTAATCTGCGTTTATAAAGAAGATGCAGTGGAACAAGATTTGCTGCATTCAAAATCTTGAAGGACATGGTGACCAAAGCTAAAACCAAATCCCTACCAAATGTTTAATGAATTGGTTAGTGCTGAATGTGTTTTGATAAACCAGCTCTTCTGCAAGATGTACATGGCATTTCTACCTAATCATCAGGAAAAGGAAGAAATGAGATACCTCTCCTCAAATGTGCAAAATCCTCATTTAACTCATTTTTGGAGTTAAGTAAATCCCAATTCCCTACTTTTCTTTCAAAAGCAGTTTAACCAAAACCATAAGAAAATTAGGAAAAGCAAATAAGTCTTCATCATCCTCTAGCATGATAAAGAAAGTAAGACTTCTAATGAGAATAAACATATTGAAGTTTAACTAAGCACACAGAAGCTGTGGTTCCTGGGCGCATGCACTGTTCAGCCAAAAGATATACTAGATCATATCAGCAAATGGGAATCAAACTTTCTTTAAGGACAAAAGAATTTCTGAAAATTCCCCAACCCAGCAAAATGGAAGCAATGATTTATATGGAAGTTCCCTGCTTTCTGATTTAAGTCACGATTAAACTTGATGTTTTAAATCATCATGATAAATGAATATTCTCTTTTGTCAGATCTCTCCTTATTAAACCAACAATTCCAAATCAGAAATGTTGAGCTATTAGTCGACAGAGGGCTCTTGGAGGAAGGAGGAAAATGTTTAATTTTGCTTCCCCATCCTTCTTTTTTAATTTAATTCAATTTTCATCTATTGATTCTGTGGTTGCCACAGATACGGAACAAAAAAGCTTCTTTGTCATGAGGAACATGTCACGTAGAGTTAAAATCAGAGTAAACTGAATAGATATAACCCAAAATATGTGGAAAAGGTGTGTATTAGCAGATAATACTTTGCCAAAAGACTGATTATCTCTGCCTCTCCACATCCTTATTTTATCATGCACCCTGCTTAGAGGCAGTCCCATCCTGAAATGCTGCTGGTGTCTCTAGGTCACTTGCAGAATTACCAGAAATTGTTAAATTGGTGCAATATTTCCACAATTGGTCAAGGGCCATTAGAGAAAGCTCATTCTTTCCCATATGCTTGGCTACTTCTAAGCTGGTAAATGTTTTTAAATTATGCTTCAGTCACCTTCAGTATTCTGCAGTGTCTTATACATGGCTGTTAGCAACCTGTTGAGCAGGCAAACCCTGCAACTTGCTATTAGGGGATCCATTCCCTTATTAACCTCTATAGTCTGTCAGTAAGTCGCATTTTGTCATGCAGTTTCTAGGTTGTTGGCATTTTTTTGGTTTGTTTGTTTGTTTTTCATAATGAAGTTCACATACACTTACGAGTCACTTCAGAGAGCTGGATTCCACACAGTTTGTGAGGAGTTCGAATTACAGCACCCCACAGCACCATGTGGAAATGGTGCTTGGTCTTCCCCAACGGTTGGGATTTTTTTTCCCACAGACAGATTTCCAATAAGCTGGATTTTTGTTACTTTTAAGTGAGAGATATGAAAACCAACATGAAGAAACCCCATTACATACCAGGCATCTTGACTACAACCATGACTGCTGGTCATGGGAAACCAACCAGAGCTCCATGTGTCTCCCTTACAGCTTCTCCCAGCACAGGGATGGCTGATACAGGGGCTTTGCTACAGGGTTGCCTGGGCTGGCGAGGCAGGAGCCTTGAGTG
>JAUBNY010000868.1:830034-848393 GCA_032275445.1 Crypturellus soui | reverse complement strand
ACTTGAGTGTAGTTCAGGAGACGCCAAAAAAAAAAAAAAAAAAAAAAAAGTCTTGGTAGCAGTGCCCTGCATTGCAGTGGCATCTCGTGGCCTTGCTGGACATTGCACCTGCTGTGTGTTCCTGGAGAAAACGCCTGGTCAGTGTCCTCTCAGAAAACAGGACTGGCAGATTCACTTGAGGGTTTGCAGGGACTTTTGGTATTTTTTTTTTTGAGGGGGGAGGGTGTGTTTTTTGTTTTTCCGTGAAGGGTTAAATATCAACACCAGCTCTGGGGATGCGGCTGGCTGAGGCATCCTGGATGTGAGTTCAGGCTCATCGACACGGGATGTATTGACCGTGAAATGCATCCGCCGGGCTGAGTCGGTCCTGTCATCCCCCAAGGTCATGTCACCCCGTACAAGCATCTGGGGCAGCTCTGGAGCCACCCCATGGGCGACAGGGGCAAGGGGATGCTGAGGAGCCCACTCTGGGTGCCCAAGGTCATCCATGCTCCCTACGGCAAAGCAAAGGGCAGAGCCCGCACCTCCAAAACAGGAGTGCCCACCACACTCTGGGGTGACCATTGCAGAGGGACCCCTCGTCAGCGCTCGGGGCATTTGCAGGAAGGCGCCTTCCTCCTCCTCGTCTCCGCTCCTGGTGGAGCCCGGCGCTTGCTGCTGCCTCCTCCGCTCTTCCGAGCGCCGCTTTCCCGCGGGGGAACGCTGCAAGAGCCCGTGCTGTGCTGTGACAGCTGCGTCACCGCCTGCAGAGGGACGGCAAGAGTCCTCACCCAGGGCAGACGCTTCCACAGCTGCCAGCAGCTGCCTCCGGGCAAGCACCGCGGCAGCTCCAGGCCGGCAAGGCGCGGGGACGCACGCACCACGCAAGAATGCAAGCCCAAGGGCAAGCCGCACGCTGTTTGGTGCCCTTTAAAGAACTCTTCAAGACACCGAAAAAAAAAAAAAAAACAAGCCTGGGCTTTCCAAATGTTTTCACTCAGGTGTTGAATTGTTTTACCCCTTTTCTAAAGATGTCCCTATCCCAGGGATATCCCAGCAGAACATCTTCTGGAATCTGAAAGGAAACGCTGACAACGATCACCTCCCCTGGCACTTCTCGGAACAAGGGAAGAGACCTCCAGAGGCTGAGCACCGCCAGGCAAATGCGAGGTGTATTTCCAGAGGCTTTTCCAGCGAGTACAGCCCATTGAGAGAAGTAAGGTGGGTGATGTGGCTGCTCTCCCCTGATGCTGGGCTGGATATCATAGGTGAGCATTCAGGAAGGTCTAAAGATGTTGCCTGCAGGAGTGAAGAGACACAGAGTGGTGGGTGCTCGCACTTCCATACTCACACTCTTATCATGCTGTGACCTCAGCGAGGGACACAGAGCCACGGCCCTGTGGTCAGCCCCTCACTATGTGGTGTTCTCCGTGCCATGGGTGTCAACGCAGCTCCTTCCACGATGCTGTCCAGCATTCGGCGTGCGGAGGGTCCCCCATTTCCCAGGATTTTCTCTCCAGATCCCGTGCTGTGGCCTCATTTTTTGAGAGAACCTATTCTGAGTTTATATTTGTTTCATTATGGTGATGTAAAACTTGCTTCTGAATGGGAATGAACTGCATTACACTTTGAACTGCTTTGTGACGCCCTAGGAATAGGTAAGGGAGGGGGCTCAGGACCCAGTGACTTATGGGCCCTTCAGATTTTGTTCTCCATCACCAGATTACTGAAAGATTTTCCCTCCGCAGCTGGATTATACTTCAAATTAGCTTTGATGAGCAGTCACAGCGCTCATGTCAGGATCCGCGTTCCCCGAGCAAGCTAAAGTGAGCAAAGCAGCACAGCCACACGCAGAGGTGGGGACACTGCCTATGCTGCCTGCAGATCAGCGTGGGAAGGATGTGCCAGCAATTTCCAGCAGTTTGCATGCAGGATGTTATCCTTATGACAGTCCTCGCCGCATCTCAGCTGCACACTCGGCCTCTCACCATGAGCCTAGACAATCCTGGTCCCAGACCCTTACAGCCAGGCAAAGACACTTTTTTTTTTTTTCTTTAGGCTCCAAGATAAGTCTTTCAGGCAATGAAAAGACCCCCGATCGGTTTGGATTTAATTCTCTTCTTCCTTGGTTTCTTCTGTGTACTGCTTCCCTCCCCTGGAGGGAAACCTGCTCAGGTTTCTGTGGTCCTTGCACAAAATACCCAGCACAGTTTAAAAAAAAAAAAAAAAAAAAAGCACATTATTTTGCTGACTTGGGGAAAATGGCAGACGACCAAATGCATCGGTCAGGAACAATGAGCAACAGCTTTAAATGCCAACAACAGTTACCAGCACTTTTTAGTGCATTAATAATTTACACCACACAGAAAGTTTAATTTATTCAAAGTGAATGTTTTGTGGCATAGTTATAAAAGGCACATGTAATCCTGAGATAAAGTAACCTATAGAGAGCCTCTTAACTCCTGGGTAGCCGTACCGAGGCTGCCAAATATCTTGATTTTATCGCTGCTCTTGCTGTTCAGCCTGTAAAACGCTTCTCTCTGAGCTCCAGCGGCCGCAACAGGGCTCCATGGCTGCAATAGGGCTGCACTCTGAAACCGTGTCCATATCCATACAGATAAAATCAAGCTCTGAGGCCTCCCCATGCTAAATAAATGCCTGAAAATGCAAAGTGCATGCACCAAAACATTCAAGAAGATTGCCAGCAAAGGAAAATCAATATATACATATATATACACATATACACATATATATGTATCTGTTGACCACTGTGACCCTGGAGGATTTGCCTAGGGATTGCCATGTTATCAGCAATGCCCCATAGGTTGGACATGCCAGATGTCCTTGGGCAGAAGGGCACAGCCCCTGGCCAGGTCTTTTTTGGTGATGCTGCTCCTCATCCTCCTCCCCTACCCCAGGCTCAGGATAGACAACAAGTGAAAGGAAAGGAGGATGGAAGAAAACCAGTTTGTGTGAGTTTTCATGTGGTTTTAGGATGGGCCTGGAGATGCAGCATGGACTGGATTTTGTGAGGTTGTATCTGCCTCACATAGTGCTTCAAGGCAAAGAAACTGTGGTTAAAAACATAAACTAGTTATACAGGTGATCTTAATTCTGACTTAATGTGCAACTCTAGAAATTTTTGTGTAAAAGTTCTTCCCACCAGCATATGTACTTGTACTAAACAAAACCACTCTCAAGGCCTTCAGCTGGTCACATGCCAAACAACTTTCCCGACTCCCCACCTTTTCCCACGGCAGGGAGCTGAGTGATCAAACAGCCAGAGGATTTCAGTAATTAGCTCATTAGCCCTGTGTTTCGGAGACGCACTGATGACACATGAAGGCCTAATAGCAATGGCTTAAACACAGCTCGTCAGGAATGTCTGCTATGAAGATACAGCAGCAAATGTTCACGCGAGCCCACATCAGCTGTCCTCCCTCCTCCCTGGCTTCCTTCAGTGCCTGTCACAAGCAAGGATGAGGGAGGATTTGACGTCTGAAGCCTGTCGTGCACCGTTGTGCACTCACAGCACAGGATCAAGCGCTGTCTTGCGTTGAAACAAGCACAAAGTCCTCCCAATTTTTAATTTTTTGGATTGCTTTCTTAGTCATGGGCCTGGCTAAAGCTTTTTTGAGGTAAACAACCCATTGGTCTTTAATGTATGTGTGCTTAGCACCGCATAATCTTGTGTGGTCCACTCCCCCCTGCATTCCCACCCCAACCACCAGCTCTACCGAAGGAAATGAAACCATCCCGCTGTACTGCCTCGTGTCAGTGCTACGGAGATTTTCAAAAACAAACAAATAAAAAGCTACCAAACTGGGGAAAAATTGTTGAGTGGTTGGAGGAAATAAATTTGGAACCTGAGATCCATGCAGGTTTGCAGAGCCCCTTGGGATTACTTGGCTGGTACCTGCAAGCCCAGCTTGCTGTTGTCCTCAGCTATGACCTTGTTAGAGGCCCTGGAAGTCTGGAAGGGAGGTCTCTGCCCTTGTCCTAGTCCTGAGCTAGGACCTTGCTGGAGGCCCTCCCTGGAAGAGAGGTCTGTGCAAGGGAGACCCTTCTCTTGTTGCCGTCAGGGCTCCTCAAGCGCTTCCACACAGCTCCACTGTTGGAAACATATGGGTTGGAAATACAGGAGATTTCTTATGTATTTTTGCTGTTGTTTTCTTTCTCTTTCTCTCAAAAAAAAAAAAAAAAAAAGCTGTAAAGAAAGCCTTCCCAAAAAAAAAAAAAAAAACAGGATTATTCTCCTATCTGGAATTAAAAATCTCCAAATGTGCATATGGCAGGAACATTAGCTAAGCAGCCAACAAAACAGAGATCAGTCAGCTGCTTCTGCTTATTCTTTCTGAGAGCACTAGCGGGAGAAAAGCTATCAACCAGAAACTCATGAAGGTCTTATACATTATTAGCCTTCAGAAATCCTTGCTGCAGCATCCCCCTGCGGGATGCTCACAAAGGCTCCCCTCCAGCGAGCAGAGCAGCAGAGGGTGGCTTAGGATCAAGAGGGCAAAATTAGGTTGCTTCAAAAGCTTAATGCTCATCATTTACAAAATGTTTGCGAGGAGAGAAGCTTGTGAGGCTGAGGCAGAATTTATGCCACTGTACTCTCAGCCAGCTGCTCTGCGGACATGTTTTTCTTTAGTTTATTGTAGTGGATTGAGATGTAACTTCTGAAAATCTTTGAGATAAATATGGCCCTCTATCTCCAGGCAGCATATATCTACAAGATTGCTCAAAAAGCTCAGAATCTCATAGATTTCACCACAGAAACCCACACAAACACACACACAAAAATCAGCTGTGCTGATTCTGATGGCTTTAAACTTACTAGCTTGAGATTTTTGGTAAAAGATTCAGCATATCACACCAAAAAAAAAAAAAAAAAAAAAAAACCACAAACTTGCTGCTAACGTTTTGTGCCAGCATGTGAGAAAAAAAAATGGAAATTCACAGCAAAGGTTTGGGATACAGGAGTGCTCTATGAGAATGCTCCAAGGTTTAAGTCCAGCTCTAGTTCTTGATTTATTAAAGCTTCTAAGCCTGTTGTTAATGCTGCTTTCCTGAAGCACTACTCTATTGCAGATCTTAGCTATCATTTGCATTGTTGAGCATAGGTAAAGAGTTTATTGAGGAAATATCTGAGGAATATTGCATGCCACACTGGCAAAACCCATGAAAACACTAAAAAAACCCAACAATTTCCGTAGGATTATTTTGTCTGCTTGAAGCTGGGTATGTGTTCATACAAAGGTCAACGTTATATGGCTTATGGCAACAAAACTGCTCTTTCACTGGCTAGATTTAAAAGCATGTAAAAGAATTCACCAGCTATCGCAGTGCAACATAAGCAAATTCGCCGAATTTCCTGGTTAGACACTACTCATGCCCTTCCTCTGCTGATAATAGCTGAGTGTTTGACGACCATCCTAAAATGGCCTGATATGAGAGATAAGGAAGTCACCAGCCAGGTGGAAAGCCGCCTTTCCAGAGGTGCCAAGAACTTAGCAGCCGCATTCACCAGTCTCATCGTACGACTCACGCTTCCCACCTCTGAAATCCCTCACGCAGGCAATGCCACTGCACAGACTCCTCCACGGAACAAAGCTGGAAGAGCTCTGGAGAAAACTCCTGCAGTCTAAATAGCAAAGATACGGCGAGACTTTGGCAAGTGGTGCCCAAGCTTATCCACTTTTTCTTCATCAGATAAAGTAAAACTGGGGATGTCTGTTTAGGCTACTATCTATCTTTCCTTCTGTTCTGTGAAGCTTCTGCAAAAGCAACAGGCCCCTTAGTTTTATCCCTGCTCCTTCAAGCACATATTCCATGTTTTTACAAGACACAAATGCTAGTTCTTCATCAGAGAGGCCAGAAGATAAGTCAGATGGATGCCAGGCCTATTTCTGGAGAGGGGACATACTCAAGTACTCTCCTTATTTTAGCAGAAGGTAAATCTTAGCCAGCACGTTTTCAATCAGTCTGTCCCTGGACACTAACAGATGGTGCTTCTTCGCGCCAAGCACTAATGCACTTATTTCACCCTGGCACTCTGTGTCAGGACGCATAACCCGCCAAGTCCCTGCTAAATCTGCTGATGCCGGAGAAATTGATAATAAACAGCTAGTCAGGGACACTGTCCCAATATCCCCTCTCTAAAGCAGCACAGAAGCTGTGCCAGTGCGACTATGCCAGCCCCACTCCAGTGAGCGGAGATCAATTCGGGAATGAAGGAATAGTGATTGGAAGTATAGGTATGTACCTGATGATGGAAGGAGATACGTTTGGTTCAGGGGGACTAGATGTGTACCTAAAACTGAGCTTAAGAACACAATGACTAGTGCCTTAATGCTCAAATATCTGAACTATGACAATTAATATAACTATATATGTAAAAATATAACACTGTGGGGCAATTCTTCTGCTTAGTAATACTCTGAGTACTAAATACTCTAAGCCTACTAAATTTAGTCCTACAGGACAAGCGGTCGACTTCCTATGGTTACAAGTCATACCTACGATAAGGCCACCTCCGAAAGAAAATCACATAGGTGTTCCTGAGGAGTTCACTCCGTTTTACTGGTTGTTGTGTTTATTCTCTGAATACAAGCATCCAGAATTCCTGAGCTGTAAAATTGGTGTTCCTTTCCACCAGCAGTCTCAGTGCCCGGGCTTCCTTCTTGGACTGCTCAAAGCTGGGTACCCACATCTCTCGGAGGGAAGGCCAGACTGTGTTTGAAGATGAGAACCAGAAGGTTTCAGGCTTGGGGCAACTGAGGTGATTAACCTGAGCAATCCAGGTCTGTGGCAGCCATCCCTGCAATGGAGAGAAAACAAACAAACAAAAAAAAAGAAAAAAAATAGGAAAGAAGTTATTAGGAACGCTCAAAGACGTATTATGTTAGCAAGCCCTCAAGCAACCTCATCAACATTTATCTTCCCATCACAGGCTCCAGCCGTGTCCCTGTGGATTGCCCATCCCTTCTAACTCATCTTAATAACTTCAAATGCTTTCTTGGCCTCACTTCTACCAGCCAACCATTTAACATACTGGTCAAATTGCCTCCTGCAATAATTTGGGCTAATGGTGAAAGACACCAGTAGGATACTATAACCATTGGTCAGTTTCAGTACACAACAATTATTTTGATCCACATTGATAACTGATCTAATGGACAGCTTTAAAAGATGGCTGCAGATTCTTGGTACCTAAACCAGGAAAACTTTAAGGAATATGGTAATTAAAATGAGTGGCCACAAGATCCAAAGTGTGTGTAGAGTGTGTTGCTTCAGTCTGATTCCAACGCGTATACCAGTAAAATCCACTCAGGTAGCAAACTCTGGAAATGAACAGTTCTTGGACCTTCAAAATGGCTTTCCAGGGTCCTTGCTGAGATCCTTGCAAGACTGCTGGGTGCTGGGCATCCCTGTAAGAGGGATGGTCTCAGGTGGTCTCTACCAGGATAACATCCAGAAGATTTAGACCTGGAGAAACAGGTCCAGCTCCTCTCACAACTGCTCATCTTTAGCTTAAACATCAATATTTACTCAACAAATGTGGCCACAAGTAATGGCAGTTTTCTTGCTACAGGTTTGCATGCACCCACACATACATAGAGTCGACTAGGATGGACTTCCAGGAATCATCTGGTCCAACACCCTGCTCCAAACAAGTCTAATCCGAGATGGACACTCAGGATAATATCCTTCAAATACCTCCAAGGATGGAGATCCCACAACCTCTCTAGGCAACCTGTTTGAATGTTTGGCCACCTTCAATGTTGTCATCTGAAGTTAGCCGCTAGGCCAGCCACCCATCTCCTTGAATAGTTCAGGCATTTTGCTGTGATGGCCACCACCTCAACTGCCACATGGAAGAGCTCTAGCAACATGACCGTATCAGGAACACATGTCCTGGCCAAGCATGGTCTCTGCCAACACGTTTTGGCATGAGGATGCACAACCAACAACACTGCAGGCTGCCAAGAACTCTGGTACTCAAATTTCCCAAGGTACATCTGAACCTAAAGCCTCCCTAACAGAAAAGGACAAAGTTACAAGTACCTTTTCTTCCCTCCTGATGTTCTCCCATACTCTGTTGCACACCATGCACTCAAAGGTGTCAATGTAATTGTCCTGGGTGATATCCTGCACGCCCCACTTGCGCTCCTTCATGGCGGTAAGCAGCCTGGAGTTGGAAATGTCCCCTTTCAGTTTCCACTCAAGGTAAGCCTCATACTCTCGGTCGTTCGTATCCA
The DNA here is from genome assembly GCA_032275445.1 of Crypturellus soui. Classification (NCBI taxonomy): domain Eukaryota; kingdom Metazoa; phylum Chordata; class Aves; order Tinamiformes; family Tinamidae; genus Crypturellus; species Crypturellus soui. The sequence continues at coordinate 840,153 of JAUBNY010000868.1, read as the reverse complement.
GCATCTTGATGTAGCGGGCCAGCTCCCGAGGATGTGAAAATCTAGATACCAGGATCGCGCTCTTGTTACTAGGAAGCCAGTCCACGATGCTGGGAGAGCCGTAGTACACTGGTACTACCCCCAGTTTCAGTGGCCGCCAAAGCTTTTCAGTGATGTAATCATCACAAATAGCATTTTCAAAGGCAAGAATGAACTTGTACTGTGCTAGTATCTTATAGAAGTTCCCATCATCCATGGCAGTGGGATTTCTGAGATGCTGAGGAAGGTCCCTGTTATGCAGGCATTCCCCATAAGAGTCCACTTCGATGTGGCACATCAGCTCGCGCACGTAGCTGTCCCGGTCAGAAGGAGGGTTGCAGTCAGACTGCACATACACAAGTGGTGCAAGCCTCTTCCTCAAGCTGTTCTTCTTCTGCAGAGGGACCATGTACCTCAAGGACTTCAGAACCTCGATACTCTCGAGGTACTGAGTGGTCAGCGGGAGGTGCGAATGACGGCTAAATGTCGCAGTGTGGTTGAATAAGGTGATGGTTGGTTCATGGAAGAGCTTGTAGTTGTTTTTTGGTGACTCTTCATGGAAAAGGGCCCAATCATGACGGCCTTTACGAGGCAGGGGCAGGCTGTCTATGCTGAAGTCAGTACCTAACAAAAACAAGCAGTGTTTAGTCTACCCATATATTAAGATGTCAAGCTGAAGTCTATTGACACAAAAGTCCTTTGAAGATCCCTGTAAAATGCACTGGGTCAAAGCACAGTCTTTAACTCATAATTAAGCAGGTTTTGCCTCTTATCCCATTGTCTTTACATAAAAAGCTTACATAATATGGTTATACACACTCCAGATAAAAGTATCCTGATTGTTTCTTAATGTTTTCACTGAAAGCAGTAGTGGGATAATAGAGTTTTAGACTTTGCATGACCCACAGTAAGACGCACCCACTTGGTATTTTACTGAATGTGTTGTTATCATGAACTGTCACAGATCACTTAAAACAGCACTTAGCTGGTCAATCCTGTCTATCAAAAAGGCAGTTTTGATTTATTATCAGCCCCATAATCATTGCATTTATGACATTATAAACACATAACACAAAGAGTAATTCATGTGTAGACAGAAGACAGGTATAATGGATAAAACGTTTGGCAGCAGAAAAGTCTGGAGAAGTGGGATCAGCAGTTAACACTAGAAACGGTTTACTTTCAGGTCATATTAGTTTTAAGGCTTCTTATGTCAAAAGTTCACTGCCAAATTAATATTTTAATACACTAAAAGTGAGACTAATAAGACGCTCAATAATTTCATTATGTAAATAAGAGAGCAGATGCTATTGCCCTTGTCCATGAATGCAGAATGGTTAGTGCAGGGCTAAATTTGCTTCAGGTAGCAAAACAACCCAAAGGATGCTAAAACGTTGAGCAGGCTTAAGGAGAAAAAAAAAATACAAGAATGACTTGAAGTCTTGAAAAGACATGATACTATGGAGACTTTGGAAGCCAATATTTGTAGTTCATTAAAGGGGGAATTAAGAGATGATGCATCACAGCTGCCGACACAGAACATGCAGGAAATGCCTCTGGCAGAAGATGGCTCCTCAAAGCCAAAAGTAGAAGAACGATCACTGAACTCTAAAAAGCAGAACACTGTGGGAGGATGCAGGAAGAAAGACGTTGGTAGAGTCTTTAGGTTAAATCTAGAAGATTTTTCTGAAAAGGTGGCCTGTCCATAACTCAAAATACTGACTTACAAATCTGATCTTTTCGCTTTGGTATATCTGGCCATAATCATCTGACTGGCCTGACCGCAGATGAAACATAAAGCTAATAAATCTCTATCAAGACAATTCTTCAGTGTCTCAGGACCACAGTAATAAGTAGCCTTAACTAAAGTGTCAGCAAATGAATATATGAAACTTTCAGTCATTATTGCCAAGCAAGACAAGTTCATAAAACAGGCACTGAAGAGCTGGTTTGACCATCTTTAGAAAAGATCACAAAACCTTTCTCTTGGGACAACCCATTCTATCATCCCAGTCACACTCATATAGCTTTTGATGCCCTTTTCTGACAAAGCTGACAAATTATCTTGCAGAATTTTTATCACAAAAAGAGCTAATAAATAGAGACAGAAAAACATGCCTAATTATTTTCTGTGGCTCCAAGCTGACTCCAAGGGTGACCCTACAAGAAACAGAAGACTTTACCTCTACAGTTGGGAAGTATACTAGGAGGCAATAGCAGAAAACCGTCCTATAAAGTAACATCCTTCATGAGCATCAGGTGGAGGCACCAAATGCACTAAAGTCATCAAATATTTGACGTTCTCTTTTTCCACTAAATAATGGTTCCAAGGTCACCTGAGTCTCAGCATTGAGAGGGACAAGGACTACACCATCTGCTGAAAAATCTTATTTGCTTCCTCTGTTTCTGATGTGTTGTAGTGATGGGAGAAGGTAAAGTAAAGTAAAAATGAATTAGATTTTCAGAGGAATAACTCATGAGGCCTATTTGATTTTGAAAATGTTTTGTTCCAAGTGATGCCAGGAAAAGCAGCAGTACACACAGATGATAATGAAATACTGTGGACTGAGGCCATAGCTCTTCAGGTGTCTTGCACTGTTGTTCCTTCCATGAGGCAACGGGATGCAGAGGCCAAGAGGGTGGAAACTGGGGAGGAAAATGCACAAAAAAAGAGCAAGACAAAGAAAGGGATGAGAGAGAGATAAAAGTGTAACACGTAAAACTTACCAAGCAAGAAGAGAATTAGGCAAGGAGAAACTTACAGAAAAAAAATGCATTATAGATAAAAGCACATCAAAGTGACTGATTCTAATATGACACTTAATCTCAGCCCTGCAAGAAGACAAAGGCTTTTAAGGATTAAAGGGAAGATAATAACAGCATGTTACATACCCTGCAAGATGAAGGAAAGTAATAAGCTTATGAGGGGACAAAGCAGCACAAAGGATTGTAAGTGTGAGCAATTTCAACTTCCAAATTATTAATTAAGACATCTTGGATATATGGCAAAGTGCAGCAGAGAATGACAAATGCTGTCAGGATCAGTTCTGCATCTCTACAGGTCTTTCATTCAGGATTCATGCGGTGAAGACTCAATCCCTAGCACAAAAAAGACACCAGTTCCTTCCCTCAGAAGGCCCTCAGAAGCAACAGAGTTTGTTATCCCCTGCTACATACAAAACCATGTAACGTATGTTGCTTTGAAAAGGTAAAACTCAGAAACTCTCCATAGTCTGAAATGGCTAGAAAGTGGCTTCCAAACAGGAGATGGTGGCATTTGACAAAGTCATCACCCACACCTATGGGCTTCCCAGGTAATAAACAGAGACAAGCTGCTGGAAAGCAGGGGTTTCTTGCACACCACATCTGCTGGAGAAGTCCTGGAGGCCCCTTTTCTTTGCCTAATATGCAAGTTTTGGACACTTCATCTCCTGATAAGCTCACTGGCAAAACATGTGAAAATAGGATCATGTTCTTTGGAAGGTAAAACTGTGTCCTGTTCCAGCCTCAGCATGAGGACGCAAATGTTCAGGTTTTCACTCACCAGGCTGTTGGAAAGGGAAATTCTGAAACACAAAACTGTGCCTTTTTGCAGCCCTATTGCAAAGTACATCAAGGGCATATTGTGTGCATATGTTGTGGGTGAGGTTAGGACATTTGCAAGCCTTGCTTCCTGTATTCCCTAAGTTAGTGTGTATGTAGGGTTTGTAAGTGTGTGTTTGTAAGGTTTTTCATCTTGATGCAGGATTATTTTTGCTTTCAGTATCACTTTTAGCTTTGTGTCTTAAGTTCTCAGCATTATCACACAATCACAGAGTGGTGAGGTTGGAAGGGACCTCTAGTCCAACTCCCTGCTCCAGCAGGGACACCCAGAGCACGGGGCACAGGGTGGCATCCCGGTGGGTTGGGAGATCTCCAGAGAAGAAGACTCCACAGCCTCTCTGGGCAGCCTGTGCCAGGGCTCTGTCACCCTCCCAGGAAAGAAGCTCTTCCTGACATGGAGATGGAACTGCCTGGGGTTCAACTTGCACCCGTTACCCCTCATCCTGTCACCCGCTGTCACAGAGAAGAGCCTGGCCCCATTCTCCCTACAATCCTCAGGTACTTGGAATATGTTGATCAAATCTCCTCTCAGCCTTCTCTTCTCCAGACTAAACAGGCCCAGCTCACTTTGTCTTTCCTCATACAATAGATGCTCCAGTCTCTTAATCATCTTTGTCACTCTCCGCTGGCCCCTCTCTAGAAGCTCCATGTCCCTCTAGTCCTGGGGAGCCCAGAGCTGCCCCCAATACTCCAGATGTGGCCTCACCAGAGCTGAGCAGAGGGGCAGGATCCCCTCCCTCGCCCTGCTGGCCACGCTCCTCCTCAAGCAGCCAGGAGCCCCTGGGCCTTCTTGGCCACAAGGGCACATTGCTGCCTCATGGTTAACCTGTTGGCAACCAGGACTTCCAAATCCCTCTCTGCGGAGCTGCTTTCCAGCAGGTCAACCCCTAATCTGTCCTGGTGCCTGGGGTTACTGCTCTCCAGGTGCAGGACCCTGCACTTGTCCTTGTTGAACCTTGTAAGGTTCCCTTCTGCCCAACTCTCCATCCAGTCCTGGTCCCTCTGTAGGGTAGCACAGCCCTCGGGAGTGTCGGCCACTCCTCCCAGTTTGGTGTCATCTGCAGACTTGTTGAGGGTGCCCTCTGTGCCCTCCAAGTCCAAGTCATTGATGAACAAGTTGAAGAGCACCGGGCCCAGTTTTGACCCTTATGTGATCATGTTTTGTGGTTTCAAAATATTTTTTTCATGTGTTAACACTTCTCCTTATATTTAATTCCAAATCAGCATGATTAGGAAAAAAAAACTGTGAGAGTCAAATATAAATAGACCCTCAAAAGTATGTAAGTAAATCATGTCCACAGAGCTGCTAAAAATGAACAGTAACTGTTGTGCTAAGGCTAGAGCGAACAGAATTACTGCTAGAGAGCAAAAGCATCAGTCTTTACAGCTTTGCTGTGATGTGAACCTACGTTTCCTTGTCTTTAATTAGGTCAGCTTTTCATTCCTTTGCGGTTCTTCCTTCTCTTTCAGACTTGACCACTGTGCTACCAACAGACAACAGTGACCTACTTGGACAAGATGAGCAACGAGATTGGAGAAGATGAGCAATGAGAAGTTTTTCATTCACTGTTAACAACTACATCAAAGCCCTTTTTTTGCCCTGTGTTTCCAATTCACTTGTATCTGGCCTTAGTGAAGATCAGAACTGTTTTGCTTCATTTCCAGACAAAGGAGCTGAAGCTACCACATAGAAACACATTTTTGTTTGTTCTTCTACCTAAAACTCAGTTTTTCTCTGAAACGTAGTTCCTTGGAGGAAAAATAATAAAATGAAGAAAGTTAAAGCCTACTTTTAAAAGATATATCCTGTGAGTTTTGTAGACTCACTTTACAGTGCAAGCAACAGAGAGTTTCTCACACAGTGCAGCCAGCACAGCTCAGAAAGTTGCACTAACTGCTATTCTCTGTGCAGAATCAATAGATTCCTTTTAGTAAGTTGCATTTACAGTCTGCTGGCAATCTCTTGGCAGAGAAGGCTGGGGCGCTGCACAGCTACCAGTGAGGGCATCGTATTAAAACAAAAGACTCGGACTAGTGTAACAAAGGCTTTGCAGAACCTCTCCAAGAGCTGACAAGCCAGAGGGCTGGGAAAAGCTGGCTTGATCTCAGACTGTCTTTTGAGGACTTGGCAGCTAAAGGAAATGATCTTTTCTCTCATAAGCAAGGAGCACATGTGACTGGAAAGCAGCATGAGACAAGGCAAGAGTCATCCCACAGATATGCATGGTCACTTTGCAGAGCTCCACTGCACTAAATATGCATCTCTAGATCTCTGTGGATGGTATTCAACATCAGGCAAAGCTTAACAACTTCAACTATGCATGTTTTCTGTTCCTTGCTTATTCCTACCTACAGTATTTAGTCCATAAGAGAAATGATGGGACAGGAGGGAAAGTCACCCCTTTCAAAAGAAGCATCTTCTTACCATAGAACAGAAATGCTCTTGTCGTCTCATGGTGCTGGTAGGTCCTGTTGACAGTAAAGAAACAAACGTCCTGTCCACACTGGCCCAATCTCCCTGTCTCTCCAGTCAGGGGAGACCACCAGATCAGGATGGGGTAGTGATTTCCATCAGTCTGTGTGTCAGTCTCTGTCTTGAAGATACCATGAAGTTCTTGCTTCTTAAACTGAAAAGCAAGTCTCTGCTCAGGCTTTAAAAGGCCACTCTGTAAACTGGAGATTACTGCAGCCTTCTTCTCTGAATTGCCCAGTTCAGTGATCACCTTCAGGGAAAAGAACATGCATATATCACATAGAGTAACTGAGAGGCGGATGCATTTCACTGACTGCAGAGGCTGTCCAGGTGACATTACAGCAGGATAGGGAGGGTTTTAATTTGAATTTGTGTGGAGAAGGCAGGAAATGTATTTCTGTATAGAGGTGTAGCAAACTCACACAAGATTTAACAGTATAACTTTTACTTTCTCCACGGAAAATTATAAAATAGAAGACAGACCTTCCATAGCCAGACTGCTTCTGGAAATAGGCTTCAAACAAGCAGCAAGTCAATTGTGTGGCCATCTGTGCCCACCCCACCTTTGTGTGGCTGAATATATCAAATACAGATGGCTCTTAAAGACAGTCATGTTCCTACAGCTTCTCAGTCAGAGGAGCCAAATCCCCTCAACATCTGCAGAGAAGGAGAAAGTTCACTGCGAGCTGTAGCTTGCAGATCAGAAATCCAGTGAGGAATCTTAAAAACTCCCCACTCATGGCAGAAGCCTCTAACGCTGCTCACCATCACCCAGAAGACAAAAGTCCACAAAGAAAAGGAGTCCTCGCAGAGCTGTGGTGCCTGTGGAACCACCACTCTTCTCTACAAGTAGTACCATCAATAAAAATGTAATTGGGCAGAGAAATCTGTTGAGAAATGGTAAGTGAAGCAGCAGAAATGCTGCAAGTAGGTGTTGCTGGAGGATACACAGCAATTGCTCACAGCTTTAGTGGGGCTAAAATCTTCCTGTTACTGTGCAAACAGTATCTTCATGGGCAGCACCTAATGCCATCCCACAAACAGCTGCAGGAATGACAGGGGCAATCAGGACCCACTGGTCAGCCTTGGCTCACAGCACTTTGACCCTTCAGATGGCTGTCAAGGAGGGTATCACGAAGTGGGAGAGTGTTGTTTGTACTAGGTTGGTTAGAAGCATTTATCTTCCTTGATAGCTTTATTGCTTGTGTTCATTTTGCTGTTTGCTGTGTCATTTTGTCTTACTGTGCAGTAAAATACAGTGATTGTCAGTAGACTAAATAGGCCTTGTGAAACACAGGATACTGGAGCACACGCAGGAGGCTGTGCAGAGCGCAGCTGTATGAAAGAAAGTAGAAAACACTCCCACACTGGCAAGCAGACAGAATACTGCCTGCAGGAAAGATTCATATGTCTGACGGTTCAGAAACATATAGATATAGTAACATAGTTCAAATTAGCCTAGGAATATCACATGTTGTGGTTTCTTCAGCCATGTATTCCCTTTCTGCATTCAACTTTTGCCCTGACAGAATTTAAGGTGTATCCAGGCAGAAAACCAGGTAGCTCTCCCTGAGCTCATGGGGACTGAAACATCCCCCGAATATGCACAGCCCACAGGGACGAGCGCAGCAACATGAAGTCCCTCCAGTGAAAAGCATCAGGAGGACCCTAGACAATTCACTATGCAGCAAACGCTCCCAAACGCAAACCCTGACATACACAGGGCAGCCCTAACCAGGCCCAAAACTGAGCTGTGGAGCCACAGTGGAGTCACAAGCCCTCCCAGTAAAGCTCCAAAAGACTAAGCAGTGTTGTCCCCGTGCTAGAACAACCACACCACTATGGGATGCTCTGTTCCACGGGGCAGAACCAACATAGACCATTGAGGTGACAGTGACTGTCCCAAATAGCAGATTCCAGCTTGAAGGAGGCTTGGAGATCATGCAGCCCCTGTCACTGAAGCTCTTCCTGAAGGCTCCATTCTTACTGGTCTGAATCAAGACCTCAATTACGGGCCCAACCCAAATGCAAAGACTTCTCTGTGGCAGATCCTGGCCTTCTCATGACTAAATTCTCCAAAACTCCCATGACTATAGGCCAAGGCTGACTCAGTTTGTCTAAAATCCGTCCTCTTTTACTTAAAGGTTGGTCTGGCCTGCCTCAGCCATAATCAATACGTCTCCGCATCGATTCTTTTCTCAGACATTTTATATTGAACAGTTGCTTGCCCTCCCTATGCCAAGAACGGCCACTGAACCACAACTGCTGGACACAGTTGCCATGACCAGGTACTGATGTGCTCAGATCTTCCTTGCCCGTCAGCCACCCTAAAACGAAACAGGTCCAGCCTTGCTCTCCTGCCTCATGAGTTCAAACACACGGCCCTGAGCACACGCACCAGGCAGCCCTCTCCCACCTCATCCCAGTACCTGGAGCGTCGCCACGAGGAAAAGGGCAGCTGTGAAGCAGAAGCAGGATGCCCACAGCTTCTTCCTCCTGATCCTGATCATGCTGCAGAGTGCCCACGGCCGGTCAGAGCTGGGGGTCAGCAAGGCCCACGCATCTGAGCTCCCTGGCCCTGCCGCTTTCCCACTCCATCCTCGCTCCACGTCATGGAGACGGCCGGTGGAACAGGGATGGCACCGAGTGAAGCACAGCCATTTGTGTCTCCTGGTGGCTTTCTGCAGGTGCCAGAAGCGCTCCCTGGGTCAGGTACCCGCCTTCAGCTAAACCAAACACAGACAAGGAGCAGTTATCAGAGATCTCTGCACCGAGAACCCAAGGGCAGTTAACTCGCACTGCAGGGCAGAGGGGAGGGCCCTGTAAGGGGGCTTTTTGTCATGTTTCACACAGTCAGCTGCGAGGAGGTCTACCACTGCGCTGGTCTGACTCTCCTGAGTTAAGTCTTCCCCTTGCTTGACTCCTGCTTAAGATCCCTACCATTTTTTGATATGCTGGAAGCTACTTCCTGAAAATCCCAACTCCTGACCACAGGAATAGGTGCGAGGTCTTGTTTCAGCTCAGAAAAAGAAAGAAGGGAGACAAAGCAAGACTTTGGTGCTGAAGGCAGGGAGTAAAAGTTTGAAGATACAAGTGCTCTGAAAGCTCAGAAAGTAGAAAAACAACAAAAAAAACTTTTTTAGTACACTAATAATTTCACACCAATAATTTCTCCTGTGGAGCCGTGCCCCCTGACACTCAGGCTGGTTTCCTATGAAAAACAGGTATATGTGGTTGTTTTTCTCCATATGTCTCTGTCTATCCACTCACACCCCCTCACCCCCAATCCCAACCTAATCCCAATCCCACTCAAGAAGTTCCAAAAACTCGAGGAAGAGGGTTGCATCTTAAAGTTACCAACCACACACTACCCCTCTGCAGCCGGCAGGTTGGGAGGAAAGAGCGATGCTGTGTCTGCCTCTATTGCAACTTGAGCATCAACCCTTACCACCAAACTCCGGAGAAGCTTTTCCAGAAAAAAAAAAAAAAAAAAAAAAAAAAAAAAGGAAAGATAAAACTTGAAAGAAAGGAAAAAAGACATGCTGGGGGCTGGGGTGGTTCTGCTCTGCATGGGATGGCTGTTTTTTAAGGCTTTGAGGCTGTTCAGCAACTTTGGGCTCAGGTCTTCCTGCTTCCAGCCCCTGCATTCTCCAGAATTCCTGCGCTCCAGCAAGGATGTGAGCCTTGGCGGGGTGGGGGGGCAGTGTGGAGGGGATGAATCCAGCTCACGGCCACGCCGGTGGGAACGCAGCCCCGCACGGCCGGGAGCAGCGCCTGGAGCTCCGCAAGGACACGGAGACCCGGCCATCCCGGCGCTCCCCGGCGCTTCCCGCCCGGCCGCGTCCCGGCGGCTCTGCCCCGCTCCGGCCCCGCTTCCAGCGCATCCTCCCTGCGCCCACGGCCTCGGTAGGGGCGCCCGGGATTTACGGATAAAGCAGCCCCCGGGTGACCCCTGCATCCTGCGGCATCGGCTGAGCTCCTACTTACCCCGTAAAAAACAACACCGCTCCGGCCCTTTTCTTCCC
>JAUBNY010000868.1:806901-829934 GCA_032275445.1 Crypturellus soui | reverse complement strand
AAAAAAGGAAGGAAAGGAAAGGAAAGGGAAAAGGGAAAGGGAAAAGGGAAAGCAAAGGAAAAAGAAAATAGAGCCCACACTTGCTGCCCATGCTGCATGAGTGATGAGGCTCCTCCTATTGCAAGCAGCAGTTATTCTCCTTATGCTGCTCAGGTATGGACAAGAATTTAATCTCCCTGTCTGGAGGTTTTATCCAAGCTCTTGTCCTGTTTGTGGTTTCCTCCCTCCAAGAGCCCCTCATCATATTTTTATGCGGAAGCTTCAGGCAAGGTTTTATCATCCCTTGTAGAGTGCAGGGACAGATATTAAAGCCGTAACTAAGTGCGGGCCAGCAGGTGTGTAACCAGAACCTCCAAGTACTGTTTTGTAAGGCGGAATCAGGCTTTCCGGGGCTGGCTGATACTTTCAGAGTGTTCCAGGGCTGAAGATAGCACGCAGGCAGCAAACCCAGGAAATCAATCTGAGGAGAAGCCTGTTGCGCCTTATGGAAGAACTTTCCTCGATCCCATAAGGTTTTGGTCTGGTCTCCCACTTCAAACCTCAGGTTACCTCAGGTTAAGCTCATGGTTTTCAAACTTACTCAGCCTGCAGGCTCCTCAGTTGTTCCTGTGAAGGCACAACTTCTCTGTGAGGTCCTTGCTTTGCAAAGGCACCCGCATCAAAGCACTAGGAGCAGACCATGGGCTCCAGCAATCCTCCAAACCACACTAGTTGCTCAGGACACCCTGGTCTTGGCGGCAGTGGGACGGCCGCCACATCTGCTGCTGTTCTCCGCCTGCAGTCAGTCCTTGTCCTGCTGTTCCTTGTCCTGCTGTGCCACTCCGAGGACATAAACTCCCACTGCAGACCTGCTCCAGGGATGGTGAGGACGATGGCAGCTGAGCCATGGCCCTGGGCACCATCCTGTTGGCACGTGGTGGCTCCCACGGAGGCACGGTCAAGGAGACAAGCTGCTGCTGGAACAACAGAGCTGCTGAAACAGGTTTCCTAGAGATCTGCATCTCTAGGGTGAATCCTAGAGATGAGTCTGTGTCCTTGGCGCCCGTGGCACAGGCTTTCCCCTCTGCACTCACCCTTACAAGGCAACACACGCTGCCTTAAGGGACTTCTCTCTTCCACCGAAATGTGCATGCTGTGTCAGTTACATACTGGAATATGCGTACAATTATGAGACCACACGAGCCGCGTGATCACATCTGAACTTGTAGTGAAAGTGGCAAAAGGGCAATTTGTTCAGAGTACCTTAGAAAATACGTTACCATGATGAATGAGCTCCTGCTCTCGCAAGCAAGTAATGGAAACCCCTTTGCTTAGTAGAAGTCCTTACTTTCTCCTTGCTTTCATGATTACTCCGGCTATGTGGCAAAAACACCCCCATTGTAATGTCTCCCTGACCTTCTCAAATGCTGGCAGTCCTCAGTCTTCTGCATTCGATCATTTTTATCATCATGTCATCTATCATGAGCTGGGTCACCAAGCAGCTCTGCCGCACTGATTGATATCCCTGTCATTACTTAAACCTTCACTTCCTTGATTCAAGCCTGAGCTGAAAATCTGTAGCAGCGAACATTCTCATGTCATTTTTCCATCTGCTTTTCCGATTCTTTTTGGTTCTTTCCTGGTGGCTGGAGGGTTTCTGCACCATTATCCTGTTTTTAGCAATTTTGTCATTTTAAATTATTTTCTGTACTTTTTTTTTTCCTGCATCCATGAGATCATTCTTTCCTTTGTGTGTCATTTTAGCATTCCTTACTTTGTTTTTACAGTTGCTTTGTTTATTTTCCCCCCAAAGTTCTGCATTTTGGAACTAGTTTCCTTTGCCCAGGTACTGCTGGACACCTTCCATCTTTATTTTTTTTTTCTTTTCAAGGACCAGCACTGATGGAGACCAGCTATCAAAGAAGTCCTTACTTTCCCCTTACCTTCTTGATCCCTCTGGCCATGTGGCAAAACCTCCCCCATCGTGATGTCTCCCTGACCTTCTCATGCCCTGCGTTTCCTCCGTGGCAGTTTTCCCTTGCCCTTCCACAGGGCACTCCGGATGCTGCTGTTCTCACGGCCTCACACCTGCAGGCCCCAATACGGAGGTGAAGGCAGGTTCTCCTGGGAAGCAGCTACCACTGGCATGGAAAATGTCTCTGCACAAAGTGGAAAACACACCTTGCTTTGCCCCGTTTCCCTCTCTCCCTATCCCCCCTTCATTATTTTTCCATTATTTCCCCCCCTATAAGGGGTAACTGCGCCGCAGCCACCGGGGCCTCTCTCAAGGGTTGTCACGCTCAGGGGCCGCCCGCGGCACACTGCGCATGCGCTCCGCGGCCGCTCTGCCCCGCCGCCGCCCGCGGCCTCTATGGTTCCTCCCCCGGAAGCGGCGGGGCGGTGCGCGGCAGCGCGATGGCGGCGGAGGCGACGGCGGCGGCGGCCGCGGTGGAGCCCGAGGAGGGCAGCGGCGAGGCGGAGGGCGGTTTGGCCCAGCTGCTGGAGGAGGAGGACGAGGAGGACGACGGCGACGATGGCGGCGGCTACGTGCTCTACAGGTACCGCCACCCCCCGCTCAGCGCCGGGGTGGCCGTTACGGGCGGCGCCGGCCGTGACGTCACGCCGCGCGTGCGCGGGGGTGGCCGCCGGGGGCGGTGCGACATGGCGGCGGGGGCGGTGCGACATGGCGGCGCTCGCGGTGGGGCAGGAGGCCGGGCCGGAGATGGGAGAAGAAAGGAAAGGGAAAGGGAAAAGAGGAGTAAGGGTAGGGGCATAAGCGCCGCGCGGGCGAGGCGCGGTGACAACGGCGGAGCGCCTGGTCGCGGCGGCGCTTTCACGCCCGCTTCGTGCTGCTTTTGTAAAGGGTCTGAGCAGCAAATCGTGTGTTCGCAGGGACAGGAAGGAGTGGGCGGATATTGAGCCCGTGCCTCAAAACGACGGACCAAATCCCGTGGTGCAGATCATCTACAGCGAGAAATGTAAGCTCTCCTGTGCCGCAGCTGAGTGAGTTGCGGGGTAAAACCGTTACCACTGTTAATGTGCAAAACCCCGAGGGTTTCCCTTTGTTTTTCTCGTGCAGTGTATCACTGCAAGCAAACTAAGTTAATATATATCCCAGTACGGTGTGAGGGTGCAGCCTTTATGCCTAGTATCTCTAGCGTCAAGCATGGAGATTCATTAGCCAAGCCTTTATTTTAAAAGCTTAAGGTTCAAACCCACATAGCAGACAGCATAGGTCGTGTGGCAATGCTGCTGCAGCCCACGAGCGGAATGGAGACACGTTGAACTGTTGCGTGGGGACAAGCAGTATGACTAAGCAGCAAGGTACCTTTCCAGCTCTCCTGGATGCTCCTCAGAAGGCACACAGTGAATTGAAAAGCTGGGAAAGTGTCTCACAAACCCTATCGTATAGGTTTCAGTAATCAGTGCTGCCAGAGCAGCGTGTGTGTACAGCCTTCAGCAAGCTTGAAGTACACAAAGTAACTTCGGAGAGTTGTTAGCCCTAGCGCTTAACCAAGCTACTTTCTCGACGGCTTGGGTAATGTGCTGTCTGTTATCTGTTTAGTCCGAGATGTGTACGATTACTTCCGGGCTGTTCTGCAGCGGGATGAAAGAAGCGAAAGAGCTTTCAAGCTAACTGCAGATGCCATTGAGTTAAATGCTGCAAACTACACAGTTTGGTGAGTGGTGATCTTGGCGTTATTGCTATAATCTATAGATTGCAGCTGCTTCTGTGTAAGAATCCTGTTAGTATAATCAGGGTGGGACTCTCGCATTTGCATCAAGGGGTATTGGAAGCTTCCAGGAAGCTCTTTAAAGAGAGTCCACTTACAATATTTTCCATATCTTGTTTTGATTTATTTTTGTTTGGTTTTGAGACCGTTACCCCAGCAGACGGGAGAAGCCTAGCTTTTTAAAATCAAGATCTTAAGTCACTTATCTGATAATGTGGTTTTACCAGAATATTGAAAGCACCTTCAACTGGCTTCAAGAACAGATTCAAAAGCTTCAAAAATAGTTGCTAGTTAGATTTCAGTTACTATTTGGTAGTTAGTCATAGTGCATTTTAAAAGAAGTGTCACTTTAATATTTTGGTAGATAATGAAAAAGTTTCTGATATTTGGGAAGAACTTTTTAACCCTCAATTGTTGCAAACTCTTGTATATTTTTTCCTGCTAACTGCGCAAAACCAGAAAGTTTATTTTAAGTATATAGCCATAGCTTCTGCAGTGACTTAGCTAGTGCAGATAGGCAGGTTGGTTTCAAAATTAGGAGTGCTCTGGTCTTAGGTAACATAGTTGTATGTAACAAGTTGTATTCCAGTTGCTGCCAGCTGCTCAGTAATTGAATGGCCTTTAACTGAATTGGGTGTGTGGTTTATTTTCTAACACACCTTTTGACCTTCTAAGTGTTAAAGAAACCTTTGTTCTTGGTTCTTCTGTGTTTTTTTTGCAAAGCCCTGTCACAATGTATGCTTGACTTTTATACAGGCATTTTCGGAGAGTCCTCTTGCAATCTTTGGGAAAAGATCTCCATGAGGAACTTAAATATATTACAGCTATTATTGAAGATCAGCCAAAGAACTACCAAGTCTGGTAAAGCCATCTTTTCTTTTCAGTTCTTTGTTTCTGCAGATTTCTTTTTACCCTTATCTACAGTATGTTGCAACTATTGATCTTAAAAGTTAATCCTCCTTCCTTCTACCACCATGGACAGGAGTTAAATGGAATTTGTTCCATTTAACCAGCCATTTGTTCAAAATCTGTTGTAAATGTGTGAATATGACTTGCCAAAATGGCCTTGTTTTATTTTAATTTTTAAATTATCAGAATCTGGCAGAACCAAAATGAGAAATAGCAGACTTAATGACAAGTGAGTAGGTTTTCCTATATTGGCTTCTGGAGTTTGCTTACCTGCTACTTGTCCCAAACTAATGTGAATTGGAGGAAAACAGCAGTGTTCTCAATGCTAGCAATAATATATATTATTATAAAATTTTATTCTGGTGAATGCTTTGGCCTCATCAAGTTGGAAAGTGGGAACTTAACAGCTCAGGTAAATGTAACTTGTCTGAAATGAGATGCTTTACCAATATGTATGTTTCATAAGAATTTGCTACATTATGTGTTTGTATCATATGTTTCGCAGGATCATATGGAAAGTTTTAGGATATTTCATTTGAAATATTTGAAAGCTTTCTGGACAATTCTAAAAGTAGCTTCTTCTGCCTGTCTTTAGGCATCACAGACGAGTACTGGTCGAATGGCTGCAGGATCCATCTCAAGAACTTGAGTTTATAGCTGACATTCTTAATCAAGATGCCAAGAATTACCATGCCTGGCAGCACAGACAGTGGGTTATTCAGGTATCTTATCCATGGAACTATCTATTTACTAAATGTCTTCCTCAGCTTGTCAAGTTTTGCTTCTTTAATGCAACTCGAATGGAATTCAGCATTTTGATTCTTAAGCTGAAGGAGAAAAACAAAATGCCTTTGAGTGGATGACAGGGCTTAGGTATAATCTCACCTTCCAGGAATTTGTGCAGATCTGCGTTTGGCCACTTGCTCTTATGTGTGCAAGTTTAATAATTGGCTGTTAACATTGTTTGCAGCATGTTGCTGGTGCACATTTCCTTATGTTTCTTAAAACTTTGGACTGAGTTCTTTTTTAAAAAAAATCCTGTATCTAAAGTGCAAAAAGCTTAGGATCAGATAGAAACCTTGGAAAAGAAAAATCTTCTGACTGTGTCTTTATTCCCACCTTGCCTTTCTTCTAGGAGTTCAAATTGTGGGATAATGAACTGGAATATGTAGACCAGCTTCTGAGGGAGGATGTGAGAAACAACTCTGTTTGGAACCAAAGGCACTTTGTCATTTCCAACACCACGGGCTATGATGATCCAGCAGTCCTAGACAGAGAAGTCCAGTAAGTAATGCTGTTCATGCTTACTTTCTGCATTAACACGTGGCTCTCTTGAGCCTGTCCTGGTTTTAAAGCGGCACTTGGGCACATTTCATGGATGGTAAATCAGGAGCCTGGGCACATGCAATATGTCCAGTACTGCCAAAGTGTCTACAGGCTGTGTCTACCTTGGATAAGCTAATCTTCTTTGGTTGTCTTTCTGTCACGCTGTTTCCTTTGCAAACAAAAAAGCTCGCATTTTGCAGTCCAGTGCTGTCCAGTCCAGGCTGAGTCAGCCTGCATGTGAATAAGCTGCTATTGCTGCTAATATCTTATATCCCACCCAGAAGACTGAGCTAGAAAGTTTGGAAGGAGAAGCACTGTTTGTCCTGCAGTAATGTGTGCTGAAACTATGCTAAATTGCTGTCTTATTTGTACAGGAGTTGCAATAATTTGATGAAAACCTGGTCAGAGCTTCTAGGAAGATGCATCACCTCTTTTTTAGGTATCTCATACAACTAGAAAGAGAAACAAACTTTCAGAAATATGTAATCAACACAAAAATGACTGCCTAAGTGTTGGCTGGTTATAAGGAACCACTGATTTGGAAACTGTCCCAAAGCAATATGTTTGTAATTGAAGACAATCTGGGCTTTCAGGCATTTGTATTATTGCAGATAGCATTAAGAGAAATCTTGTCTGGCTTTCACATCTTGGGGTACTGATCAGGGCTGGCAGGGCAGCCCTGGCAGTTTGCAGTGTAGGCGATATGAAACAATATTGGTAAAAGTAACAAAAGCAAGGTATTACATACTGATGTAACCTGAAACCTGGCTTCGTGGCATGAAACATGGCAGGCAACTGCTGTTGCTCTGTTTGGAGGTGGTTCCTCATTGCTACTTCTCTTTACTGGAACTGCTGCAAGAGGCTGTGTGAGCTTAAAGCTCAGGCTGTGTCTTTCTATGGGTTTTAACAGATGCAGCTGTTTGGGTTCATAACAGAAGTACTGCAGATAGGTACCTTGCAATAATAACTACATAAGTTGACACTGTGCTTTTATAACTCTAGCCCTTTCCAATCCTTCCTTCTTCAACTTCATACTGAGCAGCAAGACACAAGCTATTCCTTTGCTGTACTATGCCATGAGAGTATCTCATGTTACTTCTTATTTTGGGGGAAAAAGTTAACAAACTTAATTTTAAGGATTGTTCATTATTATACAAAATCCAACAAATAAAATACTTCAAGATTTAGAACAGTTCTCACAATACCTGCCTGTTAGAAATCTGCTGTTATATGGCAAGACACTCCATCCACAACTTCACGGAGGTGATCAAGAAAGAGATTCTGGAATATAGACTAGACAGAGGTGCTTGGGAGAGAGCAGGGCACATTCAGGTCATTTCTAACTGAAATGTGTGCATTTGCATTCACATCTTGTTATCTTTTTCGCACAGGTACACTCTCGAGATGATCACAGCAGTACCACATAATGAGAGTGCTTGGAACTACTTAAAAGGGTGAGGCAACCTTGTATGTGGGGCAAAGAGGTTATCTGTGGAAAGTACCTTGAAGTACTGAACCTCTCGTGTCCTCTGCCTATATTCTGACTTGTTGTAGTTTCTCAGTAGCTTTTCGGCTTTCCCACCCAAGCCTTATGCACTTCATTGGGCAGGTAGAAACTTCTACAGGGGGTGAAGAATTAACTTAATCTCTGCATAGCTTCCCACCTAGTTTCTAGCAATGTAGTTGTTGTGGGAAGACTGCAAGTGTTTCTCATACTTTGAAAAACGTGAACTTTGAAAAACTCTATCATGTAATTGGTTTCAAGAATATGGAGCAGGAAGTAGTAAGTATGTTTTCAGTGTAATTTCTGAGCAGAAATTTCATAGCACTTACCAGAGAGTAACTGTAGTAGCTTACTACAATGCAGCAACAACATATCTGCAATTTGTATTTATTTTGCTTGCTTTCTGCCTCACTTGTTTTTGCATCCCTTACTGTAAAAGTGATCTTCAAATAAATTAATCATAACCAAAATATAATTTTTAGTACCAAATTTACTAGCATTATTTTTCAAGCCTCTTAACCTCTATTCTAGGATTCTTCAGGATCGAGGTCTTTCAAAATACCCAAACCTATTAGAACAGCTGTTGGATTTACAGCCCAGCCACAGTTCACCATATCTGATTGCCTTTCTTGTGGACATCTATGAAGATATGCTTGAAAATCAGTGTGACAACAAGGAAGAAACACTAAACAAGGCATTAGAGGTAGGTTTGTTTTTTCTCTTCAGGCATAATTTCTATTGCTTTCTTATTGTCAGACTACATGGGATTAGTTTGGTAGTGGTGATTTGTTAATCACAGCTGTATGAAGTGCTGGACTTGAAATTGCTGTAACATGATTGCTGTAACCTCTCTTATCTAGCTATAAATACTAACTTGCCAGTTATGAAATCATCATTGTAGCTTCTTCACCTGGCTGGTAGTAAAGTTTGTAATATTGCATAAAGAAGAAAGGAAACGTAGTTTCCAATGCCGACATGCTGCCTCAAACTCACTTTTTTCTTTCGCGGATCTTGTCCTCAAAAAACCTATATTGAAATAGAATCTCAAATTCCCTTTGTACTTCTTAGGTCTGGTTAAAAAAGCTGACGCTAGCTTGAAGGCCATCTGAAAATGTGAGTGCAACAGTGAGGGATGTCAGGCACCATTCTTTACAGAGCATTATGACTTCTGAAACACTGCACCTCATAGTTCCTATTTAGGGAACTCTGCTGTATAGTGGTTTCATTTCAGAAAAGTGAATAAAGAAATTCTTTATTCATTTTTCTTTGAGCCAAACCTGAATGAATGTGATTAGCATCACAGTTCTTGTCCAGAGCTTGCGTGTTCCAAAAACCAGCTTTACCAAAAATTTTCCTTTCTTTTATTTTGGGGCCAGTGTCTAAAGGTGAAATTAACACCTCTCAGCTTCATGGGAGGTGTTAATGTTACTCTGATGAGTTTGACTTTTGTAGATACTCAGGCCTTGAAGCTGCTACTGCCAAACTCTTTTTGCTAAGCAAGACATTAATACATGAACATTAACTAGAGCATCTATGGGCAGTATTGATACGCTGTGAATTCAGGGCATCGTGACCAGCAAGCAGGTTTGACTTCTGTGTTTGACTTCAGCAGATGCAGAACTATCTACATAGCAGCATCTCTAGCTATATAGCAGCAGCTCTAACAAATTGTCAGAGTTAGACTTGAGCATTGAAAGTCTTTTGGAAAGCCTGCTAAGAGAAGGCCCATGAGGAAGCAGCTCCAGTCAGTGCTTTTGGAGTACTGAAAATAACAGACTGTCTGACCCATTGTCAGCTCAGGAGATGACCAGCTTACCCTCTCGGTGCATCCTGCCCCACAGTTTCATCTTGTGGCAGGTTGCTGGTAATTGCTGATATTAATGGCTTCTCAAAATGTGCTTTCTCAGGGTGTGCATCATTCCCAGGCATGGGCACTGTTGTTCCAGGCACAGTCAGATCTGGTGGCCACAGGCAAAGCCTGTCTCGATTTATCCAGTTTCCATCCTTCAATATTGACTTACTACTCAGTTGGCTTCAGCTGGCTACTGTTGGCTTGATAGGCTGGGGGAGAAAAGAAGAGTAATAGTGGAAGTTATAGAGGAAACAGTCACGACTGAAATGGGGCTAGAAAGAGATTTTTGTACAGTGTCAAGCTGTTGGAGGACTACCACGATGACTATCAGTTGGAGCTGGTGTTAGGTACTAGTTTCTAGTCATTGAACATTTGTGAAACCTGCAACTAAAACATATTTTATTGGTACAAAAGGAATTTCTCAGGCTGCTTGACCCATGTATTTTATGAAAGTAATTAAGGATTGCTTAGTTTTCATCTAACACTTCCATATCTCAATTCCTTTCAGCTGTGTGAAATTCTGGCTAAAGAAAAGGACACCATCCGAAAGGAATATTGGAGATACATTGGAAGATCCCTCAAGAACAAGCATAGCTCGGGCGCTGAACAGAGCTTGCCGACAGAGAAGCAGCAGTAACTGAACGTGGAAGAAAACAGTGTTAAGCTCTCAAGCTGTCCTAAAGGAATACCAAGCCAGGGGGGCATCAGCCAGTATAAAACACTGTGTAGTTTTCCCCAATTGTGAGGTATTGTAACAAAAGTGGACTGCTGCAGCTATAGTGAAGAAGCAGACATAGTCTCTTGAGTCACTGCTGCCACTGTTGATGGCTGTTGGTGAAATGTACCAAATAAAAGACTTATTTCATAGTAAATAGCAAGTTTAATTTTATGTATTTATTAAAGGTACTAAACCAATTTCTCACACTCTAGCTTGTCTGTTCCAGGGCCCCCTCTCCCTAACACTGTCCTGTCAGACTCCGCAGTGATGACTGCAAGTAACTTGGTCCTAGTGGATATTAAGTAACCTTGTTCCGATGACTGCAAGCAGGGGCTGCAGTTGTTGCCATGTAGGGGAACAGCTCTGCAATCCTGACAACATGTTATTGTATGAACTAACTACTGTCATTTTGTAATAAAAACAAATGACTTAAAATACTTGTCTAAATGTTTTGGTGTATTGCTGGTTTTTGTGGTTTTGTTTGTTTCTGGACATGTGTGGTGTATGCTTGTTGAATGTTAGGCTTTTTAGGGGTTTTAGACTTTCTTGCATTAATATATATTTTGCATTGGTGTATTCTGATCACAGACATTTTAAATATACTACATACAGAAATTGGCCTTGCACGGTTGAGAAGAGTACACTGAAGATCTTGCAAAATCTGCTCAGATTCTTGGAATCCTTTTCAACTAACTGAAAATTTTTAGCGAGTTTGTTCACTGTTGTGTATATATTTATAAGCAGACAAAACTGAAATAATCAATTGGAACATACTGTAACCGGTTTTATTGCATTGTGTTCGCTAAACTGGAAGGGAAGGAAGGGGGTTGTTGGGTAACTTTCCGCAGTAGATGCCTCAGTGTCACTGTTCCTGTAGGATTTCATTTCTTCCCCATGTATATATTCAGCTGAGAAGTTGTGGAGTTTATTTTTTTTCCCTGGCAATTGAAATTTTACCTACGCTGCATAACTGCTCAGTAAGTGCACACCTGCTAAGAAGGCTGCTGCATTTGACTTGTTTTCAGTAAACAGCCATTATAAACTGTATTCTTAGCCTAGATTGCTTGTCTAAAATGACATACTTATGAACGTGGAGGGAACAAATGAGTAATAGTATTTACACCATAAATTAAATGTCTAATACCAGCCATGAGAAGCGGAAGTCGCAGTTAAACCATGCTGCAGAGAACTTTCGGAAGCTTAAACCAGGCTTAGTCAATGCATTTTTTAAAACAGCTCTTGGATAGTGAAACTGATAAATAAACCCATATCATTTTTGAATTTCCTACCAGTAGAGAAAGCACTTTACAGTGATAAATGAAAAAAGGGACATGAACTTCAAGTATTTTTTTTACCGTATTTGAAGTTTCAGTAGAGAACTTCCCCCCACCCCCCAAAATATGTTCCTATGCAGTTAAATTGTTCCTTATTGAAGGTATACTAAATTTGGAAAGCTGTGCCTCAGTTGTGTGACAGATATACTGAGCCATCAAAACTGAAAATGACAGGCTGCCTTACTACAGCCTGCAACTGCAGCTACCCGGCTTTTAATTTTAAATATTGGTCTAAAGGAGAATCTCATGGAATTAAAATCTTGACACGGGGCAAAATGAATGATGAACAGCCGAATCTTGTAGTGGGAAGCAGTGGATTACCTTCACCTACAGGTACTGCTGCTGTTGCTGCCTACCTATGCCCAGGTGAAGCCTGCAGCTCATCTGTTGTAAGGCCTCATCTGTACAATAAAAGATATTATTGTTACTGACTACATGTGGTGATGTGACTGCTGTGTACGGTTTTATTATAGCTGCATCTGTAATAAAAAATCCTCAAGTATAAATGGAAAGTGTACTGGTACAACCGTCCCTTGTGTGTGTGATTGCATCCGGGAACGGAGTATGGAGAATTATTAAAGTATGTGAAGCAATTTCCTGTGCCTGCTTTCACTGGAGGGTTTTTGGTATCTTTGCTTAGTGTCTGTGAAGGCTGTTACTGACTCCCACCCCTGACTCCCGTCTCTGCAACTTGGCTGACAAAACCGTGCAAGTCCTTTTCTGTGCAGAGCAAAACCACCTCAGCACAAAATGCTCCCACCGGTGGTGTCTGGCCATGCTGAGACAAGCGCGAGCGTGCTCTGCTGACGGACCTTTGGTGTGGGAGCAGTGACCTCCAGCAAGGAGAAGGTTTCTAATTAATTACTCTAGCCATGGGAAAGGCTTCCTTCCACACGCGAGCAGGCAGCTCACACAGCGCAGCGGTGACCAAGGGCTCACCGAGCGCCCCAGCAAGAGCGCAGAACACCTTGAAGCTTTTAGAGTTTTGTTTGTTTCTAATACGTGAGTAAATGTATTTACCCATTGAGCAACATGCGGTCATGCTGGGCCCTCCTTTGAAGGCTCACCCGAGGGCCTCGTGGGCTCTGGTGGACTTGCCCACACGCAAGCTCAGAGCAGGCGGTGGAGACACCACAGTTGCGGTTTTCCTGCCCTGTGTTCGTTCCACTAAAACCCTGAGCCACGTGGCTCAGATGTTATCGACGGTGGTGGATGCAATACTGGCACCCTGAAAAACATTCTCCAGCCCGGCCCTAGCCCGTTTCCCAACATCGGCGCCTTCGGCAGGCTGCTGTTATTGTGGGATGAGGTGTGTGCTTTGCAGTTCCCCTTCCGAGACTCTGGATTTAATTCGTGGTTAACCCTGTGGCTTCTGGATTGGCAGCAGGTTTCCCTAGTATAGCTTCTGCTTAAGGTAGATTTATTTGGAGAACTTAAGAAATACGATGTTTGGGTAATCTGGGGCAAAACTACCGATTAGGTAGTAGACCATTGTACTTCTAGTCCAGAGGTGTCCAATATGCTGCAATATATACATATATATTCATGTAAATAATAATCTCAGTTTCTCAATATGAAATTACTTTCTCTCTCCTTAAGGCTTTACTGTGAGACTTTTGGTGCAATACATTCTAACAGTAACAGGTAGAAAAATGGCATTTGAATATAACAGCAACATGATTTTTGCCCTTCCCAGGTTCTTTCCAGAACCTGCCATCTGGGCTGGTCTCTATAATTCTGTCCTATGATTAGCACTGCCATTTCAAAATACTCTGTGCTGCACACGAAACAGCACACGAAATCTCTAAAGTGGATGGTAAGATTCGCCTCTATAAGTCATCATCTGTTCAAGGGTTCAAAAGGAGCAATCTGTCCCTGCTAGAAATCACAGTTCTCCATTCATCTCCACTCTTCCCCACCTCCCTTTTATCTTATCATCTAATGCACCACTTGACTTAAGAGCACACACCCTTCAGGCACAAGAAATCATGGAAGATGGGAGCCTAACCCTGCTCCACAAGTGATGTTCTTGACACTGTTGAGAAAGAATCACTTCTATGAGCTCAGGACCTACTTCTGCCTACTCAGAAGCAAAATATCTTGCCTTCTCCTGCTAGAATAGACCCTGAATTTGAAGTATATATAATAGATGTATATATAAGATTCATCTAGAAACCTCATCTCAGCATGTCTCTGTGAGCTATCCCAGGTAAGCTCCTAGAGGCTAGGGCTGTGTGCTTCACTACAGATTTCAATTACATCATTTTTAGGTCACTCTCAATTATCTTTGAAAAGTCAGAGCAAACTGGAGAGGTGCTTGAGAGGTGGTTGGAAAAAAAAAAGAAAAAATAAAAGCTAATGTCACTCCAGTTTTCAAAAAAAAAAAAAAGGGGGGGGGCAAGAAGGAGGACTCAGGGATCTAGAGGACAATCAGCCTCCTACATTCCTGGAAACAGCTCCTCCTCGATATCATTTCCAAGCACATGGAGGACAAGAAGATGATGAGGAGAGATGCTCCTTCTCTACGCAGCCCTGGTGAGGCCGCATCAGGAGTCCTGTGTCCAGATCTGAGCTCCGCTGCGCGAGAGGGCCATGGAGCTCCTGGAGGGAGTCCTGCCGAGGTGAAGGGACTGGAACATCTGTGAGGAGGGGCTGAGAGCTGGGGCTGCTCAGCATGGAGGAGACCGGAGCAAGGTCTTATCAACGTGTTTATGTGTCTGAAGGGAGGACGTAAAAAGACGGGCCCAGCCTCTTCTCAGTGATGTCCAGTGACAGGAAGTACATCTGAAAATGAGGAACTGAGAGGGTTGACCGTGAGGGTGACCAAACCCTAGCAAATGTTGCCCAGAAAGGTTGTGGTGTCTCCTTCCTTGGAGATATTCCAAAGCATCTGGACACCGTCCTGGGCAATGTGCTCTAGATGACTCTGCTCGTGAAGGGGGGTTGAACTAGATCATCTCCAAAGGTCCCGCGGGGAAAAGGGATAACCACTTGATGCTAACCACTAGATGGCAGTGTGAAATTCACCCTGGGTTCATCCAGGATGCGTGTGGCCGAGAAGAGGTGTTGGTGGGGACACACTTTCTCCATGCAACCCAACCCCCCACCAGCGAAGAACTGAATATGTAGCCACACAGGGGGCTCGAGCACAGGCCTTCAAACAGGGTCTGTGTGGGCATCGTCACGAAACTCGCAGTGTTAACTGGAGAAATGGAGTTTCCATCTCTGAATGTGGTGGAAATCTTCCCATCAAATTTACTGATATTTATGTATAAATACTTGAAATGAGAACGTAAAAAGGATGGGGTCAAATGCTTCTCGGTGGTGGCCAGTGACAGAACAAGGGGTAACGGGTGTAAATTGAACCACAGGCAGTTCCACCTCCACGTGGGAAAGAGCTTCTTTGCTGTGAGGGCGACAGAGCCCTGGCACAGGCTGCCCAGAGAGGCTGTGGAGGCTCCTTCTCTGCAGACCTTCCCAACCCGCCTGGATGCCGCCCTGTGCCCCGTGCTCTGGGTGACCCTGCTGGAGCAGGAGTTGGACTAGATGATCCCTAGAGATCCCTGCCAGCCTCAACCTCTCTTGTGTCCTGATGCAGTAAAGTAACTGAGCAACATTAAGACAACTCCTTCTACTTGGAGGGGCGTCTGTGGGCTAAAAAGTCTACCGCATCAGCACTGCTCATGAGCAGCGATCTTTGCATTGTGAATGTCTCTGTCTGTGTCTTAACTTCTAATCATTTTATTTTTGAGTTAAAGCAGTTAAGCACTTGCGTGGTTCCTGTATGTTGTCCGAGCCATCCCTCCAACAGACACAAGAAGAGCAGAATAAATGCTTGGGCTGCTCTCAAGAAGCTTTGCAAGGCAGAAAGGAGAAAGAAAAGCAGGTAGCTGTGTGTCCCTTTTTCTCAACCTTTCAGTCACAGGCTGTCACAGGATAAGATAGCAGATAAATACACTTCTTTGCTTTTCAAGGATGACCTGCATCTCTCTCTGCTCTAGCTTCCAGCCACACCATGCGTGTGAGTTTTCCTCACCGTTTCCTCTCTGGAAGGCAATGAGGGTGCTCCGTCTCTGTTCTTGCAGTGCTCTCCAGCTCCGCTCACTTGCCTTTTGCAAAATGAGCCAAAGTGGCCATTTTAAGGCACCAATGATTGTCCCAGCTCCGTGGTGGGTTTGAAGAGATCCCAAGAACATAGTTCCTTGCAGCGCTGTCCAGACTTTCGCAATCAGTTAAGTGGCAGGGCCCATCGTGTTGCCAAGTGTTTGGCGAGGTCTAGCCCACAAATACCCCGAACTTGGCTGGAGTCTATAACACATGGAGAGACACTTAGTATTTTAAGTGGGCAAACGAAAACTTGAAGCATCTGTTTTCAAAAATAAGTTTTAAAATGTCGATATTGATTGCTCGTTGGCTGAAAATGAAGAACTGGTAAATTGAGAATAGACAGTTGAGTAAATTGAGAATTTAGACAAATGCTTTGTTTCTGGCATTCCGTATGAGAGGGTTTTGTTTTGGACAGGATCTTAATTCTTATTAAATGAGGGAGGACATTTGGACAAACCCCTGAGAGCAGACGGATTCTGTTTGTCACTAGTGGTGTCCCCGGCACAGCTAAGCCACTTCTTGATTTGAAATCTTCCCTCGTGTTGTTGCAGAAAGAAGGGGCAGATGGAGCACGAATGAGTCTGGGACAACCCAGAATCACTTTTCATGCATCACTAATAGCATCAGCTAAAAATATATCACAGCAAATAACTTGAGGAGCGGCGCCTGCTGCAGCATCGGCCAGAGCTGCTCCGTGCACCCAGCAGCGCTGTGCATTTGCAGTGAGAAGAGCCCTGCCCTCCCTCCACATTGGTCTGTGTGGAGTTTCTTGTTGCTTTTTGTAACTGCTGGTAATAGACCCGTGGCTCTGGGCTTGGCTGAGTTGAAACACAGAGAGGAAGATGAAGACAGAAAAGGCAGAGGGGTAGCCCATTCTACAGCAGGCTTGGTACTCTGTAGCCATGACCAGGACATGACTTCGATTCCCTGGTTTGTATTTCTAAGCCTACCTGCTTCCAGCTGTCACTTTATGGCACGGGCTCTACATAGCAGGAATTGGACCTGTTCCTCCAGGACAGCAAATTTCTGGGGTGCTCAGATGCCCACACCTCCTGCAAATGCTGCAAGTGCCCAAGTTTCCACCTGCTTTCTGCTACTCAGCTCTGTGCTGGCACAGCAGGTACAACAGTCCAGCACGGTGCTTCCCAGGTCAACGTATGTGGTCTCGGGGCTGCTGGAGCTCGAGATCTTGCAGCACCTTCAGAAGCCCCTTCACTCAGAGGGATCCTTATGGAGAAAGACTTGCCAGGAGGGCCCACATCACCCCACAGAACTGTGCCGGTTTTGTAGCCCCACGTGTCCACTGCTTAGCTTCACCTCCATGTCCCACCCATCCCGTGTTACAAGTGAGCAAACAGAAAGGCCCGTGCATGCCTTAAACCTTACCCGAATTGGAGATCTGAAGATTCTGAAGATTAATCACTGTATTTTGCTCCGGGCAGCTTGTCTCCTGAATCAAATGCCAGCAGGCATTATAAGAACAGGCACAGAACAGCATTCGAAACAGGGCCATTAGGTGATTTGACTGCTTGGGGAATCTGCTTAAGTCTGAGTACTGGTTTAAAAGGAGGGGTAAAGCAGAGAGGAAAACGGCATTTTAAAAAGCATTTTAAGAATCCTTGCTCACAGCCTGAGCCAAAGTGGTAGAATGGGCTGTAGGAGACATATGCATAAAATGCTACTTAACAGTTGCAGAAAGTGTTTTTTCCATGATGAGCAGAGATACTATTTTATGTGCTTCCTTCTGCTTCACAGAAAAAGAAAAGAAAAAAAGAAAGAGGTTTTACACACACACAGGATATATCCCTAACATATCTTCCTTGCGGGAATAGAGCTTGGGACTGCTTCTGATTCACTCACAGGGAATGGGGTAAATGCAGTAACAGTTGTGATTACAAAGCAGATGATAAGTATTAGTTGTTTCAGCGGTAATCCCCAAAAGAACAGCAGTAATTTCCAGAAGGGATAAAATCTTTTTTATTTGTCCTCTTCTGACAGAACATAGACTTGGAATTTGGAGAATTTTTAAGGGGCATATTTATTCCTTCGTACATTACGACTTGAGGTCCTGTAAGCACTCTGTGCCTGCTGGAACGATGCCACTAGAAGGGACTGGCATGTGACCAGTGAGAAATATTTTTGTAAGAGGATAGAATGATTGAGGAATTTCCAGTGTTTGTTTTGGTTCAAATTCTTAAGGAAGCTTTGGGCAGAAAAGCAGGAGAGAAAGTGATGGCTGGGGAACTTTCAGCTTCACAGCAACATCTAGTATCTTGGCCAACATGAAAAAACATCTGATGGGAACTAAGAAAGGCCTGATTAGTGGATGGATCTGTGATGACTTCCAGATGCTACCTCAAAAGTAGAGTGGTTTGGAAGGTGAGGTTAACAAGAGCATTTTGGGTTTTGCCAAAGTTTTGGTGTAACAGAAAAGAGTAACAATGTAGCAGAACTAGGTGCAAAGCCTACCTGAGACTCTACAGCACTGATCAGCTTCATCTTTTCATGGGCATCCATCCCGCTTCCCAGAAGATTTCAGGAAAATACAAAATCTGTTACAGATGACCTGAGAGAAGGCAGTAGTTTCAGGGTATGTGTAAGTGAACACGGCAATATCACCGCTCAGGAATTGTGACAGGACTGAGACTGCACCTGGCCTGCACGTCTTACCAACGCAGCCAGTACTCAAGAAGTTCCAGTAAGTTTCAACGCACGATGAGCATTTTTTCACAGCACATTTAAATGGCTGCACTCACCTCAGCCAAATAAATTCCCTGAGGAATCCACATTAAAAACTCACTCACCTCCGCCACTTCTCCTCCACGGAGAGTGCTCTTAACCGACTGTAAGGCCTTCAAACAAAACCATTAGGCAAAGCTATCAAGCATTCCTGATAACTCCAGGTTTGACCATGCTGCTCACTGCTGCTCCACACTGCACAATGAGACACTATCAGTAAGCTCAGGCACGGGGGAGGCAAGATGAAGTTCACAAGCAGTATCTACCTGGAAACATAATTTCCTATTTAGTATCTAGCCACAGGAGTCTCCGGGCCTTCATGTTTTCTGGACCCTTATCATAGCAGTACAGCTGTTCTGGCACAGAATTCAAAACAAAACAGAACAAAGTAAGTATGCAAAGCTTTTTTCTTTTCTTATAATCCAGAGTGCATCAATATTGTCCTCTTCTGCTTCTTACACACACACACACACACACACACACACACATATATATATATATATATATGTATATATACAGGCCATGCTAAACACGCCAGGGACAGCGCATTACACAGAATAACTACTCAGAAATACACAGAAGAGAAGAGCCTACTAGAAGGGAATTCCCCATAGGAGACCCTGAATTCACCCTGTGTACTAGAAGAGGGTGTAAAAAGTGAATGTCTGGGTGTACACACACCATGCCAAGTTCACACGTGGGATGACAGGCCTCATCCAAGCATTTGGGTCCGGCAAAGTTATATACGACGCTCCTAGCAATACATCTTATCTGCAGGTGTGAAGCAGGATGACCAAGCAGGTTAAGTACAGACAACATAGAGCCATTATTTCACGTGGGCAATAGTGGGACCCCAGTCTTGACAGTGACAAGTTGGGGTGAGGCAAAGCAAAGAGTAGTACTTCAGTAGTTGCTGCCTGGCAAGGATCACACTGAAACAAGGATAAGCACTGTGTTCAGGAGCTCTAAATTGCCCACAAAGGGGTGAAAGATTTGAGGTGAAACGAGGGGCTAAGTGGATTCTCATGTAACAGGTCATCCATAGGAGCCCTTGCTATGGCCTTGCGATTAGTTCAGTCCAGCTTCTTTATGGTGCTCAGCTCTTTTTAGGGTGTCAGAGAAAGAAACCCTACAAAGGCACACAAGCATCTCCCAAATAATTCTGATGGTTTTGCTGCTTCCAGGCATGGATTTTGTCATACCATGATTCCATGGTGGGGAAAAAAAAACAGGAATTTTTCTAGTTCTCACTGTGACTTACATAATGGCCTAATTATTAAGGAGATCTGGGTCTCTAATTCCTATCCTGGCTCTGACCTTGAATGACCTTGTGTAAGTCCAGTTTCATTTCTCAGCCTGAGTTCTCCCATAACTAAAATACAAGTTTTGACATTTATTTTGCTCACTGTTTACAGTGAGATTTACCTATGGATCTCCCGGTTGTATGGAGGGAGAATGATAAATCTGCTTATTGCAGGCTCCTTCTGTAGGGACAGAGGGATCCAGCTGTATCAAAACCTTAAAAAACTGGTTTTTTGTTTCTTCACTCTACCTGTGGAATAACTTTGGACATTTGAGGGTAAAAACACTGTTGAAAACAAGAATAGTATAGGTTATTATCAAGTGAATAATAACAGGATGAAAGTATTCCTATTGAAAAACATAAAAAACAAACTTTGACCTTGGAAAGGATTTTGCAACTTTCTGTTCTTCTTTCTTTTTGTGCACAGCCTGATTTGACACAAGCTCCTCTTTGTGAGAGTGGTATCTCACACTCAGAGTATTTCCTACATTTGCAGAGGAGATAATCAGCAAATCTCCCTCCAAAGGCTGCTGAGCAGGTGCTTCTTTGCATACCTCCACACATGCTAGTATGTGGTGAGGCTGACTGAGATCTGCCCCCAGAGGATTTTGTTTCTGAACTCATTTTTGCACAGGTCTGGGCAGCACCACAACACAAAGGCGATTTGGCGGCTTTGCTGGGGGTGGAGCATTTCCCCAGATGAGTGACAGAGAACCGGGCAGCAAAGAGTGCTTCACACCTCCAAATGCGGCAGTGCCTGGCAGCTAAATGAAACACGGGCACCAACAGAACTTAAAAGACATTTAAAAACTAAAGAAAACATTTCCAGGATGTAAAATCTTCCCTTCTTCAGAGATAAAATGTTTCACTGCTAACTAATAATGAAAGCCAGGCTTTCGATGGATCAATAGAAACACCTCGGCTTCAGATCTTCTTGAAGAGCAGCAGAGCAGAAGATCGCGCTAGTTTGTGCAAATCCTTTGACTGTTTTTCGGTTGCATGATGCTGATGACTCTTTGACCTTTCTATTTCCCACGCAGAGGAATGTGTAAAGGACAAAATTCTTCACAGAGGAAACACCCATGCAAAATATGGAAGTTCTTTAAAAGTTAGAGTGGTCCCTACCTTAGTCCTTACCCCTCAGGACTAGGGCTCTGTCCCTGCTTTGCCAGCAGCTCTGGAACAGGCTTTCACTCATTTGAAATAACTCGGACTTACTGACCTTTAGAGCAGGCTGTTACACATAACTGTCTATACAGGACTTGCCACTGAGAGAAGCCTTTGGAAGAATCACATTTGTGTAGGAGGGAAACTTGGTGTTCTGCAGGCCATCTCGTTTTCCCTTTGCTGTTTAGCACAGCAGCACCTAGAGTCTTGGACCGCACTCCTTTGTTTACACAATTATTGGAACAACAATAATTAGAAATTAATTAAAGAAAGGAGGTACAGAACAGCCTCGACTAATTTGAAACTATAAAAGTAGGAAGAATTTAACTAGGAACACATCAATACAAAGTCAATTTTAACATGTAATTAAATATGTTTTAAAGTGATTCAAAAGTGCAATGACTTTTATCCATTACCATTTAGCACACCTTCTGTCCCTGAGGCAAGAAAATGATATACATGAAACTCAATTGCTAAGATTGCATGTTTAATTTTGGACTCAAACCTTCAAGGCTGGAGGAGAGGCTGGAGATTCCTGCTTAGTTGCTAGCAAGGATGTCTCAGAGAAATTGTACACTAGTGATCGTGCTTCCCAGTATGCGCTGGACACAAGAGAGATCCATATGGATAACACTTAGAAAGGCAGGAAACAACGGGAGCACAGACAAGGACTTGGAAGACCAAGAACCGAATTCCCATCTTCTATGTCCAAGGGAAGGGCAAAGTCCTAACAGATGCAAGGGAAAGAGCTCTTGCAGGAGGCCTATCTGGCAACACTTGGGCAAAAGAAATCACAGCCTGAAAATTCACGAGCGCAGTGTACAAAATAAGGCAGTTAAATGCACAGGGAACTGCAGTCTTGCACGTGAACAAAATATAGCAACAATATATTTAGTCAACAGCTAATTGACTGCTGTCAAATTAGCAGTTTAGCAAAACAGCTTGCTCCAGAGCTCCTTCAAGAGCTGAAGGGCAGCATCAGCCAAGAGCACCTGATTTGGGTCAGATAGCCGTTATTTGTATTTAAAATCCTAGTGATAAAGTCAAACAGCAATACCATGCACTGTGACACCCTCTGCCCCATCCTGCTGGGAAACAACAGCTGACAGAGGCACAGCTTCACCACTAACACTACCCTGAGCTACTGCTTTTATGGTTGCACAGTAAGTATTATGACAACTGCATGTTTCTCTAGTTTCTTATCTAAGGTGTTTCTCGCAAACTCCTTCCACTCTTCCTTCGCTTTCAGCAGCAGTAAAGTCACTGCCGGTCAAAATGGCCCATGATTTCTCCTACAGTGTGACGGATGAAAATGACCACCTTCATTTTTTCAGATAGACTTACGCTGTATGGTTAAGAAACGGTAAACGAGAAAGAGATGGAAGCGAAGCAGTCCAGCTGAAGTGTATGGGGAAAGGGAGAAGCAGGAGCATAACGTAGGGGTACGACAGGCATGGGAAATGGTGCAGGGAAAGGCTGGCACTTTCCCTCTCAGATTACTGTTGACTCCTGCCATCCTTTGCACTGGCACCCTTCTGGTTTGCGGGTCCTCAGCCTTCCAAACACACAGAGGATGAGGTACTTCACAGACACGTGAAGGCACACAAACTGCAGGGCCAGGACAAGCAGGGGGTCTGCGGCATAATGTTGGATGCTGCAGGGAAACTGAGAAAGGACTGCAAGTTATTCATGGATAACCGGGGAGAGAGAAACCTGAAGCCCTTGATAGGCAAAGGAGAAAGAGGTGGTGACATGGAGCAGCTGGGTTGGTGAACATAAAAAAATAAAACCAGGTGCAGAAGAGGATATAAAATATAGAGGCAAGGGAAAAACTGAGATTGTTGCTCTGATGGAGGCAGTGTGGAAGGAGAAGGCGAGGAAGACCTCAAAGCAACATGAAGCTTTGCGCAACCTCAAAGCAAAGCAACACGTGTGAGGAGGACAGGAAAGGAAGGCAGAGCAGTGGCAAGATCCATGAGATACTCTATGGGTATTGGCCCTGGAAGTCACGGAACCGCAAGCTTCCCACTGATCCGAGGACAAATCTTTGTTCCTCACAGGACACAAAGCTCACGGGTGCTCCTTATGTGGAGGGACCAAGACACGTGTCCGGAGTCTGATCACACAGCACGGATGGATGGACTCCTCAAACGAGGCGGAGAGCGACTCCAAGGCGCTTCTGGAAGAAATACCCTGCAGCCATGGCCAAAACAAAAGAGGAGGAATGAAAGCACAAAGGAAAGAAGGGAAGGAAACCACACCTGGCCTGGGGCAGGCAACCTGCAGCCAAAACCTGGCAGAATGAGCAGCAACAGCCAATCGCAAAACCTGTTTAGGGCTTCTGGAAGCATTTGTGACCAT
>JAUBNY010000868.1:759955-790857 GCA_032275445.1 Crypturellus soui | reverse complement strand
AAGTTTCTAGACTTCTTGAGGCTTTTTAGGAAGGATAAGTTCCCTTTGTGATGTTGTAGTGCCATTCAAAATAATTTTGAAAGTAGTCTAAGTTTAGAAATGTGGAAACGTTCTACTGTTCATCTCTGTAAATCCAGTTGGTTGCTGGGAAGAATCTGACTACAACAATGTGACTTTTACTGGGCATTGCCAGTACTTTTAAAAGAGAGAACCACTTGTTCTTCCTTTCCTGTCTCTTGCAGTTGCCTCCTGGATTTATTTTCCTTACGTGAAAAGTGTGTGCATTTCCAGTTCATCTTGCGGAAGTTCATACAATTGTGAGGTATTCTAGTCACAGGGCTTTGCTGAAAAAGTAGAGCATTTACCTCATGCAAACTTGTGCTTTGTTTCTTGCACTATGGTTGGCCAGCTAGTGGTATCTGCTGTCCAGGTTATTATAGCCCAACTCCTCTCTCTGTTGGAGTGGGCGAAAATGTTGCCATACTAGCTTGTTTTGGAAATGTTTAAGTATAAGAAAGTTGGGAATGCATCCAATAGTGATAAAGAAAACTGAATGTGTATTTAGGATAGTAGAGCTCTGCAGTAGACTCTACCTATAAACAGAATATTTAATTTCAGTAGTAAGAATTTACAGTGAAAGCTGTGATAAACTTTGCCCAGGCCTAATGTGTTAAATATCAATATCTTTCTCTGTCTACCAGTGGCTTATGGAAGAAGGAGTCAAGTCCATCTATAGAGCCTATGTCTATAAAGCATTTTAATTTGTTCACACAGTTAAGCCGTATAATTCAGCTCTCCGAAGCCTAATTGGACATGTCACTTTTTCTCTTTTTTCTTTATTTTGTTATTCTTCTGTAATGTATCTTTAAATTAATGCTCTTAGTTGAAAGCTACAAAGATGTTTTTTGAGAAGACTACCTCCAATTCATGCAGGACTCAACAGAGATATATCAATTCCTTTTCTCAATTTTCTTTCATGTCTGCTATAGAACTAATATTTGTGTGATGTTTTTTCCCCTCTTCTCTGCTTTAACCCTGATCCTTGTTCACATGTTTTTTGCCTAAACTGAATATTTTTGTTGTTGTCTTCAGTCTTGAAGGAAACTTAGGACCCTTGTCCTGTGCTATTAAATGATAAATTTTGCTATTGGTTTTACTAGACGCAGGATTTAGCCCTGTTGCTGTCAGCATTATTTTCTTACTCTGTCACTGTTTACAGCATTCCTCAGTTTAAGAATTTTCTGTTAATATAATTCACATTTGTTTGCTGTTTTCCAGATTAACAGAGTTAATGAGATCATACCTGATGCCAGTTCCCTTGCTACCAAATTACAGACTCTCTGCACTCTTGCAAATATGTTGCTGTATGTTTAATTTATTGTATTTACAGTATTTTAGCAGCCTTTTTTGTTGGGATTTTGAACACTATATTAAGTTACATTAATTGAAAGATAAGTTTTCTGAGGCATATTATCAAATATTCAATTAGAAATCCAAATCTGCTTGATCAAAAGCCCTTGCAACTTATGGCATATATGTAACTATTTTAAGAGATTGTTAGGCATGTCTAGCAAAAGCTTTTGGTATGAATCAGTTGTCTTCTAAATGTTTAGGCACGTTAATAATTTCATCTGCAAAGATAATTTAACATTTTTTTTCTTAAAAATATGAAAGTCCATAGTAGTCTAAGTGCAGAATTATCTACGTGTTGTGAGATGTGAGAACTTTAAAGAGAACTGTATCCTAATTTTACACATCTGAATCTAACAAAGAATTAGAGAACAGTCTGACAATAACACAAAGAATATAAAACACAATTTTATGTGTTCGACTAATGCTTAATATGAGTTTCTTTTTGGTAATGTATCTAGCAGAATATGATTTGTTTCAGTTTTGGCGTCTTTGCAGGAACTTGTAAAAATAATAAAACAGAAATCAGAAGGCGTATACAAATGTTCTAGGAGTTTTCAAAAGTAATAGCTGCTCTTGAGTAAAAATGGATTCCACAGTTCCTTTTTGCTTTATGAAATAAAGCATTCCTGAGATAGAACAGGATGGACAGGTTTAAAGGTGTATTTTTAGAATTGTTCTCTTGCAGCTGTTTTGTCCTAGGACCTGGAGAAGTTGCCCAGGACTCCTAAAAAATTATAATCTTCATCTCATCTGTGGTTGCCTCCACAGAGGCATTGCGGTTTATCTCTGTTTTCTTCTCAAAGTAGACAAGTGCTTTCTGATCTCTACTGTATTGGAAGATAGGAAAGTTTTCCTCTGGGCTTGTCAGGAAATAAGTTGTTTTGGATCATGGACTGAGTAGAGATTCTTCATAAAATGATGCCTAGATGTTGGTGCAGATGTTTCAGCAGTCTCTGACTACAGGTGTTTCTGGCTTGTGTGCTTGGTGGCCCAGAGGTATTTTGGAAGAAATTAAATAGAAAACCTTCAGAAAAAAAAGTGATTGTTATTCTTGGCTTACAGAGAGAATAAATACTTTATATTCATGGAAACTGATGCACATTCCATCACAAGCATGTGTGTACAAGAAGCTATTTCAGTTTAATTCAGATAACAATAAATGACTAGTATTATAAAACTCTACAGAATTGTTTGTATTGGATCCCCTCTTTCAGTGTCTTGGTATTTGATCAATGAACTTGAGAACACAGGTAATTTACCATGATTTTTGAACAATTGTTAATATAGTTTTATGGTGATATTTAAGAGTTGCATTCACTGGGCCTATTAGTAGTCTATGTCATGTCATTCATATGTCTTGCAAGAAAAGAACTTCTTGCCAATAGTTTCAGCTAAGGAGTAGTGAAACCTCTAGTGTGTCTGGGATCTATTTAGAAGATATAACACTTAGTGCTTGTGTTTGCATTAATGGTTGTAATTTTTGTTCCTAGGCTTGCTGTACCTTTGATATTATTTATGTCATGCTCTCTACTAGGCAGTGTGACTGTAACATAAAAGATTACTACAGGCTCCCTGGAAGAGAATCCTGAAATAAGGGGTTGGGGTTTTATTTATTTTTAATTACTTTTATTTTTTTTTTAAGTCTTAAAAAATACTTTGTTTGTTTTTTAGTATATTTGTGGAGGAGAAAAACAGCCTTGGTTGTTGCCTTTAAATAGTGTGGCCTTCCTCTCAAGGTTGAATCAGCAGGAGTGAGTAAATGCCAAGTGACCCTTGTCAGAATTCAGTGAGATGATGCTTTAAGGAAATTTGAATTTCTTTTTCTGCGATGGTGCTAGTACTGCATTTTTAGTACAGTTTATCCAATCAAATAGTTTAAGATAGATAATTAAGTATAAAAAAATCATTTTTGCAGCATGTTGTTTCCCATGTATCATATCCAAGGCTAAAACTTCCTGGCTCAGCAGTATTGATTTGTTCTGTCTCTTCAGACCAACTCTGAACAAGTGCTACTGAGCTTCATAAAAACTGTTCACAGAGGGAGATGACAAGATCAGCAGATCTGTTTCAACTCCAGACTTTGGGAAGCAAAGATGTTTAAATTAAAAAAGAAGAATAAAAGTCTTTTTCTTCTGGTGTAGGCCTTGTTTCCTCCCCTTTTTTCTCTCCTATTACAAGTTTGCATCTTCTCTGGCTGGGGTTTCAGTCTTATTTCTTTCAATACTGGTTCTTCTTGCAGACGTGCTAGTCTGGTTACTTCCTCTTCCACATTGCTATAGGGTGATTTTGTAGGTTGAATGCTATTTCACACTGAATATCTGTGAGAATGGTTTTTTTCATTTACTTTGAGGGGATAGTGTATGAATCATCTGTTCAGCACTTGAAGGTGCTTGAGTATTCTGGTGTGGTAGTTTGATGTTTGTTTTGACGATCTGCTTTAGTAAACATGTAAGTTAAAACATTTTAAAGATCTGAAACATATCTCTACATTGAGAGATGAGGATGCTACAATAAGAAACAATTGATCCTTGTATGTATGTATATATATGTATATTTCACGTTAAAAGATAGGAAATTTTTTTTTTCAGTCTCAAGACAACTGAGCCACTTAGGTGGAATTTCTTACTGTAGGACTGAGATGGACATGCAGCATTGTACCCTCCATCCCAGATGGCTGATGTCGAACAGATTTATTTCAAAACAAACAACATCCCTGAAATAGCATCCAGTAAGGAAAAGGATCATACTCTGTGTAAGACAGAAAGTGAGGTGACTGGCGTTTTCACTCTGGGAGGACAGATTGTTGACAAGCTAATATTGTATGCCTGTTAGATATTAAAACAATGTTCGTGATTATTAATCGCAGCATATTTGAAAGAAGAATTGTACCTTAATTACAGACCAGAAAGCTAGTTTTAAAACACTTAATTGCTGACAGAATGGTACAATAGAGAATACCCACAAACATAATTTCTCCCATCCCTTGCTAAAACCTTGACTTTTAATTCTCAGCTTTAGCAAAGGATTAAATACTGTTCTGTTACTGTTCTGTATCCACAGCTAGATCTTGTTCTCTTCCTTGAACTTCCTCTCATCTACTGGAAATAGTCCATATCTTTCATTGCACTGGTAGAGGGTTGATTAACTGCTCTCTACTTAACAACTGTTGCATTTTCTCATTAAAATGTTACCTGTACATAGCTAAAGGGAAGGTATGTGTAGCTTAAGGTTCTGAAAAGAAGGGTATTTTTTATGTGCTGTGGATTATGCTTGTCCACAGACAGATGTCTGTGATTTCTTTGGTGCTTTAGGAATATGGAACTACTTGTTGACTATTTGGGGGAAATACTGCTTCATTTCATTGTGTTCTCACTTTGTGTAATAGCGAGTACGGTTCAGTTTCTCTATCAAAGAAGCATAACTGATTTTATTAATGGAACTGCTAGATGTTTCCTAAACTCTCCTCTCACTCAAAATGCTACCCTGAAGAGAATAAGAGGAGTAAGAGTATGAAGAGAGGGTACTGCTGAAGAGCCCTTCAGAGTTTGAACAGGTTATTAAAGGAAGAGTAAACCAAGGCTTTTAGCATTATGCTACCCTCTAGTGGAATAATGATGCACTGGAAAAAAAAAATGCATTCTTTGTCAGTGAGCAACAAGTTTTAATTAGACACGACACATGATAAACAGTGTATGTAAGTACTTGGATAGAAATTCCCTGAAAGTAGGAAAAAAAAAGAAAAAAGCTTCCACCTGTCATGAATTGAAAAATATGTATTTCTTCATTTAAACAAAATTGATATTTCTTATTCTCTGAGCATTCCACATTGTTGCTCTGGAGAAAAGGAGAGAAAAGTTATCATTGAGTAGGATTTAATTCAGGGGTAATGGAACTTAATTCAAGGACTTTTTAGAAGTTGATAGTGTTCTGTACAAGGTAGAATTGTGCAGAGAGTATCTAAATCCTTGTCACATGTTGTTCACTGTTTTGTTTCTGTTCCCTCCTTCAAAGGGAACCCTTTCTAAGTGTTCTCTAAATCTGTGATTTATGTGAATGCATTCACTTCAGTTTAACATTCTTGAATTTACTGGAGGCCTGCTGTATTTGGAGCTTTATAAAATAAATGAAGGGAAATGCTGGGGGTTTGAAAGACACGCTGTGCTAATAGGAGTATGTTATCTCAAAGTCTTTGGGTTTTTGAAGGACTAAGAAAGGAGCTTCTGGAATTTGAGTTAATTGATAGAATGTAAATGCTAAAATAGAGAAAATTGAAGACAAAATTTAAGCTTTTGTAAGAAAGCAAAAATGTTTACTGTGGTAGCCAGAGTAGGGCAGGAGGGAATTCGTTGACTGAGTATTCAGGTTTACAGATTCCTGTTCGTATGGATGGCAGGGATTTTGGTAACCATGTGACAGACTTCAATAATAATAATAAACTGTAACAGAGCTGAATCTCAAAGAGATTGTTTTTAAAATGCAAGAATAAGTGATGTAACCTAAGAAAATAAGTTTCTTCTGGCTTCATTGAGATGTCTTGGGATTTAAATATGATTTTACCTCTTAAATGAAGGAATTTTTGTTGCTTATTAATTCTCATTTACCAGTTTCCTTATGGGGTTTTCCTTTCTGGCTACCAAGAAGGATATAAAATTAACTTGTTAGTTAATAGTTGCACATGTTGGTAGACATATCCTCAGAAGTGGAATAGTTTGGAATCATGTGAAACTAACTTTGAGAGATGTACAAATGCTCTTTTTAACAACTTCCTGTTATTCTCTGGATTTTAATTTGCCAACAGTAGTGTACTAACTATTAATAAACTAGTATTAGATTTTCGATTGAATGCAAATAATATAATTTCTAATTAAGAAGTGATTATCGGAAGCAGAAGTCATCGGCTGCTTAACAACGTTGTTGTCCACTAAGACTTCTAAGAATAATTTCTCTGTATATGTATATTTCTATAAATATAATGTATTTAAAACTTAAATACGAGTATTATATTGCAATTTTTGTTCACAGAAGAATCTTTCCTCCCTGCCCTTTTTAATATTAACTCTGGAGAGTTTGCTATGGCATTAGATGCAGATGTGCTAACATGAAGAAAATGTGGAAATAATTTTTTAAGTCAGTCTACGTTATGGATTCTTTAGATGCTAGAGAGAATATGTGACTGGAGAAATTTGGTGACTGCAGAGAGACATGTGTTTACATTAGGTGAACCCTTAAAAATTTAAGGAAAAGTGGAGAAAGTATCACTTTGAGAAGTGTGGCTTAATTCTTCCTCTAGAAATTTGTTACTGTGCAACACAGACTTTATAGTAAACGAGCCTGCTTATTTCAGTGATGTCCAACTTGCTGATCAACTGTTTAAAAAAAAAAGAAAAGCTGACAAAAAGACTTGTAGTGCTGCCAATAGCTGATAAGTGTTTTGTGTACGCCATGCATTGTTGGGGTAATTTGGATGCTGCTTGTGTAACATTTTCTAGATTGTGGTAGGAAATAAAGCAGACAGTGGACTAAATTCTCTGGAATTAGTTTTTATTGCTTAATGAGCAGGTATTCTCAAAAGTTAAGTAACGGTTTTACAAATTATAAAACATTGCCATAAGCTCAGAGTTATTGGACAAAACTTCAGAGAAGCACTTCAGAAGGGAAAGACTGAAAATTTCAATGATGTTAACACTGATTTTGTCAAAATGTAATATTTTCAGGTTATGATTAGTAAAAGATATGCTGGAAGTAATTTCTTCTGAATATACTCTTCCACACACAGTGACACAAACAAAATACTGAGTGTGGCAGCTAAAGAAAAAGGTTCACTATCCATGCTAATGTGTGGTGGTTGGTCAGACAATGCAAATGATGAGATAATGCTTTAGAGTATGCTTGTGAGTAAAGAAAGTGAAAGAAAAACTGACAAAAAATTGTTTGGTTCACAGTTCATCTAAATGTGACAAAGCAATTGTTTGACCAAATAACAGATTTAAATAAGATGAATTGTTGCATTCTAGTCTAAAAAGCATTATAGCTTCTACTCAGATGCTAGAGTAAAGCAGTACAATACAAAATGGATTTTTTTTTCTGCAAATGACATTAGGTCTCTGGTGATTGCATTAAAAATAGGGGGTTGGGAAGACTAACGTAGCTATTCTGTTAACTCTACTTCTGTAAGGTTGTCTGTAGCTATCAAAGTTGAAGAACAAATTACAAGATGATGTTACTTTCCATGTGCTCATCTAAATAACCAACAGAGCTCTGAGCCCACATGAGGAGAAATTAAAATCTTTAGAAGCTTATCTGTCTTTAAACGTGTTTCTTTGCAAACTAGTCATGTTACAGGTGTCAATGCAAAGACTGAAATTCGTAGAGAAATAAGGTGGAGGAAGCTCCTATAACCTGACTTCAAGCACCTTTTTTTTTTTTTTTCCATTCATTGAAATGGAAAAAGAAAAACCCACATATA
This sequence comes from Crypturellus soui, assembly GCA_032275445.1. Lineage (NCBI taxonomy): Eukaryota > Metazoa > Chordata > Aves > Tinamiformes > Tinamidae > Crypturellus > Crypturellus soui. Next base: position 782,978 of record JAUBNY010000868.1, on the reverse strand, counting down.
TTGTTAGGCATGGTATTCTTCAGAACTGAAATATTAGAAAGCAAGAAAGTAAAGACAGAAAAGCTAAGGATTCTTGTCAGTGATTTGTTGCTGCTGTTGGGTTTTTGCAGTCAAAACAGCAGTCGTACAAACAGATTAATGCTTCCGTAGGAAGGCCAGGTCTAAGGAGGTTTTATAGCTTAACCAATTGTCATTTTACATGTTTGAGTTCTTAATTTACTTTCAGTGTTCAAGATTTTTTTTTTTTTTTTTTCAGAGTGCTGATGTCTTTTTAGGAGATGAATACACTTAGATTTCTGCATATGTCAGAAATAGTTGCTGCTTTGTGTCTGGGGAGGGAGTAGTAACAAATCTGCCTTTTATTAAAAAGTGGTGTTACTTAACTGTTGTTTTAAAGTGATTTTATTTGTTTACAGGTGTCAGCTGCGATGCATGTTTAAAAGGAAATTTTCGAGGTCGCAGATATAAGTGTTTAATTTGCTACGATTACGATCTGTGTGCAACTTGTTATGAAAGTGGTGCAACAACAACAAGGCATACGACGGACCATCCCATGCAGTGCATACTAACAAGAGTAGATTTTGGTAAGTGATAATTTAGTTGTGACCATAGCCATCTGCCACAGTTACAATTATAGTATGCATTTCCATATTTTTAGTAACCACTGAAAATTTGAACAATTTCTCATTTTCTAAAATTATGCGTATTATCCTTGATACTAGCAAACTGCAAAATATTTTGCATATTTCTTTTTCTGTTAATGTGGTTCAGAGGAGATAGTGGAGTATTTAATGTATTTGTTAACAATGACTATCCCAATTCAGCTTCAAGTTCAAGAAATTAAGGCAAATGTAGTTACCTTCTCGGTTACACCACCTTCAGTATTCCTTTCTAAGATGTGTCACAGTGAAAGAAAAATGGTGTTGAGTTTAGAGGAGTGTTATTTTACGGTGTCTTCCATGGAAATGTTATTGCAGCAGGTATAATGATAGACTGTGTTGAATATAAAAGATTTTTAATGAGGACTACCAAGTAGTTCTCTTGAGGCATGTTTAAAGTCCTACTAATTAAAAATGATTTCTGAATGCAAAACAACTTCATATTAATTTTTTTAAAATCTTCATTTACTAAAGAGATAAAATTATTTGGGTAACAGTATATTCAGAGTACTGGTCATGGTTAGAGTTATGCAATTCAAAATTATTTGGCCTCCTGCAACATTCATGAATTTTGCATGTGGGGTAAAATAACAATATTGCCACAAACATTAAGTCCTTCTCATGCATAGGAAAAGAGGACAGATGCTTGCTTTGGAGGCAAAAGCTAAAGAAAATGCTAAGACTTTGAATGTATTGCAATATAGAAATGTGTTCTCAGTCTTTAGCTCTAAAAATTCCTACTATTTCATACTCCTTCTATCACTGAAGCCTAAGAATTTCTGGAAAAGATATTTTGTTTCTTAAAACTTGCATATTTTTGTTTTTGGAAGTCTCTGTTAAATAGATACATGTTTGGGCTAATGTCTTTGTGTATGTTGAAGGGGGATTTTTTAATGCTTACTTAAATCTGCATAAATAATAAACAGAAGAATATTTTCACTGAAGTACAGGCATAGTTGCGAGTGCAAGACACTTGAGTTTTTGGAAGCATTTGTGCTGCGGTAGCTTCTTTAACAATAAGAAGAAAATGAGTTTTTCTGGTGTTTCCATATGGCTTTATATCTGAACATTATTCAGGTCTAATCAGAATCCTGGGTCAAGAAAGAATACATGAGACTACAGAGATTACAGCAAAAAGAATACATCACCAACTTATGAACCACAGCAAAGGTTGATGACAGAACTCAAAGTACAAGGAGTCTTGTAAATTTATGCTGTAGGAGATAAACCAAGAAATATTTATAAATATGCTATTACTTAGACTTCAGAAATGGATATGTTCCATTTGTAGAATATTTTTATTTTAAAGATCTTTTTGGAATGCAAGGCAGTTAACAGTATGGCTTTTGTCATATTGTGCAGAAAGAAACTTAAGTAGCTTTTCAAAGGTTGCCTTTTTAACCAGAAAATTATGTGGCTCTCAGGAATATCCAGAAATTCCCAGGTAAGGAACTTCAAACTAATGAGAACTGGTACAACTTGTTTAGAGGAGTTAGGCTAGTTGTGCTAACAAATGTAGAAATTGCCAAGGAGAGAGACATAAATGGATTAAAAGAAATGATTCTTAAAAAAAGTTGGCAAGATAAAACTAGGAGTAGTGAATTCTTCCACTGTCAGCTTAGTGACATAGCATGCTGTAACTTGAGGGGAAAAATGTTTTGTAGATTATAGTAGTTTGAATAGGAAATCCAATAGAGAAAAAAAAAATCTATGGAAACGTCTATAAAAACATAGCATACTATATAGGTATGTGTATGAATCCTGGAATGTCTGTTCATTGACAAATTTTAATCACACTGTAATCATGTTGATTCAAAGGTATGAAAATTGTTTTTAATAGGAATAACCTTACAGTTGTTACTGATGCTGTGGTGGAAAGTAGATAACCTGGTAAAAGCTGAATGTTGTTTTTGTGCTAGACAGAAGAAAGCTGAGTGGGGAATCCTTTCACTGCAAAACTTGGTACAAATACTTCAGAAAAAGCTGATGATGATTTTTTGAATGTAAAAGTGAGTGTGGGGGTCAGTCATAGATGTGCTTTGCTCAAGATGCATCTGTAATTGATAGCAAAGAACCCAGTGCCTCTGGTGCCCTTCACCACTGTAGCCAGCACTGTCCCTGTGCAGGGGGGACTGTGGAGCTCACTTGAGTATTCTGTGCATGAAGCTATGACCAAGTTCTGGTTTGCAGTGAGCAGCTGACCCTATAGATGTGATTATAAGGGATTGTTTGCACTTAGAACAAATGCTTACCTGATCATTCTTTAGTGTTCCTAGGTGCTATAGTAACAGTAATAGGGAGGTGCTCTGAAGGAGCTTTTGTCATTACCTTGATTTTTCTGAAGACTTGAACTTGTGGAGGAACTTGTATGATATTATTAAAAATGAATAAAGCTCTAGTGATTTCTACCTGTGCCAGTGTTCACAGTCTTACTGTGTGGTTGCCCTAATTTTTTATTAATAGAAGTCGGTGTATGACCGACCATTACTGTTGAAGGAAGGTGGGATCCAAAACAATGACAGCTATATGTTTTTCTGTGTACGTGTAGATGACAGCTCCAGTTACCACTGAGACACTGTAAAAAAGATTCTTATTGGATACTTTAAAATCCTGAGAGTGATATACTGACATAGTAGGGACAGAGCTTTTAAAATAATAAGTGAATTTTGTGTAATAAATGACCTTAAAGCTCAATTCCATCTAGCTTATTTCTGGAAGGTCAGAATAGCAATAGGTCTCTGAGGAACAAGCACATGCTTACTGGGCAGTCACTGCAGAACTCTACTTTTTATAGAATAGTTAGTCAAGATGGAGAAGTTGAGAGCAAATTTCTCAGTTCTGATTTTCTTAAAAAATAATTTATTGGCAGTGAGCCACTGACTCGAATTCTAAGCTGCTAAGGTGGTTTGTAGTTCTGAGCATGTGGCCTGTACCTGTGATTTAAAGAGATTAGATAGTCAAAGGTAATACTACAATTTAACAAAATTCACCACTATTCAAAATTCACTGTTGTGTTACCTCTACTAAAATACAGAACAAATCTTCCTTCAGTTATCTGCTTAGTTGCTAATGGAACAGAAGATCCTACCAATTCCTGTGGTTACCATTTAAGTAGCTTGCTGTCTGAGTACTAACCTTGATAATATATGCTATGAGGTTTGGCCGGATTTACTGGAATTGAGCTCAAGGCTTCTTCTCCAATTTGAACTACTAGAATAAGATCTTTGTAGTAATTCCATATTTTTCTGAGCTGTGGCTTCACAGAAGAGTTGATTTTAGTTTGAAAGGGGTCTGTGGAGATCATGTGGTCCAGGGTTGTGTGAGAAGTGGGGCCATAAACTGACTGTCCTCATGGGTCAAGTCTTCACTGAGAAGTTCTGCCTGTTCTGGGCAACCTATTTCAGTGTTTGATAGCTTTTCGTGGTGAGAAACTTGTGCCTGCTGCCTCTTGCCTGCTCGTGAGGACAGTGCCTCCCTTTCCTCTGCGTTAACTACCTAATCCCAAAAGATTGGGATTAAATCCCTTCACCCACCTCTCCAGAGCCTTTTCTTCTCCAGAATAGATAAACATAGTTTTTTTCAAACTTTCTTCCTGTCAGGTTCTCCAGCTACCTTACTTTTGCCCCACTTCACCGTTCTGAAAGTCTGTCTTGAACTAGAGTATCAAAACTGGACCCAGTCCCCTGATGTGGCGTAACGAGAGTGGACTATAGCAGGATAAATGCAGCCCTTGATCTGCTGGCTGTTCTCTTGCAAATTTGGCCAAGAACACAGTTTGTTTAACCAGTGCAAGGGCATGCTCTCCACCAGGACACCCAGGTCCTTTTCAGAAAAGCCTCTTCCCAGCCAGCTGGCCGCAGCTGTATCACTAATACCAGCTGTATTGGCAGTGCTCAATATTGGCAGATGGACATCGAATCCTTTGTAATCTTCATCGGCATCTGTATTTGCGGTACCTGGAGCTGAGAGTGGCCTTAGCACAAAGAGGGGTTTTATCCTCGCTATGAATGTACAGTCCTGCAGCACCCAGAGAGGGTGTGCAAGGTCAGGTTGGTTACAGAAACAGGTCCTGTAACAGAGCAAAGCAAGAAGCAAGCCTGGGTTTAAAGCAGGAAAACAATTAAAACATTTAGCTAGTCAAATAAACCGAATACCTGCCGCAGTCTCTGTCAGCATGAAAAGGGTCTCTAACTCTGCAGCAATTAGCCCAGTCCTGTTTATAGGTCTGTGCTTGAGTACTCAGCTTGAGGACTGATGACACTACACAAATAAAAGCAAAGAATATAATGTTTCTTCCTCTGTTGGGTATGGCTGAACTGAGCTCTTGCAGAAAGATTGAAATACTGATGCTCTGTCTAGAAGGAATTAGCAGCTGTTTTCACACTTGGCTGAGCTGGTATTCTGCTCTAGCAAAAGTGGCTCTCACATTGCCCTTTCAGTGAAAGAGGAGAGTTCTGTATAAAGGATGTAAAGATATTCCATGGTGGAAGTAGATTATTCCAGTCAATGAAGCAGGACACAGTGTGTGACGGACAATATACTAGAAGAATAGCACAGCTGTGTCTCTCCTAGTTTCATAGGATGAGCCATTAGCATAATTCATGTTGGAAGGGATCTAGGGAAGTGTCTAGTCCAGTTTCCTGCTCCAGGTGGGGTCAGATGATCTTATTTAGGGCTCTATCCAGCTGGGCCTGGAAAGCCTCCAAGGATGGAGATGGCCCCATCTCCCTGGAGAGGCCAGACTGTGCCCTTGCTCACACTGCCAAGGGTGCTGCTGTCCCAGCGCGACCAGGACACACTGACCCTGCTCTGCTCCTGACACCAGGTCTGTGGCTTCTCCACGTGGCTGCTCCCAGACGGCGCCACTGCTGGGTTCTGCTGTTCCAGGGAATTGAGTTTCATAGGGTCCCAGCTGGTCTGTTTCTTTGTGTGAATTTTGATAAATAGAGGGTGATTAAGTGTTATTTCTTTAAACTCGCAGCAGAGTACCTGACAAGGTTTAGAAAGTTTTTCTCTCCTTTGCCTAGACAATAGGTAGCAAAACAGAAGAAACAAATTTTCAAGACAGCATAATTTTGAAGAATGATGCTTTTTTAGAAGGTGGTGTTTGTTACTGTTTAATTTCTGCCTTTCAACTCAAATGCTGATGTGTGATTTTTTTGTTTGTTTGTTTTTGGTAAATATACAGCAGCTTGTATAGTACCAGTATGTTTTATTTCTACAAATGTATCTAATTTAAATTAAATTACACTTCATTTAGTAAAGGAACTAAAATTCCTGGCTTCTCTGCGCCGTTGTACAGGAATTTCTTACCAGTGTACAGGGACAAGCAGACAAGTGTATATACCTGATTCATGCCCTTAAAAGTTTGGTTTTGCCTAAAGAATCATACCATACTTTTTCTGCTACATTACCAACTTCTGACTAGGTAAAGAACATGTTAGTTAACTATGTAGTTGTTAAATAAATGCAGCGTGTGGCTATAGATTGATGATAAAGTAAGACTGCCCATTTTTGCATTAAATATGTTTTCTTGAAGAAAGTTATGTTTTCCAACACCATGAGGCTTGAAATCTAATTTTATAACCTGTTGTTGATTCTTCTTTAAAGATTATTCATATCCTTTTACTATTTTGCTTTTATTTCCTCTATATGATAATACAAGTAAGGAATATTCTGGAGAGATGTATTTAGCCCAACTTTTTTTTTTTTTTTTTTCTTTCTGAACACATTTCTTCCTTTCTAGATCTTTTAAAAACAAGAATTTAATGGTCCAGAGGATTTTGAGGAGTTAGACTCAAAATTTCATGTAGGAAGCCATTTGGAAAAAAACGGAGTTCATTATTTGAAAGATTTCTTCGTGGCCAGAAGGAATAATTCTGTGATCATGAGCCAGTCTCGTTGGAACAATAATATAACTGTAAACAGAAACAGTAATACAACTGTAGGAAGCCTCTCTTCAGTAGTCTTAGAGGCCTGGCCTATTTATTTTTTCCTATACTTGTAGTCACTATGATTTAGCAAATAAACCTTTGAAAATGTTAATAGCACAAATACATTACTGTCTTGAGAATTCTTGATATTTAAAAACAACAGGTGGAGAAGTTCAGCAACTTTAAAATTAGAAAGATACAGTTCACTATATTGCTCAATTACCATCTTTTTTTTTTTTTTTTCATTTAGGCTATATTTAAAACGAAAGCCTATGTGATACCCCATATTTCAAATTGGCGAAGGTCTGGTGGGGCAGGAATTTCATTATGTAAAAGGCGGAGAGAGATTAAGATTTAGGAGGAAAAAAAGAGTGAGATAAAATCTTCTGAGGGAAAAATATTTGGATTAGCCAGTAAGAGATTTCATTTCTGACAGGAGACCCCCCCTCCCAAGGGGTGGTAAGTACCCCTAAGGTATACTTACTGACATGCAAGTTTGATGCAAGTTACAAGAAGGATGTGAAAGAAGTTTTGTGTAGGAGGAATATGCAGGAGACTAAAAACTTAGAGTAAAACCTGGAGTATATATACACCATTATAACTAGGAAGCCTGAACTTGGACCAATACGTTATTATTTTTTCTTAAGAAATGTATTATTATTTTTATTAAGAAGTGGGGTTTTTTGTTTGCTTGTTTCAGTTGACTTACTGCTTCAAGTCATCATCTTTTTGTTTAATCCAAATCAATATGTATGGTGCCAAAATACCTGGAATGAGATTGCTCAACTGGGTACAGTCATCAGAGGGAAATTGACTGTATATTGTTGCACGTGTATGTCCACGTTTTCAAAAACTGAGACTCTTTGTTTTGCAACCAGTAAATAAGTATTGCATCATCATCACAAGAATCATACTAAATCTTAAGGAAAGTGAGAGGATTAGCTAAATAGTTTTATCATTAACTCACCTTAAAAGGAGTTAAACTTTTTGAGATTTCTTAGCTGTTTATTTTAGAAGTTTTTTTATCTGAGTTATTTTGCTCCTAAATATAGGAGTAAATATAAGTCTTTATATAGGTTTCAACTTTCTTGTAGTTTTAGGATAGTGAAAAAGTGAGAACTGAAGTTTACTGTGTTTCCCGTTTGGAATGATACTGTAGAAGACAATGCTTTTAAGCTTTTCTTTTTTGGTATGTGCTGTAACAACGAGTGCAGTGAGCTTCTTTAATTAGAATTTGTTCTCAGATAACATTAGGGTGGATTCTTTTCATCCATTCTCACTGAAGTGTTTGCATTGCCTATTTTAGGTACCTGCTACATTGAATCATTTCAGTTATATTTTTCTGAAGAAATGTACTTTCGCCTTCATGCATTGCTGATCCTTTCAGACTGTTTTAGTGACTTAGAACTTGTCTCTTCTGAGCATTGTTCTTGCTCTGTTCATTTGAAGCAATGGCATGTTTAAATTACATGTGTTTGAGTTTGCCTCAGCATGTTGGCAATCTTTTAGCCCCACTCAGGTTTTTGGCAGTGTAAGAATTGGAAGCTGAACCAAATCTCGAGGAAACCTTCTGAAGAGTACTCCATGAAAAGTGCAGGAAAGTGGTGCTAATTAGTAACTCACTCAAATATTTTTAAGTCCTGTGAGTTATGTAGTTCTTCTGTGTGTTATATCTGAGATGATCTCTATAGTATTCCTTTTCATTGCTAAGCTGCAGATAACACTTCATGCTTGAAATAGGTTGATTTTCATACAATTTTTTTATTGCATAGCATGTAAATAAAAGGAGCATGGCTGAGTTGTAAACAAGACTGGTCAGCACATTGAAAATGTGTATGCTAAAACTTCAGAAGTGCTAGTAGCTAAGCATTTTAGATAAATCTGATTCATTGTGTAGGCTGTTGATGCTGCTCACCAGCTTGACAAGGGCTGTCTGAGTCTAAATGGACCTGATGGGGCAGCCTTGCCTCAGTCCCAGATCTTTTCTGGACACTTGCCCAAGTAACTGTAGCACTGACCTACCTGTAAATTAAAAAAAAAAAAAAAAAAAAAGGGTAAGTACTACAGATGGATTTAAATAAAAAGACATTGGCAATTTTATATTATTCTAGTTACATTTTTGTCTTTTGAGAATGCAGTACACACACTCAGGCTTTGTAATATTTACTTTCTAGTTTCTAAACCTAGTGAGCCATATATAAGTTGTATGTTTTATTCCTGACTCGTTAGTTTATTTTCTGCAATTGAGTGGATTATATTTAAGTGGTGGTCAGTGACCTTTTTTACAGATGTGGGAAAGTAGATCTTTAGTAGTCCTATTGCTACTGAAATAGTAATTATGTTCACATATATTCATACAGAATTTCCATGGATAAAATTTTAACTGATAAAAAATAACCCCTTGTAAAACATTTTCTGTTCTAGATTTGTACTATGGTGGAGAAGCTTTTTCTGTAGAGCAGCCACAGTCTTTTACTTGTCCTTATTGTGGAAAAATGGGTTATACGGAAACATCTCTTCAAGAACACGTTACTTCTGAACATGCAGAAACATCAACAGAAGTGGTAAGAAGCCTTAGAATTGGTTTTCATGTATCGTGGAGGAATATGTAAAATAATCTCTCTTCTAAAAAATCAGTATCTCTTTGCTTTCCTTTTTTTCTTTGAAGCATATGTTCATTTAAATACTTTGTAAAAAGTGTGTGTGTGTTTGTGTGTGTGTACATATATATATACACACACATATATATGTATATATATGTATATAACTACGTTTGAAAGTGACACCAGAATTTTTTTCGTCTTAAAGGTATCCTGATATAATGGAAATGGTTCCCACATGCACCCCCCCCCTTTTTTTTTTTTTTTTTTTTTTTCCTCCCCTCCTCTAGTGTGGTAGCAAGCATGGTTATCCTGATACTAAGACTACTATGTTTAGGAGCTTATTTTCTCAAGGACTTATTTGTTTCTCATCGTTATTCTGTTGCATTTTATTTATTTTTTTTTTTTTTTCACAATCAATTGCATAATTGCCAAACGAGTTCACCATATCTTCTAAGACTGTAGCTGCCAGTTTTCTGAAGTTCTCAGATAGAGGAAGTTATGCAGCTGGTTTTTTTAATGAACTAGGTGTATTTGTGCATCAGATGTTTCTTGTTGAAGCTGTTACTGTTGAACCAGGGGTGCTTTTCACCTCTTCCCATTAGGGCAGTTGATAGAATTAAATATGTAGAAACATAGGATTAAATATACATATGGAATTAAATTTATATTTCCATAAGTATTTCCGTTGATACTTGTTTGTCTGGGTTCCGATTTATCTTCAGGAGTATAAGAAACTAGATTGGCAACTAATATCCTTTTTTTGATGCTAGTGTCATAAATTCCTGTATAAATTCACAATGTTTTTTCTTGAAAAGGCCTTTCAGTTATTAAAAAAAATACATGTAGGTGCTTTTGAAATTTGAATTTATGTATAAGAGTCTCAATATAACACATTTTTACTAAGATGGGACTACCATGGTTTCTACCTCCTCCCAAGTAAATAAAAATTATTAAATGCTGTTGAAAAAAGCATTAGACAGTTGCTTCATTCTGTTACACAAAAATAACCATTATTGCAAAAGCTATAGTATGCAAAAACAGCTATATATTTATTTATATATATTTCCATTTCCTGACGGAAAAAGTGCTTTGCTCCTGCTTTTTAACAAGTGTCCTGATCATTAGGTGACCATCTAAATGGTGCTTGTGCCAAAAGATTTCACAGGTATGAAATTCTTCCTAACTGCTGGTGGTGCTTGAATGTCTAAGCTGTTCTTGTTTTAGGAGAGATGTAGGTCTTTTTTTTTTTTTTTTTTTTTTTTTGATTACCTTTATTTTTTATATTTATTTTTAAAGCCTGTTGTGTAAATTCAGCAGCAGTTCGGTCTAAGGTTCCTAGTAAATTATGAATGCTTTAAGCAAATTACTCATTACTCTTTACCAGATGCAATCAGATCTTTCCTAACAAGTAGGAAAGTAAGCTTTCCTTTCAAATCTGCTTTGCTGTAGGACTGTAACACGTTAGTGACACTACAAGGTCTGTTGGTTGTTTTTAGTGCGAATGTTCATACAACTGAGTAGTGGAGTTCTAGTAAAAGGCTATATAATGTTACTGAAGAATCCTTGTTTTCCTCTAAATCTTTGTGACTCTAGGCTGTCAAGCAGTTATTTCTGTTTAGATGCTGACATTTAGTCCTTATAGTGGCTCCAGTTATTTAAAGATGTCTTTATTTCATAGTTTTAAACCAGGTTATATAGGAATTATGCAGAATTTTTCTTTACAAGATAAATCACTGAAGTTCAACAGGAAAAATGCATTCTTCAGATAATTTTGCAAATAAATATTTTTAAAAAGCATTTTATAATCAGTGTGGCATAGATTAGAGTGTGTGATTGCTGGTTTTCTTGGATCTTCAATCCCACTTAATTATCCACTTGAAAAAAAAATTTAGAAAGATTGATTTAGATGAAAACCAAAGCTTCAGTAATTATAAGCCTTTCTTCTCCAGTAAGTGGTCAATGGTAATAGTATTATAGGATAAGTGCAGAAGAGTCTGGATATTTTTATGATGATTCGTATTGTTGATGTTAGATTTAAATAAAGTGGACAGATCAATGAATAAAATACAGCATTCAAGTCTACTGCATTGCAAATCCAAAAATAATGAGAAATTTCCTCGGATGTCATACCTGAATAAAGCGGGTATTCCTCAGAATAAAGACACAAGAAAAATACCTTTATTCTTAAGATTAAAGACACAAATTTTCTGCTATTACACTGCATTTAGCAGATGTTCACCAAGACAGTAACTAGGCTGCGCAGTCTAGTTGGACCTGGCTTATGGACCAGGTCATTGACATGTTGTCAAAGTTGGTAAGAACTTTTCTTGAAGTAATGAAATAGAGGAGACAAAGTGAATGGTTCCTGTTTCATTCTTGAATGTTACAGTAATTCCTCCAAGTGACAGGCTTTCTGTAAGCACAAAATAATAATATACCTTGTATAGAAACAGGAGGTAGTAGTAATACGAGAAAGCTTCTGGAAACGGCAGTTATTCTGTCAGTCGGAACCTAAGTAACCTACAACTTTGAAATCCAATTGAGGATGGCAAAATAACATGACTTGTTACTACTACAACAACAACAAAAGGTAACTTCCAGGAGAAATTTCGTTCTTTTACTTTGGATTGTGCCACATATCCGTGCACATTACGCTGACAAGGTAATGTTAGCTGGAGCATCACACCTGACCAGTGATGCTGCAGTCTTTGTAATGACTGAGAGGCATTTTGCCAGTACTAATGCTTAACTAAATTCTGTTAGCTTATTACAATGCTCTACCAACCTTTCCTAAAGAAAAACTCCTGAATTCTGTGAATGCTGGAGAATTAGGTTTAGGACCCTAATTTTCCCCTTTTAATTTTTTCCTATAGAATGTTTTCCTGACGGCAACCTACTCTCTTCAGGGGAAAAGCAGCCTATTCAGAATTCTAGTGTTAAATTGGGTAGAACTTTCTTCTATTTAGTTACTTTATAAAACATGTTATTTCCATGATGAAGACCTGCATGCTTGCTGAAAAAAGGAGGACTTTCTTGCTTGAAAATTAAGCTGTTTATAAGTAAGATTATGGGCTTGATAATATTCATCTATTGTCTATACATACATTTCTGCCTCCCTACTGAGTAGCTGTATAAAATATTGGCATAACTGAATATTTATTACTTTTGGATTGCTGGAAAAGCTGGTTGTTACTCTCATGTTGGGAAGAAGAGAGAACAGTTCCTTCTTCCCCATGTAATTACTGTGGTTTTGAGTTGAGACTTTTTCTAGAGATTATTTGCTTGCCCAAAACCTGCATTTAAAATTATGAAATTCGCATAGCAGAAAAATGCATTTTGAAATAATGGATTGAAATTCCCGTTTTCCATGTTGAATTGCATCTCCTTGTTCTTGATTTTGCTGTAAAATTATGTGGTTTTGGCAGGTAAATGTGCCATGGGAGTTATAAAAGGTAGTCTGCAAAGATAAAAATACTGTCCTTAGTCTTGCTTATATACAAAGGGTTTCTCAGAAGTTATTTTTTAGTTTTTGGGGTGAAGGCAAAGAGATCATAGGGCTTTTTTTTCCTCATTAAATTCTGATCTACCTTAAATGCTGTAGTTCTGTTTATGAGAGTCTCTTTTCTGACATTTGGAGTTGGCAGCGGCAATCAACCCACAGCATTACTGATCACTGTGTCCTTCCTCGCGCTGTTGTAAAATATCATTGCTCTACAGTGAGGGTCCCTGAGATCAGCTTGAGTCCGTGCATGAAGAACACGGACAGTCTGAGCTTTGTGTTGCAGCCACAGCTGCTCATCCAAGACAAGACCTTGGACTGTGAAGAAGGGACAAATGTATAGGTTGCAATTGTATTTAATTGTCCATGTGCTATTAATATTGATCTGAGCTCTTTAAACTTTCAAAGTCATCCTGCAAAACTTTAAAAAGTGCCTTCTCTCGAGGTGCTGTGAGACCAACACTTGCGCTGGAGCGTGTTTACTCTTTTTAATATGGAGTTGTGGGTATATCTGTGGATACCTGTCACGTAATTTTAAAAGCACAAGGATCTGTGTCTAGTGCTTGGCTCAATTGAGTGTGAAATTGATGAAGTTTGTTTTTATCTTTCTCATTTCAGATTTGTCCAATATGTGCAGCATTACCTGGAGGGGATCCTAATCATGTCACAGATGACTTTGCAGCTCATCTGACACTGGAACACAGAGCTCCTAGAGATTTAATATCCTTTCCTGAGTTAAGCAAAAGCAGCTAACTGATCAATCTAATATGCATAACTGCTTGTTTTTATTTCGTACTCAAATGTTTGCGTGTCTCACTTTCCTGGGACTTAGTTGCTGGAGATCTACATATCAACTAGCAAATTAATTTTTAATTTAAGGAAAAATAGACTGAATAGACTGCAGGTATACTTGACAGTGTTGTTTTCTCTGATAGGAAAAAAAAAAATTAACATCCATCTATTTGCTACCTATTCTACAGTTTATTCTTTTATTCTTCCCTGGTCATTAGTTCTTATGTTATTTTGTATCTGAAAGCAGCACCCCAGATTCAGTAGTCTTTTGCAGGTGTTTATGTGACCAAAAGTGGGTGATCTGAGAGTAATTTGTTTTGAGAAATAATTTTAATTTTCTTGTTTAAAACTTAACTGTGCTTAGTCTAACAAAAATTACATTGCTATAAGCAAGGTAGCCCCATATTGAAGGTCAAACTTCGAGTCTCAAACATTTGCCTAAAAACGTAGGTGGAGTTAATTCTGTGAGCCAGGATAAGCACTTTTTTGTCAGAAATGCCTGTGCATATTTGTTGTTTTTAGTGCTGTGCATCCTTTGCAAGGCATGTGCTTTTTGTTAGAGTCTGTGGGCGGCCTGTTAGGGGCCAGTTCCTTTCTTTTTTAGGAAAACATATTCAGTATGTTTAAAGGTAGCTCTACTTAGCATACATGTGTGTAACAAGTTGTGGCCCACAAAGGCCATCCATTAATTTCTTCACTTTCTTTGGCAGAGCAGTTAAGGCACTTTTTTTGTGCCAGTGGAAATAAAACCCCTATTATCTAGTAATAAACTTGTCTTAGCGAGCATTGTCAGAGCTTCCTAATTGACTCTTCTAGAAAACAGGAAGTCCATCTTGGCATTCCCCAGTAAAGAGCTGGACAAAACGGAGAGTTTTGGTGTGCCCTTCGGCGCGTGTTAACCCTGTGGCTGCAGTGCTCTCTAGCTTCTCTTCGAAGCCGCTTCCCTGCGTGGAGGACCCGGGTGCCACCTGAGTGTTTCACGTGGCAGTCGCTCTTGCCGTTTATTGCCCAGCACCAGGCAGTTGTGTTTCCTTGACTGTGCGACCACGATGAATCCAGTGGCGTCCGGCATGTACGTAGAATGTTCCACCCAGGCCGGGGCTTGGGAGGCCCCCGCGCACGTAGATCAAACATGCACTTTACTAGCAGTTCCACTGGCGGGCTTTCATCTTCCCAGAGCTCGTATTCTCCAAGCAATAGAGAAGCCATGGACCCTATAGCTGGTAAGAGCTGCGACCACGCAGACATCTAGACTCGTAGATGTAAAATTCAAGGTAATGGTGGCCCTGCTTTTCTGCGTTCTTCAGCTGCGTTTGCAAGGTGCTCCACAGTGCGAGTGCGTTTAGTGGGTGGTGGCTGGTGAGCAGTCGTCTTCCCTGGGTTGTGCCCTGGGCTGCTAAGCCAAAAGTCACTGCTCCGTTAGTTTGTGCTTTCTGTCCCAGGCTTGTTCTTAAGGCTAGTCTGTCCACAGAGCGTGTGGGTTTTTTTTTTTTACACATAATAGTTTCTGATCTCTGACGTACAGTGACGTACAGTGGTATAAATCATTTTAATTTGTTGTGGGTACGAAGGTGTTTTTGGAAGAGGTGATGAATTTCAGTTTATTTTAGCAAAGATTCACGAAGCATGAGCTCTTTGGAGTCCATGAAGATGAAGTTAGCTGACTTTGATTACTATCAGCCATACAAAACATGCTCTGTTTACATTCAGAATGCCAGACTTGCTCATTTCAGAGGTTTTTTCAGATTTGCCTTTAAATGCATTTGTGGCATTTTGTGGTTAAGTTAGGATAACTTTGCAGAGAAGAAGGGAATCTCCTTTTCACCATCAGTCAATCAGAGAGATGTGCTTTCAGGGTTTCTGAGTATAATCTGTTTAGTATTTGTTTATCTTTGATATGAAAATAGCTGTTTACAGAAAAAGAAAATAATGAGAAAAGACGATTCTTAAGACAGAAGTTCTCTTAATGGAAAATACTAACATTTTTATTGTATTGCCTTTCACTGTGCCAGCGTAAATGCCAGGGAAACTTCAGCACTTCCTGTTGTCCCCTGCCTTTGCTTCAGATGCCAAGAGGACATAAATGTGCAAACTGGGACTCTATGCAACAACAAGGCTGTGACTTATTAAGAGGCAGCCAGTCAGCTTAGTGAGGCCTTGTCCCCAGAAGGAGCTGTGATTCCGCTACCTTCCTTAGTCTTGGTACCCTTTGCCTTTTTTTCTCTCTTTCTGCTGGCTCTGGCGCTCTGCTGGACCTCCGTGACCTGATTTAACTCATTAAATTAGCTGTGGAAACTACCACAACAGGAGGAGAAAATAAATGAGGTAAAGGAGGTCACAGGAGGGCCTGAAAAGCAGTTGGTTTGCTCAAGAAGGAAGCATGTTTGCATAGCCCCAGGTGCTGGACCTCTCTCTGTCAGCCCAGCTGAATGCAGTGACTGCGCTGGGTTGTTTTCTGCCTTTCCATTTAGGGGCATTAAATGTGTGATAAAATGTAATTCTTCCGAGTCTTTTCTAATGTGGTGCAAGTTGCATTTAGCCTTCTGTTCAGTCTGGGCGTCCGTATCACACCAAGCCACTGTCTCAAGGGCGCAGCTGCTTCCAGGAGGTTATAGTTCAGCTATAGTTACATATCAGTGAGGGAAAAAGTACAGCTTTATCTTCTCTGTCAGTTTTATATCTCTTTCCTTTAACTGGAGTAATAAGTCATGAGACTGTCTGAGGTTGCAAGTTTTATTTGAAATAAGAAATATTTGTAGGGTCTGTTTCATTTTTACATTTTTTACTCCCTGTGGTATTTTCCAGTAACTAAAATGAGGAGAGAAAAAAAAAAAAAAGAATCTTGATATGGTGATGTCTGCTGACAACAGTGACTCTCTAAAAGTCCCTAACACAAAATTGTTGCACTTTATTCCTGCAATGAATGCATTGTTTAAAAGAATTACGCTTTGTTGTAGGCCATGACAAGCCATCACAACATTCCTTGGTCCTTCAGAAATCAAGGAAATTCTTAGACACAACTTCAGGGTGCAGAAGAGATTCTGCAATTAAATACTGAACAGCATCTTCCTGATGGTACTTATTTTGAATAAGAATTTGAGGACAGAACTTGCCATAAACATCTCAGAGGTGGAGGACTTAATGCTAGACAATTCCCATGGCTGGGCCTTTCCTATGCTTGTAGCAGAAACAGAAATTAACACAGAAAAAAACAGCAGCTTTGATGTCTGGTGATACTTCAAAATGTTTTCTTAATTGAATGGCAAAAGCATTCAGTCAAGATAACTCGAATCACTGAATTAAAAGAAAAAAAAGCCAACCTTGATTAAGTGAATGTTTCCCAGAATATTGGGAAAGTAAAGCCTGTGTATTGGTTGAGAGGAAAACAAAATCCCTCACCAAAGGCAAACTGAACTGTTTTTCAGAGAATTGCTGTTTTGACTTGAAGTAACATTTTAAGGAATTGCTGCAGAGGATTGGATCTCTCTGTATTTAAAAGGCTTCATGTTTCTTCTGTGGAGTAGCTCTGTGCATGAATGAGCCTTAGTCTTCCTTATCCTTAGCAGAATGCTTGGTCTTTCCTCCAAGAGCTTCACGGACTGCCCAGCGTTGCTAGTTTCTTGATTTCGCTGGCGGAAGGCAGTGACCGGCACGCTGACGTTCGCGGTGTGATTCTTGCCGCTGTTTCACCGCAGCCCATGTTGTCTTCCCCGGCAGAGCTTCTCTCCCAGCTCTCGGGCGTGCGGCGCTCCGCGGGAGGACAGCTCAACTCGTCGGGGCCGTCCGCGTCGCAGCTGCAGCAGCTGCAGATGCAGCTGCAGCTGGAGCGGCAGCACGCGCAGGCGGCGAGGCAGCAGCTGGAGACGGCGCGCAACGCGACCCGGCGCAGCAACGCCAGCAGCGTCACCACCACCATCACGCAGTCCACGGCCACCACCAACACGTCGAGCACCGACAACAGCCAGCAGACGATCCAGAACTCCCAGTTTCTTCTCACAAGGTAAGTAACCCCGCTCCGCGGATTTGCTTTTGTTTCTCCCTTCACGTTTGTTTTCCTCGGCACCAGGGTTTAGTGAAGCTGCTGCGTTTGCCCTAGTAAACCCAAGTAGGGTGATCAGCTCGATTAACATCCCAGAGTTAACAGGCTAATAAACCATCACAGCACACTGATGTTAACATCACTAGTGGCCCCAGAATGGGTAACTCATAAAATGAAATCTAAAGGAAGACCACTTCACTCCTTCAATTACTGTGGCACCACCAAAAGCAGTAGGAGTAACCCACTAAATCATTTATTCTGTTCAAATGTGCTTAAGGATGGAGTGGCAGCCTGCTTTATTACTATATTCAAAATACCAAGAGTAAATGTCACACATCTTGTGGGTTGTACTCATAGGAAATGTGATGTCTGGGAGCTTTCCAGTTGTTTTTACATATACTTAGATGTTTTTATGTAAAATCATAAATTGTTCAACAGTTTTCTTGCACTGTCAGGGGAAATGCAAGAGTTTAATACCAAAGAGCAGTAGTTTGTAGCTGACCTGAAGGGAATTTTTCTGCTTTCAGGAAGCCACCTGAAAAGTTTGCTGCAGTAATATGCAGTGATCTTCTGGTGTGTGCAGGATGAGAGGCAATTGCACAAGCAGTCTATATGTGCCTAGTTTAAATGAAAAATAGTTGCTTTCTGCAGACACAAGAAAAGGAAGACCCTGAAAGGGAATCTAGTTTTAATCTGAGCTTTGGCTACATAAACTGCACCTAAATCCAAACAAGGGCCTTGTGCCAGAATCCCCACTCAAATCTCAAGTTAATCTATTCTGCGCCCTTGTTTGCACTGGTAACATCTCCTTTTCAGCCCCATTGTGTGTGCTTCTAGGCAATGGGTAAATATTATTGGCTGTGTCTCTACTTCAAAAGGAGCAAAAAGAGTGCTACTTCACTCACCTCTGCTCCTTTCCCCTTCTACTCCCAACAAAACAAGTATGTCAACGGCAACCTAAGCATATAAATTTAAGCCATAATCTGGAATGAGAGCTCGGAAGGTGGTACTGTTCAGTAGGAAATGGATCTTTAATACAAGCTGAAGGTTGAATAGGCATTTATGTATCAAGTGTTTCAGAGAATGACCAACAAAGGGAACAAATGTTTCAGAAATGTTTTAGAGAACGAATAAAGGAGGCTGCTATTAAGCAGAACACACGGCTGCTGTAGGAGCTGTGATTAGGTCCCAGGGTTGTTTTACAGAGAGGAGTCACCACTCGGTCGCTCCAGTTCTTTTACCAGGTTCAGGGAATTGACCTTCTGAAATGTAAAGATTTCCCTCCCCCCGACCCAAAAACATGCCATTATATTTCTGTTGGATCTGGAAAAGAGCAGGGCCATTTTAGCCGCTCTTGCGTCCAGAAGCTTGGGTTTGGTCCAGCCTCTCGATGTCGTAACCAGAACGTCAGATAATATGACGTGGCCCCCCTGGAGCGGCAGGTGTTTCTTGAGGAGCTAGAGGAGGTGTGCGGAGATGCCCTCTCGCAGAGGTGGGGTGGGAAGCATGGGGCTCTCCGGAGCGCCTGGGCGCGGGGCCGCGTCCGCGTGGGGCGCGGGGCCCTGCGGAGCCTCCCGGCGCGCTCACCCGCCGCCTCTCCGTGTCTCCCTCCCGGCGGCCGCGCAGGTTGAACGACCCCAAGATGTCGGAGTCGGAGCGCCAGTCGGCGGAGAGCGAGCGCGCAGACTGCAGCCTCTTCGTCCAGGAGCTCCTCCTGTCCACCCTGATGCGGGAAGAAAGTTCCTCCTCCGATGAGGATGAGCGGGGGGAGATTGCCGATTTTGGTGCTATGGGCTGTGTAGATATTATGCCTCTAGATGTTGCTTTAGAAAGCCTAAATTTAAAAGAGAGTAATAAAGGAAACGAGCCTCCTCCACCTCCTCTTTGATGACATCCCACTTCGCAGACAATGTCCTCTGTGCTGTATTTGCCAATGAAAGTGGACAACAACTATCTTGGGTTTGTTTTGGTGATTGTAATTTCAGGTCTGTCACTCTTGTTACATTGTGTACATTCAAAAGAAAGAGAGAAAAGATATATATGATAATCATTTCCACTTAACTAATTTTTACTTCTAGCAGGTAAATGTAGGTTGCGGAGCGGAAGGCTCTGTGTCCTGTACCTTGACATGCAAAAGGCTCTCCTAATACTCCACATTCAAACTGAAGAGGAAAAAAAAAAATGAAAAATCTCTAATGAAGCTGCTGTGTGTATTTATGAATATTAATGAATAAAAACTGCTTGGATGGTTTACCTTAACTACTGCATGACGTTTTTTGCAGCGTGCATGAGTTTTAGTGACCTTGTCATTTACAAATTAAATACAAGGAGTAAAACTATAAAGACCCAAAGCTTTCCCATTATTCAGAGGTTACCTGGCGAAACAAGGACGGGGTCAGCGCTCGCGGAGCCGCACGGGGCCACGAAGCAGCTTTTGAGTAACCCGCGCGGAGCCGAGCGCGTCCCGGGCGGACGGGCCGGGAGCCGGAGCCGCCCCCGTCCAGCCGCTCCCTGCGGCTGTTCGCAACGAAAAGAAAAAGTTCTCTTCTTTTTTTTTTTTTTCTTTTTTTCTTTGTTAACATGTTTTATTCAGGTGTAGATGATTCATATATTCACTGTGTTTAAGAAAAAGTTAATCTGGATTATGTTGTCTTAGTTTAAAAAAAAAAAGAAAAAAAAAAACTTTGCAGTCTCGATCATATTTTTGAGTTATTTATGTGTTTGCTTCATGGTTTGCAGAGACCTGTCAGTATCAGGAGAGCTTGAGGATTGGGCTTCCCGGGTTGTCAGTATGTTGCAATTGATTCTGGATGCTAAGTTTAGCACCTTTTATTTATTGTTTCTTTTTTGTTGTTGTTGTTCTGGCTGGAAAAAAAAAAGAAAAAAAAAGATAAAAAGCCTTTTAGTTGAATCATGATACCTACATGCCTATACTGTTAATCCTGTCTGTTTAACAAAAAAAAAAAAAGAAAAAGAAAAAAAGTGGTTTTGTGTATCAACTTCCAGAGTAGTCCCAACGCAAGGACAGAAAGTTTGGATTTTATTTTATTTTATTTTATTTTATTTTATTTTATTTTATTTTATTTTATTTTATTTTATTTTATTTTATTTTATTTTTGTGTGGTTTTTATTTTGTAGTTTTTTTTTTGTGTGTGTGGTTTTTTTATTTAGTGTTTATTTTTTTTTATTTTGTGTGTTTTTTTGGTTTGTGTTTACTTTTTTTTTTCTGTTTTAGGGGAAGTTGATTTGGGGAGATTTTTATTTCCTGTTTTGTTTTAGTGTTCTGGATGTGAATCCAGAGGGCAGGAGCGGCAGCTCCCGGTGGTGCCGGAGCGCGGCGGCCCGTTCGGAGCAGCGTCTCTCCCGCTCCGCGTTCTCCCCTGGTGCAGCCCCGGGGGTGCCGCGCTGCTCTCCACGGAGCTCCGTATCCCGCCACGGCCCCAGCAGCAAATCGGATCCGCCCCGGCTGCGGTCCGAGCGCCTCCTGGCAGAACAGGAGTCCTCCCGTTCCCGCTGTTTCCCCGCTGAGCAGCACCAGCTCTGTTTTCTTTCCGTCTCTGCAATAGAAAATGTGTGGAGGGAAATCTAACCCCGGGCCTCTGGTTACGCTGAGAGTTACCCCGCAGGGACTTTCGTATTGATTGTTGAGGATTTTCAAAGCCTTTTCAAGCTGTAGTCTTTCCAAGCACCTCCTCTGCACATGACAATACGACACACGGTTCAATAAAGCATTTTCAAGACTGTTGCTCAGCTCCCTCTCTCTGTTGTTGCTGCCCCCTCCGCTCCGGGCCCCGTGTCCCTCCGTCTGCTCCTCCGGCCCCGCGCAGGTAGGTGGTGGGAGCCGCGTTCCCGGGGGAGGGCTGGGAAGCAGCGGCTCGCTCCGCGGGCCGCGGTGTTGGTTCCTGCTGGAGCGGAGCTCTTGCGCGAACCGTCCCGCGGAGGCTGCTCCGCTCTGCCCTTCGCGTAGGCCGGCGCGCCGGCGCGAGGCGCTGGCAGCCTCCCCTCCCGCGAGCGGCCTCTTCCGCGGGACGTCGCCTTGCGAACAGCCTGGGCAGGGCTCGGCGGGGCGGGGGGTCGGCAGCCCGCGTGGCCGGCACGGGGTTTAGGTGGGGCAAGCGTAGGCTCTAGCGAGGGAGAGTCCCTGTCTGCATAAGCAGAAGAAGGAAAAGAAAAAGATGCAAAATGGAAGGTTCCAGAGCACATCTGCCCTCTTAGAAGTGGGGTTTGCGCAAACCTCTTTCTCGCGCAGCGGCAAGCCCGTCCGCAGGAAGCTGCCGCCGGTGTCGTCGCCCGCGGGTGCTGAAAGCCACAGGGGCCCCCCCTGCACACAGTGACGCTCCCCCGAACCGGCAGCGCCGGCGGCTCCCGCAGCTGTGGGTCTGGCTGCCCCTCCGGCCCCACCGTGGACGGGAGCCGGGGGGCAGGACGTGGGCAGAGCTGGGAAGGGCCTCGTGCCGGGAAGCAGAGGGTCTGCGGGAAGGGGCTGCTCCCGGGACTCCCTGCGCGGTGCGCCGGGCGGGAGGAGGCGGCCCAGAGCGCAGCGCCGGGTCGCGCTGGGGTGGGAGCAGCCAACGGGCACGGAGGCAGCAGAGGGTGGGCGATGGGATGGAGCGGGGAAGCAGCAGAGCCGTCGCCGTCACCGCTGCGGATGAAGGCGGCTGCGCTCCGTGTCGGGGCGTGCTGGGCGTGCAGAGCCACCGGCTCCGCGGGACACGGACACGGCGGCGGGGGCGACTGCGCCGCCTCCTCAGCACCAGCCCCTCCTGGAAGCTTCTGCCTCTGCGGTGGATGACGCCTGACCTGCTTGATCGGGGGACAGACACCAAAAACCTTCTTGGACAGCTGTGTGCTGTGACGTCCAGGGACATTTTCTTCACTTGCTTTCCTGCTGGCTCATTCAGACCCCAAAAGGCAAGAGGGAGGCAGCTGTATGTCTTTCTTAGGTTAGATGGTAGATACTGTCAGCTTTAGGCAGCACCAGTTTCTGCTGTGCCCTCTGGTACCTGGCTACCACTAAGGCCACCTTCTCACCGCGGGAGCGGGCTATTCAGGTGCCTGTGGGTGTGCATAGGAAAACAAACCAAACACCAGGCAAGAGCTGGCCCGTGGCGTGGACCCTACCCGCGGAGAGGCTGTGTGCAGCTCACCCAAGGACTGCTCCGGCCCCAAGATCCGCTTGCATCGGGAAGAGCCCTTTTAGCTCAGGACACGGGGAGCAGCTGCTCTGGCACCATCCCAGCCCGACTGGCTCCTCCAAGGGCCGCGCAGTGGGTCTAGCGGCTCTGCTCCCGCTGCCAGGGATCCTGAGGGCCCAGCTGGCTGCAGCTCCTCCACGGGTAACTGGAACGCCTGTTCTTTTAAAACTCAGCAATGACACATAAAGTGACCCCTACCAGAGGGAATGGTCAACTGCTCAAGCATCTCTGGTTTTAAACAATGACAAGGCAGGGTCCTGCACCTGGAGAGCAATAACTCCAGGCACCAGGACAGATTAGGGG
>JAUBNY010000868.1:687164-759855 GCA_032275445.1 Crypturellus soui | reverse complement strand
CAGGCACCAGGACAGATTAGGGGTTGACCTGCTGGAAAGCAGCTCCACGGAGAGGGATTTGGGAGTCCTGGTTGACAGCAGGTTACCCATGTGTGCCCTTGTGGCCAAGAAGGCCCATGGGCTCCTGGCTGCAGGAGGAGGAGTGTTGCCAGCAGGTCAAGGGGAGGGGATCCTGCCCCTCTGTTCAGCTCTGGTGAGGCCAGACCTGGAGTACTGGGGGCAGCTCTGGGCTCCCCAGGACTAGAGGGACGTGGAGCTTCTAGAGAGGGTCCAGCGGAGAGTGACAAAGATGATTAAGGGACTGGAGCATCTATTGTATGAGGAAAGACTACGCGAGCTGGGCCTGTTTAGCTGGCCCAGCTGGCCCAGCTGGAGAGGAGAAGGCTGAGAGGGGATCTGGTCAATATGTACAAATGCCTGAAGGGAGAATGTAGCGAGGATGGGGCCAGGCTCTTCTCCATGGTGGCCAGTGACAGGACAAGGGGTAACGGGTGCAAGTTGAACCCCAGGCAGTTCCACCTCCACGTGAGGAAGAGCTTCTTTGCTGTGAGGGTGCCAGAGCCCTGGCACAGGCTGCCCAGAGAGGCTGTGGAGGCTCCTTCTCTGGAGATCTTCCCAACCCGCCTGGATGCCGCCCTGCGCCCCGTGCTCTGGGTGTCCCTGCTGGAGCAGGAGTTGGACTGGGTGATCTCTAGAGGGCCCTGCCAACCTCAACCACTCTGTGATTCTGTGTCTTGCACGGGTGGTCATTGCCAACTGACAGCAATGAGAAAAAAGGTTACAAAAAAATTGCTGAGGAGCAGGACTGGAACCTGCACCTTGCAACGGGTGCAGAGATGATGTGTTTGGTACATTTTTTTGAGCAGGCAAAACAACCCCTGTACTTATGAGCTGCAGGCAGCAGCTCCCTGGGCCCGGCTGGACCCGCTGCCCGGCCAGGCTCCCATCCCCTGGGCTCGTCTCTCTCTGCTCATCACTGGCTCCTCAATTTTTGCCATTTTAGTTCCCTCCTCCCCAGGCCTGGGTGCAGCTCCCTCTGTTTTACAGTGAACATCAGCAACATCCCACAGCTCCCCCTACCCTGTTGCCCGTTGCTCCCCACCCTGTTTCACCCTGTGTTTCCAGTTACCTGACTTACACCTGGCTTTGCATTTCCCCCCTTCCCTACCACCCCCATCCTCAGGGCTCACGGGCGGCTGCGCTGCCTCACATCACGAACGCCACTTTGGGCTCAAACCCACCATTTTTACAGCAGAGTCCCAAACTGAGGAAAAACAAGCACTTACATTTTATATAAGCCTTTATTTACAACTTGTTTAACAACTGTACACTCTTCGGTAACCTTGGAAGCATTAGTGTATTTCACTGGGAAAAAAAATATTAAACGTTTCAATCCTAATGATCATTGCTGAGAATTTATTTATTTTTTTTTGTCTATATACAGATATGTATATATTAATACTGCTACCATGACAATCTGGTAGTTACAGAACCCATAGGTGAAGTGAAATGGGAAATTAATGTTTCTGACACTGTAGGAATCCATTCCCTTACAGGAAAAAAAAAAAAAAAAATCTGTGTGTGTGTGTGCGCGTGTGTGTGTGTGTGTGTGTGTCTGTGTCACTGGCAATTTCACAAGCAGTCGCTTTGGGACGGGTCAGCTCTGAACGCGGAGCCCAGGTGCGCGGAGCGGGGCCCTCCGGTGGCAGCGGCGCGGGCGAGTGAAGCCCGCGGCAGCCCCAAAACGCAGAGGTTTCTCCCCAAAGGGCCCCGTGGAGGCCGTGTCTCCCTACCGGGGCCTCCCCACGGCGCGAGGTTCTGCCTGGCCAGCCCGGGGGGTCGCAGAGCCCCACGGCGGCCGTTGCTGCCGACACTGCGAGTGCCTCAGGCACCACGGGGAGATACAGCCGTGCGAGTGCACGGGTGCTCCGGGATAGCAAACAAGCAGCTTTCCGAAGTAACAGGGGCGGCACAAAGCACGTTCGAGTTACACTGTCTGCGCACGGCGGAATCGGGCAGCAAAAGTCCCTAATACGAAGGAACAGCCACATTAGCGCGATCGGAGATGAGAGAGCTGGGACCGGGGTAAGAGAGGAAAGGAGAGGTAACAGCAAGGCAGAGGGTAAACCACCCAAATCAGAGACCAGCAGGGACAACCTGCGCAACACTGGGGCTGGAGCCTGCCTCCGTACCCATTACTGCCTTTCTCGCTCTGCCCTCAGACTGTTTAACAACTGCACGTAGATCAAGGGAAAACGGGTCTCGAGGGAGCTGAGGACATGCTAAAATGCAGGCAGAGAAACATGACAGCCGCGAACCAGTGTGTATTCACACGGCAAGGAAGCAGCTCTGAACCAAACAGCGCACAAGAGCTGGCCGGGCGCGGAGTCACCGGCGGAACCGTGCCTGGGCTCTAGGGGCCGGGGCCGGCCACGCTGAGCCGCCCTCTCCCGGCGACACCTTCCTTCACGGCTTTACTTGGGATTAACCAAGAGCTCCAGGCAGCTCCACTAAAGGTGCAGTGGCTTTGAAACCAAAAGGTGCTTCCAAGGAGCTCTGCGTGTTAACGCCACTCGTCGGCCCCAGCTGCACGTGGGCTCCGAGGGCCCTTCCCAGGGTTCTCTCTCTTTTAGCCTGTTAGGAGGCCTTGTGGGGAGAGACAGAAACCTGGGGTGGGCAAAGGGGAAGCCACTGCCCAGGACGGCCGGTTTCTCTGCAAGTGGAGCTCTCCCTCTGAGAGCCTCCCTCGGGAGCCCGTGAGTCTTACGTGTAGAACTGGCTAAGTTCTGGTTATTGCAGTCTGGACAGAAAAGCAAGTCATGCACTGAACAGTCCCTGTTATAACAGTGCTGCAGGTCATGCAACCACATCACTGCAATAAAGAAAATAAAGACGACAGTTAAAAAGCAGCAAACACGTTGTTACTGTTAAAACAAGAACAGAGCAGGTTATTTTCAGAGCAGCTTAGCAAGGCCATCTCCACTCAGAGCTATGCAGATTCATGGAGGAAGCATCTTGGCTGCACCAAATATTCAGCTTAATTGGGAGATTAACGACAAGAACTAGGAGTAGCAGAACTGAGCCTTGAGCGGTGCCTAAACCCCGTCAGATTGAGATGCTTTCTGGCAGAGCTCCAAAGCGCCCCGCTCTGAAGCGGCCAAGGGAGGTGAACTGGCAGAGCCCAGAGAGCCGTCGGGGCAGCCCCGCTCTCCGCGAGCGCCTCCGCAAAACGAAACAGAGCAAGACGGAGCGAGAGGGGCCCGTCGGCCGCTGTGCCCGGCTACGCGATGAGGAGATCCCGCTCAGAGCCGCTCCGTAGGCGCCGGTGAGCTCCCCTAGCACCTGCCTTCCCGGTTAATGCCTTACGCAATGCTAAAAGTCGCATCGCTCCCATGCTTGCGGCATTTCGCACTACGAACAGAGGTTTTTAGCCACTGGGATATCTGCAGGAATTCCAATCCAAATACACCGAGCCACTCAACAGCCCACGGAGCGTTTGTAACTGAAATCGAGGGCATGCTGAAGGAAAGAGCCTTTTGGCTACACATCCCGTGGCTGCGCATCCCTCCCTTCACTTTCTCACCCGCCGAGGCAGAGCAGCAGCCGTAGCTGGAGCACGCAGGAAGGGCAGGAGCAAGCAACGGAACGAAACCAGGGAGCGCTTCAAGGTGAGACGAAGTGCACCGTATGAGTGCGTGAGCGCGTATTCCGAGTAAGCGCGTCGGGAGCGCGCCACTGTGCTCGCCTGTGTGCACGGTCACGTAGCAGAGGGTTAGTAACATGACGGGGCCCTCCGTGGGCTGCCAGCCTGAAACACCACAGCAATAGCCAAAGAGTCCTCGCTGGCACAGGGGATCGTCTCTTGGAGAGAAATCACCCTTCAGGATCCAGCGCCAGACCTCATTTTCGTTATCACACATGTTTGTAACTCCGTAAGGCTTCCTCTACCCGCTCTCTGCTCCTGAGCAGTGCACAGTGCACACGTGCGGCTGGGGCACCTCCAGCCCATGTGGCTGCACCTCTGCTCCGCACCCTGCCAGCTGGGAAGGCCCCTATCAGGACAGGAACTCCCCATTCAGAGCGCTTCTGCACAAGCCAAAGCAGATGTAAAAAGCAGCACACATCCCCTCTAAGCAGCTACTGCTTCTCTCAGAGTGGTTTCAGTCCTAGGACGGACCGGACTCTGCAGCTGCCGACCTGCTCTCTCTGACTATTTACTCACGACCGTCCCACGTCCCGTATTCCTATCCCAGCATCTTGGTGGCCCCTGCTAGATGGAAACTTGAAGAGCTTTTTCCTGGCAGGCAAATGGGACCTGCCTCCAGCCCAGAGCCAACGCGCCACGTTAAGGAGCCTGGGGCTGACGCTGGCAGTTTCACAAGTGACTTCTACAGACAACAGCAAAGGGCAACTTAGGAAATCCCCGATTTGCCACAAATAAAGGATGGAATCTGGGCCATAATGAATTTAATAGTGAAAATGCGCACTACCATGTAATACACAAGGATGTCAACTACAGGGTTTATGCCAAGCTCCTACTGACCCACTGGCTGTGATTTGATACCAAAACAATCTGCCTGGGAAGCTGCCTTGGCTGCAATGCCAGGTGTTTCTTTCATATCCCATGAGATTGCTGGCTTGCCCAGGTCTCCTGGGCTTCTCAATCTACATTAATTCACTGTCTAATTCAGTGATATATTAAAAACCAAAGCAGAGTAACAAAACACCTTTATACTTCAGCTATCTATGTGTCCACAAAATTTGCCAAGGAAGGGCCAAACTACAAATCCTCAGGATCTCCAAATGACGCAGTGAGGACTCTACCAGAAAGACACATCCAAGGATTTTCGGTATCAGGTGTAGAAAGCTGTAGGTTACTGTGCCTGATAAAATCAGTTTCAGGCTTCTCTCAGAGGGAAAGCCTCCACTATTTCACCAACTCAGAAATTAGTTAAAAGGACAGCACTTCCAAGAGCTAATTTGTTTCACCAAGTTTTCAAACCACAGCCACAAAGCAACGTGCTGACAGACATGTAAGTCTTCATCACATTCCTGTATCAGATTTTCCTTTTTTTTTTCCCCCTTCCCCCTCAAACCAGGTAAATCACCCCTTGTTCTTATTTGCAGCCTGCACAGTCACTGGGAAGCTTTGGATGTGCCCTATGGAGAGGGAGGGCACATCCCAGGGCCAGGCAGCCCGCCCTGGCCGTGCCTGGGCGTTCTCTGCGCTCTTGGGGGCAACCAGGCGGACACGGGGCTCAGATCCCACGCTCGATCTGACATCCTGGGGCTTCACCTCTCCCTTCTAGTGCAGGGCTCGGAGCTGGAGCACAGCTAAAAACCTCACTCATCCCGCTGCCTGCCTACCCGGTCTTCGCATTTCAGTCGCTGAATTTGTAACAATCCGCATCTTCCTGTTAGCAGGATGCTGACTGTGTCACACTGCCAGCCTCAGCTAATACAGCTGTCCTAAGAAACAGTTCGTGAGAAGGTTTCTTTACAAGCCCTTGATTTCCTGAGATCACAATTCTGTCCTAATTCAGTTTCTGAACTTAACTCTGTAAGTGACAACCCTGCAGTATGATGACTTGATTTAAAAGACAACACATATTTGAAAATATTTCCTGGCAGAGAAACTTCTCTCAGGAAGTTATTTACACAATACAGGTGAGGAAGAGGCCTGAAAAATTAATTAACCCTGGTTTGGGAAAGTTTGTCAATCAACATTACTGCTAAACACAGAGTCCATATCCTAGCTAACACACGCGTGCAAAAATCCCCAAAAAGTCAGAATTAAATATCTGACTCTGAGTGCAAAAATGCTTCCCTCATCAATCCTTGCAATAAGTCAGGATGCTTGGGAAATAAAGATCCCCACTAAGAGTAAAATTCAGGTACTGTTTGCTTCACAGGAGAAAAAATATTAGCCACTTTCAGGACATTTTTCCTTGCTGTCACTAACTAGAGGAAAATCAACTGTTAAAGATAATATTTTGCAATTACTATATCTACATAAAACATCAACACATCAACATGATCAAACTCACTAAAAATCTGCTAGGAAGCCACTAAGTGGAGAGTCTCATAGACAGGAGGACTGAGTAAAAGTTATTTGCACATGTCAAAACACAGGGGACTTTAAAACTGCCAAATCTTCTTAAAATTTCTTGACAGTTTGCATATACCACTTAACACTAAGATTATCATAAAGCAACAACAGCAACAGTCAATGCAAATTACTTCAAATGCAAAGAATATAAATTTGGCAGTGCTCCTTATACAAACGGAAAGCCACAAAACTAGCAGGACTATTACTACAAACTCAAGTGACATCAGATGAAGATCCCCAATAGCTCATTTCCATGAGGAATATGAGAAGTATTTTGTAGCCATTGTACAACACTGTCAACTCCAACAGTGGGTTTTCCTTTACACTATGGGCGGGATACACCATCTTTAATTAAACTGTTTCATTATACAGTACTTAGAAAATATGCATCATGACCCAAGTGATTAGGTGTGTTGATACCAGGAAAACGTATCAGGAGCACCTGAATTTTTTTTGCTTTAGTAATGTCTAATCATATATGCTACAGCTAACTCTTCAAGGAAGTAATACAAAACAGGACAAAACACACATCTTTGAAGACTGGAAACTAAGCTCTAGCTCCTAAGCAGTACACACATTTGTGCATTCAACTGTCATCTTCTATTGGCATTCAGTTCAGATCCCCAGGAACATCCTTAAGGATAGATCCTTGGTACATGATTTAGGAATGTATTCTTACGATTTCAAATGTGTTAGCACTACCATGAAGAACATCCTCCCTTTAAGATCACCATGTAAGATTTCTTTTTGTAGTTTGAGGACAGTGTATGATGTTGCTTTAGTAATTAATTAATATAATCTAAGTATTTTTTTTTAACGCCATACAGGAAGTCCTACAATAAGCTTCTTAAAGCAGCTATAAGTAGCTATTGTACTGAGCAAATTTTGTTTTGGAGGTTTTTTGCTTGTGTTTTTGTACCAAGAGAAATATAACAGAGACCATGTTCATTAGCAGATCACCTGTACAGGTTCTTACCCACTGAAGTTACACTCTGACACACTGTTTCAAACACCACACAGCCTGCAAGGCTACTCAACTAGCAAGCTTCCTTAAAAGAAAAATAATGAAGTCGAATCCCTTCAGTGAAGCAATCATTCTCACTACGGGAAAGATTTAAGGGTGTTCACCACCTGCATTCAAGAGAACCATCCACACCCAAGGTTAAGAACTCATGTATGGAACAAGTAACAGGAAGATTGCTAAAGAACAAGGAGACAGCACATATGACCTACCAGAACTGCATATAAACAGGTCATCTTTACAGGTATTTCTCTAAGATGGCAGTATATTTTTTGCATATTAAAATATAACACTAGTTCTGAGAAATACCAGAATCCCTATGAGTTTGGGAATTCTCCAAAAACAAAATAATTTTCTGATCTTGACTGACAGTTATTGTAAGCAGCAGTAAAATATAGAATCAATATTACTTTTTTTTTCCTTTTTTTCCTCTTACACATATGATGATGAGTAAGATATTTTTTCTTCGAGGCAACTATGGAAACCCCTGCAATGCAGTGTCTTACGCAAAAATGAAAGTTAAAAAAGAAGAGGCACCACAGAACAGACAATAAAAAATAGCAAGTACAAAAGATGGACAAAGACACAGGAGAGAGAAAAGTAAGACCCAAAAGGGAGGTTTTCAATCAGAGTTTTTTCAGTTTCTAACCTGTCAGAGACTTCTGCTTATGATCAAAGCCTTGGTGATAAAGTGGTAAAGAAAATATTAAAATAATATAGGAAAGTTTTTGTTCTATTCCATTTACTTTAGACATGCATCTAATTAAGAGTAAAAGTAAATTAAATGATTAGACACATTTAAGAAATAAAACCTCCCGTTAAAGTCTTGGTATCCTTTTCTTTCCCAAATAGGCTTTGGCAGTTTGGTAACTGACAGATCTGGTCAGATAAAAATAAAAACAGTTTTAAATAACCTTGGGTTCTTTCTCTGGGTAATATAAAATACCAGGTTTCTCAAATTGAGAACACCAAATTTAAGAGAGAAAACAGCATACTTGAACTACATTGCACATATAACCTGCAATAGTAAGTTCTTCAAATCATTAGAATGGAGTGTACAAGAAGATCAGATAAAGACTTCAAGAAGAAAAAAAAAAAAAACTGTCATCATTTTACTAGATAATCTGAGACGTACGCCCCTTCGGCATTTTGCATCTCATTAAAAGACAGCAAAACGACCATCGCCTGTCTGAGACACAGAACTACAATGTAACTTTTCTGGATCTGAGGTATTTTCCCCATCCCATCTAACCTTGCATGCATAGTCCAGACATGACGGCTGTCGCAAATTTTTACAGAATTTTTAGAGAATCACTTATTTCAAAATCTCAGGAATAAAAGAAAAAATTAACAGACTTCAACAGATGTTTCTGTAACACTGGAAAAATATTGAGAGAATTTTCAAAGGTACTGAATACATTTTTTAGTATAGATTATTCAACGGTAAAACTGTGCCTACAAATGGCATTCACTCTCAATCTAGGTCTGTCTGTTTTAACGATCCTTGGCTTATTCCGGTTGCCAACATCGTGGAATGTTAATAAAAGCTAGAATATATTTTCTTAAAGAGGATTTATGAAAAGAAATGTCTTCATGGGGGAAAGCATTAAAATAACAGAAAAGGGAAAAATTGAGAAACTTGACAGAATGCCCACTAGGGACCAGTGTGAAAGAAAAATGTTTAAAACCAAATCTCCACAATGGATACGTGTACAAAACATTCAATTAATACTCATAGGTACTTTATGCCCATCAGTTCTTTGACAAATATAGCAAGGAGAGCAGAGTCACCCTAAAGATACCGAGAACTTTAAATTAAGACCAAGGCCTAATTTAGCAATAGGGACCGTCATCTACCCCGCTGATAAACAAGCTGCTATATGAGTGCCATACTTAGTCAGCTACTAATAAGTTGATACAACAAGTGACAGCCAGTTTCAGCCAAAATCAACAACAAACTCACCTCAAGGCACTAGTACCATTAGTAAGGCAACTGATATAATCATAACCTGAATCAATGCATGAAAAGCAAGTCTTTTAGTAGGGAATAAAAACTGGAACACATTAATAACTGCAATATTTGTCTGTGCCTCGATCCATTATGCTCTATTAGTCCACAATTATATATTTTAAACACCTTCTTTTAAATGCATTATGCTGTAGCATACAAAACATTCCAAGTATATCCTAATATTTTTATAATATATATTAAGCACATATTTGACCAAGAAGAATGGGATAAACCACTTGAAAATATTCATCTGTAAACAAACAGGTAACATCATTTGATTACCAGAAACAGATATAAACCATTTTTAGGGAAGAGCGAAAGAATGTCTGAAGAAAATCATCCTGTTTTGCTAACAGACATCAAGAATAAAGAAATCTGGGTATACAGGGGATTAAAACAAGCAAATAACTAAAAGAGATGGCAAGCATTGCCGGATCATCTCTTTGCAAATGGCAAGTTTTTTAGCTGCAAATATTTTTGACAACAATGTTATGCACTGGTTTTGCATTTCTTGTAATGAGTTTTCAGCCTTTTTCTTTTAAAGCATCAGGTTACATCACAATAAAAAGCCCAGCTCCTTTTGAACCAATAGATTCTTAAAAAGCATTAACAACCCTTGGAGGCACAAATGTATCAATTGTGACAGGAAATTTACATTGTTATACAGCTTATGTGAGGCTTTTCATAAGAGGCCAGGCTTCATGCAAAAAAAAAAAAAAAAAAAAAAAAAAAGACTCCATTATTATACACCACTCCTCTAGATGTTTTCAAAACTTTGGCACACTCAA
The DNA here is from genome assembly GCA_032275445.1 of Crypturellus soui. NCBI lineage: Eukaryota > Metazoa > Chordata > Aves > Tinamiformes > Tinamidae > Crypturellus > Crypturellus soui. Next base: position 749,926 of record JAUBNY010000868.1, on the reverse strand, counting down.
AAAGGCAGAAAAATAGAGAGATGGACTCCAACAAAACATAATCAAAGGGCACTATAAGATAATTAGAAACCATAACAAAACCCTTTCCTGAACTGAGGAATAACAGTGGTGAGTAACCAGGGACAGAGATGGGATGCTGGTTGATTTTCCTTGAATGTTGTCATGTGCAACAGAGGCGGCCTGGATCACAGGGCAGTTTTCTCCCTAAGGGCAAGGCTTCTCTACCTTGCTGTTGCTGGCTGGACATGGCCGGGGTAGGATCTCCTGGTGCTCGTGGCTTGTCTTTGCCTCGCCAAGAAGGACTGTCCTGAGCCCGTGCTAGCCAGTCTGTCTTCTGCTGCTTTTTTGTGAAGAGTCATCCCCTGTGAACAAAGAGAAACTTAGCAGAGAACACCCACACATCATACCGAATACATCATTCATTTACATTTTATTCTCCTTCAACACTGACTTAATTGGAATTTCAAACATGAAATATCGTATACTTAAGAATGACAGGACTAAGATTTGCTTCCTGATCTTTTTCAGTGTGTCCCTTCCAATCACTGTCCAAGTTCACAGCAGCAGTTGAGAAGAGGGACCCCAATGTCTTCTATCTGAACATGTTAACATGAGCACAGAGACCTCCACTTCTGAACTCCATTTTAATTTGCTGTTTTCAGAATTACTTTCTTTAGCTTTTAAAAGTTTATTTTACTTAATGTTCACCTTGAACATACAGGAATATACTCATTTGGCAATTTTTTTTTCAATTATTAGAAGTATTCTGGATGTTTGTGTGTAAGACATTACATTAAAAAAAAAAACAAACAAAAAGAAAACTTAGATAAACATACATTGTGATGGACAATATAGAAACAATGAATACTACCACTTTTCATTTGTTTACAAGTTTGGAAATTCTTACCATATTGTACCAGGCACTAACGATAAGTTTCTCCTCCATTTCTTTTTGACTCTTTGTTTTTTCATATTCTTTCTAAAAAAAAAGACAAAGAAAACATACATTAAAAACAAAGTATAGTAAGTATTAGAGAAGCACAGCCAATGCCTAAAAAATGCTGAGAAGACACAAGGTATCTATTGAAAAGCATGGAGATTACCTCTAATGAATGAAACAATCTGTCCTGCTCCTGCAACTGATTTTTCAAAGCCTGAATCTCAGGAGCTGCACCTTGGTTTTGTTTGGGATCTAAGGTACGGATGACCTATGAGAGAAAAATTAAACACTTTTTTACTCAGATAATGCAAAACTGAAGGAAAAGACATCAGGGAGTCATAACCATGTAAGGCAGCTTAAGAAATAAAAAATTACTTTTATGTCAGCATTATGAAATGACATTCCAAAGCGTGAATCAGAGGGATGGACAGTTAAGAGGCTGACAGACGGAATACAGTCCCACAGCCACGATGATGGAAGGCTTTGTTACTGAACACCAGTCATGAAACGCACCTCTTCTCTCTTACAGGACAGCAATTTAATACAAAATCCCTAACAGCAAAAACTGACACCTAGGAGGTTCATAAAGCAGTTCCTACTCCATCTGCATTATCTTGGGATCACAGTGCTGGGAATATTTCCTCAAAGGCTCTTTTTACAGATAAGGGTTATCTGTCTGTTTCCTCTCATTTTTTTTCACTGAAAAGTTCTGTTAAGACAAGGAGCTTCTTACGGTGCACTCACGATAACTATGCTACTAGATAAGATGAAGCAATGCCTGTAATGCTCTTATATGCTAGGAAGCATGGGGCTAAACCACAAACATGCCCAGTAGAATTTCTAAATTCCTAAGCTTGTCCTATAAAACAGTAGAAAATTTTCTAACAATTTGTGGATCCATGGAGAAAGACTTCACGTCTTTTGCCCTTCCACCTGTTCTGCAATGTGAAGGACCCCAGGCACTGAAATAAAATAATGCTTTATATGTTAGCAGGACTTTTTTTACTGGATAGTACTCAGGGAGGACACCTCATAATAAAGTGTACTATGTAACTGAGAAAATATGTATTAGACTTAAATATAACTTGTATAGCAGAAGGTTATAATGATTCCATATACCATCACGAAAAATAAAGGTGAAAAGTAAATCAGAAGACCAAAAAAGGTAATCTAACTAAAGAACAAAGTACCTGTTGTATAACCATAACATATTACTTAAAAAACAATAAGTTTTATTCAAAGGGGAAACCATATCTCTTTCTTCCAATATAATACTCAGAAAGAGATAGTAACACAAGGTATAAAACAGAAAAGATTTGTTCAGATTTCAAAAAGACCTTTTGCAGAAGTCACTTAGAAAGCCATGTTTGAAACCACAATATTGCCATTAGAAAGTTAATAAATCCACAGACTGAACTTCATGCTTTAATAGTAGCTTTCCTTTCTACAAAAACATATATGAAGTAGCAGAGAAAAACACTGAAAGTCAGTAAAGCTATCACAGGTGGCTGCATAAGATTATTTTTTTTTTATAAAAACAACAAGCAAAAAAATGTATACACTGAAAGAGTTTCTAAACCAAAACTTGAATAGAAACGAGGTCAAAAGAAGGAAAACAAATTCAAATTTAAATCAGTAAAGATGACACCACAACATGGCAACTACCTCTGTCTCTAAGCTCTGAGGGTTCTGACTGAGAAGTGTTTGGCAGAGCCCCAAAAAAACAATTCCTCCTGAGCTGGTATATACAGCTCTTATCCTCTGCTATACATTTTTGAGGCTTACATGAAGCTCTTCAAGTTTTACAGGTGCCAACTAATGACCAGGAGAGAGCATTAAGCACTTTCCAATGCTGTGGTAACTTGCTTCTTTGAGGAAATTCCTCCAACCGTGAGTCAGTGAGTGATGTAGAGTGTCTGAAGCAATGCCCTTATTAGAACTCATGGAATAGGAATAGCCAATATGGCTGTGCTGTATCCCAGAATCACATGCGCTGAAGAAATAATTAAAATATCATGAGGGTATGAAAATATAAAGCAACTCACTAGGCCTTTTCTTTCTTTTGCTACTGTAAATATAGATATCTCATTGCATTTTATTCCTGTAGAGTGATATGGTGCAGCCTATCAGAGAAGGATCATTAACACAGAACAAAACCACTTACACTTTTTGCCTTTTCCAAATACTTCTTGTATCGCTCTTCCATTTGCTTCATTTCTTCCTCCTTTTTCCGCAAAGCTTCCTGTAATTCTTCTATTTTCAGTGCTTTATGTCAGAAGATAAATACATTGAAGAATAAATAACTATAACGTGCTTATGTTCATATGCTTCAGCAAGCATTAGAGGCACAGCTAGGGCTTCGTTCAGTTAAGAAAAGCATACATATGCAGCCTTATACAGAACATACAGAAGGTTTCATAACTAAATAGTTCAGAAACATATAAAAAAATTGCCCCTACATCGCATTAGCTAAGTTTTCTTAATTTAGTAAAAAGTAAACAGAAACACAGTCATAACTCAATGTCTTTACTGAACAAGCTTATAAAAATGAGTTTGTTGCTGCATTTTAGATTTCAAGGTATCTTAGTACTGCAAGTCAGATAAATAAGAGTTTGTCTATTCCAGGCGAGAGAAGGATTCTTGCTCTGAACTTCTACACCATAACACTGAACAACACTTTGTGATAGAGAATTATGTCATGAAAATACGCAGTTTTTTCTCCACAACTTCTCAAGCAGTAATGCAGACCAGCAGGACTAACTGTGTCACTCCACAACCTTTCCCTGGCTTATATAAAAATATGCTGATCTGCTATTGCTTATACAAACTATACATCATCTCAGATCTTAGAAAAAGATCAGTTTCATTACCATAAATTAAACAGCATCTAACATGGGGGCCTGGCTATCAGACAATGTAAAAACGTGTCAGCTTCATTTCGCAAGGTTCAAAGTATAACTGATAGATAAATATTTTTAACCTATCAAGACATGCACTCCAACCTAGACTTTTAAAAAAACAACTTATAATTCCAGCAAAGCAGCTACAGAAACCTGGTCAGAGACTCAGAAACCTGCTATTAAATGCTCACATTCACAGATATCAAGTTTGAAATGATTACATATTTCTTAGCTACTCATGATGCCCCTGAACTTCACTAAGAGCTCTAACATTTTTAAGGAAAGGAATCTTGAAACATGTTCTGTGGTTTTAACTCAGAAGAAAAAAAAAAATCTTTTGGATTTAGAATTTACATAATAGTACTAAAATAGTATTACAATCTTCCCAGACTTGCATGAATAAATTTGCTTTACTATTAACCAGGCATACTATACTAGCTTCAAGCATTTCTCTTTTTCTAATAAGGGCTTGACTTCAAATCAACAGACTTTAAATCAACTTGTTTGCTATTATTTAGGAAATAAGTAAAATCACCAATATAACGTACCTACCAGCCATTTACAGCTGGAGGTCAGGTATAGCCTTGATCTGACCTACTGGCCAAAATGCTACATTCTCTCTGACCAATGTCCAAAAATTCTCAAATTACAATGCAAAACACACTCTGCCATCCAAAATCATACTGAAGTAATATATGTATTGGGAACAAAAATAACCTGGAGGTGGCAGCAAGAGTTTCTTAAAATAGGTTGTCAGAAAACATGACACAGTTCTTAATAGCTGAGACTAAATGAGAGGTGACAAACAACACAGACTCAGTATTTCCCAGGCCACTGTCACATGGCAAGCTCTAAAAACATGATCTAATAGATTTCAAGTAATAGAAGTAATTTTTCCAGTCTCTATAATCCTGAAAAAATAGCAACACACTATGACTGCCATTTAAAAAGTGTGTTTCGTTCATCTTAGACCTTCTATAAATATTACAATAAAATACCTTGGCCTATACACAAAATACTTAATAATGAAAAGAAATGATATGTTATAAGTAAACTCACAACTGTTGTTACATCTTGGTTCCAAGTCCTCAATAATAGCTCTTTTCTTCTGCAGCTCATTGTTAGCTTCATGGAGCTTCTCCCTGTTGTGGAACACAGAAGCACATATTATTTTCCCAGTATGTTTATTGTGTCTGGATACCATTTGTATGGCCATTGTCATTCACTTTTGGTTCTACGATTTGAGAACAAATGACAGATGGATCAATACCATCAAGGAAATGCTTGTAAAATAAACTGAAAAAGCAGAGCACTATATAGGTAACTGTAACAACACACAATTTATAAATTTATAAACCTGCAGAACAGAAATTGTGCATATTTTGGTAAGCCAGTAAATATATGAACAACTCTATGCATTTTGGTAAACTGTAAAAATAAAAGCACTGCAGAAACAGTTGAACAAAATGGTAACATTAACTAAAATGTTATCTTTTAGGTCGAATATATATACTAGAAGAAAAAGAAAGAAAATGAGTTATTCCTCCTGAATGAAGATTTACATGATGTTAAGTAAAGTTTTCTAATCACAAAATTATGATTCCTGTACAGCTCTAATTTGGCAAAAACTTTTCTGTAAGAGGTAGAATAAATACCTAAATAACAAATCCCTTAATACTGCTGTGCTGTCTAAATTTTTCTTGGATATGCATCTTCTGGATATATTATTAATGAGTATCAGCCCTCCCACTGCTGTTAATGGGTAAACATCTGCTACCATATAGAAAAGCAGATTATTTCATATAGAAAAGAGAAAAAAAAAGAGATAAAATACTTACAGATGCTCTTCTAGTTTCTTTTTCAGAAGAACTGACTAAAACAGAAAGTTAAATGCATCATTTTAATACATTGTGGAACTTTAATATTATTTCAGGTAACTTAAATATATAATTTTGACTATTCTAATCAAAATTTGACTCTTACTTCACTCAGTTCTAGATCACAATTATAAAGCCATCTCTATGGCAGTTATCCCCCCACTGATATTTTTGTAACTTTTATCAAATTAGTATACTTTATAATTTTATAAATATTTTCCTGGAAACTGAATCAATACAGGCAGGACTGTAAATGGCAAAACCCCATGGCAGTTGTTTTCCTTTCTTCATAATTCAGTACTCTGTAGATTAGACTCAACTAACATACTTGAAATTAGAGAGTGCAATAAAATTTGCTGGAAAAGCCGTCCTACCAATGCTGCAAATCAACTTGCAAAAGGACTTACTTGAAGCATATTCTTGGCCCCATAGAAATTAGCAAAGAGTTAAGCATCTGACTGGAACATGGCAGAAAAGTCACCCTCACTTGCTCTGTTTTTTAGTTACACATCCTTCTTTTTTGTTTACAGACATGTAAATATCATTCAACTTACAGTGTTCCACTTTTTGCTAGAACCCATTTGGATAAGCTCTTTATATACAAACTTTAAAGTAAATTTTAGTTTAATCTTAAACTCACTTTACACACAGTAAGCATCTTTCAAAAAATAAAAGCTGTGTCTGTATACTGAATGTAGTGTTAAGTAAATAGAAAGCCATACTCACAATAGCCTTGAGCAGAAGCCCATGCCAAGAAACAGAGATGACATTAGTATAAAGCAAAACAGCAGCCAACAGAAGAAATATTTAGTTACTCATGAACAGAAAAGGTTAAAGCGATGCATTTTTTTCAAACATGCACATTTTTCTCCTCTGTTCTGATCAGAAGTTTCATTCTGTAACATTTTCTAAAACATTTCACTAAAAACAGAGATATAACAGTAGTAAAAAAGCACACGTGTAAATCAAGTTATTGAAATTATAAATTCAAAGGAGAGCAAATGCTGTTTTGAAAAATCTTTTTAAAACAAAAGTCATGTCAGCAACAAAACAGAAAATATGCAGTCCACTGGAGTAAAACCAACACGAAGAGATGCACAGATTCTGGTGGAGTGATTGTGAATTGTGATATATTCACACAGGTAAAATACAAGACAAATGTAGTATTTAAGTCAGAGGCAGCCTTTTTGTTTTGTATTTATGCAATACCAGTCACAGGGGGCTCTATTATGTGACTGATGCTCCACAATCCTATCTCAATTCAAGATAAAAATCAAAGTGACTTCACTGCTTTTCCTGCCAATGCTCTTTCAACATAGGTTAAAACACACAGCCAACAGAGACATATGAATGTGCAGCCTCAGAAAAGTTTTTAGCTTTGTTGTAGCATAATTACTTCAAAATACAGACTTTGATCACATTCTTGATTATTCTTGCACTTGTTAAAACTACTTCTGCTTCCACTGGCTTATTCTTACGTTATTTGTACACTACTAGCACTTTTGCAGGACCAAATTTCTCCCTCTCCCTTCTATATAGATTGAATGTTCTCATGGACAAGGAACTAACAAAGATTCACAGTGTGAACAAAAAGAAGGGGTAGGTTACTTAGAAAGGGTAATTTAGTCAGGTAAATCAAGATCAGATAAAAGGTGCTTTCAATATCTTGTGGTCATATTCTGCCCTCTACTATGAAGTCAAGCTTCTTAGATTCTATGACTTACAAACATGTTTTACTTGCACAAAGATCCTGCCTAACAAGATACTTAAGTTCAGAGAAATCAAAAGTGAAGTGCTCTAAAAATAGGCACTGTTTTATAGTCATAGCTTCAAAGTCACATTTCTGAATCCTTTGTGCATTACAGTAATTCCTACAGACATCATTCTTGAACAGAAAGAAGGTATCTCAAGAATAATTGAAAGCTTGATCTAATTTTGAGTTAGCTACACACTTAGCTTTATTCAAAGGTTCTGTTTACTCATACAAAAAATGTTTCTATAACAAGACTGTAAAATAAGCAAATGTAGAAAATTCTGTTTTTTTCACAAATAATAAAAAAATCCACTTATGAAACCACTGAAAAAAGTATTTATGGACTTATTTTAGCAAGCAGATACCCTCTCCAATATTTAATTGCTATCTTTCTTCTACAACAAAAAAAAAAAATAAGGAAATAAATATTTTGCTGGAAACTTCTTGCATGTTTAAGGATACCAAAGAGGCCTATCACATTTTAAGGGACAAATAATAGGTTTTGCTCTGCATATTAAGGCCAGGCTTTATCCTGAAGTTGAGCTAAATGAACAGAATGTGAGAAACTACTGCACAGGTCATCTTAAAATTCCTGGATGCGACAGCGTGAGAAGCAAGTGAAAGTTACAGACAGTACCATCCCTCATGGGGACTTGAAATTTCACAGGTTGCTGAGAGTTATGTGCAAAGTGTCTTAAGTTCCCAGGTAAGTGAACAGACGGAGGTTATCTGAGACCTTTTAGAACACAAAGCCTCACCAAATGCTCAGGATCTAATAACTGGTATCTATAACATTATATAGAGCCAACATTGCCAATGGGGTGGTAGTAGTAACAGCTTCGGGTAAAGATGCAGCTAGACTGGGTCCAGTAGAGGAAGACATATTTAAGAACGGGTTGTTCATTTGGGAAGGCACTGGGGCCAAGAAAGGCAGAACAAGGATGGAGAAAGGGCAGGTCAGAAAATGGGAAGCAGGATAATAAGGTGTGTAAGTGATGTAACCAAGGCCCTTTGGGGTACCTGTTGAATTGCCCAGTGCCTGATTAGTGCATGCCAGGGTCTAGCTGCTCTTCTGCACACACTGCGTGTGCACGTCTGACGTGGTTCTGTGGTCAGGAGAACCAGAGCTGGGGGCAGACACTCCCTGGGTAGCGCAGCAACACCCAGGGTGCAATTGTGTCCCAGTGTGACACACAAGTACCACTAATTTCATCTTCCTTCACCTTCAGTATTGAAATTAAAACAGCTTTCCTAGTCGTGGGTACTGGCAAGCAAGATGTGTACTTAGTTTGCAGTGGTGCTTGTCTGGATTAAGATAATGTTTTTACTGCTTTTCCAAACGTAGAAAAAAAAATTTGCTCTAATTTGAGAAAGTAGCTGAGAACTAGAAGAAACATGCTCAAAATTAAGCATCAGTGAAATGCATGCCGTGATCTTCCTTATTCCTTGGTTTCTCTATCATGTTTCTTAAGAATCATTCTTTTCTAAAGCATGAACTCAGCATGAACAAGCACAACTCAACCCACCCTCAAAGTTGGGTTTAAGGTTGGCCCTGTTTTATGAGTGGGTAAAATGTCCACTCCTTCATTACGGGCGGCTAAGATGTCCACTCCTTCAGAGTGCATCCCTAAGTATTCGGTGGTGCCACGCTTCTCTAAGAAGAAGCGCAGACCTATACACCCAACTCAGCAAGACGGGCCATAGTCAGAGCTACAGATAAGCCAAGATGCATAAAACCATGAGCTTTTGTTCTGCTTCAGCAGTCCTGCTTAGTGCAGACAACAAGCTGTGCAGCTCCATGGGGTGGCAATGTTATTCTGCTATTAGCAGAACAACTGCAGATTTTATTCATATAGGCTGTAGCTAATATCATAAAAGCACTGTAGATGTACCCTACAGTGATGTCCAAGTCAAGGCCTCAAAAAGGGCTTACAGAATGAAAACTGCAAACAAGTTGTGTTTGCACACTCAATATCTGAGGAAAAAAAAAACTAATTTACCTTGAAAAAAATCAAAATTATCTATAATGAAGACAATAGAGAACATCGTAGAAGCATAAGGAGCTTTTCTAACAGGAATTCTAAGTTACTTAGAAAAATACTTTAACTGAACCCGAGAAGTAGGTTCATTTTCATGCAGTTTACTTGGGGAATGAAAAGGATAAACTAAGTTAAACATACTCCTTAATGAAAACTAGCAGCTAACAAAATTTTGCACTGCTTGATCTGAATTAGTTAAAATAAAAACACAAAAGTGGAAAGCAATACACTACAAATTGTAGTCAATTAACACAGAAACGCAATCAGACTGAGTGGACAGTGTTCTAGAGCTTCTCCTCTAAGAACACATGAGAAAGCAAAATCAATTTTTCAGTGGAAGACTGAAAGTTGTTTTTCACTAGCTCTGCCATTTCCTATTTAAATTATATTACACTATATTTAATTTACATTACACTAAGGGACAAATTATTTGACTCTTGGTTTTAGACTGCATGGATCTTGCATTAAGATAGTCAGCAATTAAGGGGCTTCCATTGGCAGGAAATGCTTGCATCAGGAAAAGTTAAACCAAAATAACTTAAGATAATTTACTAAGACAAGAGAATTAACATGTTTGTAATTCACTACAGAAGTCTCCAATAAAGGAGTTATAATAATGCTGAATTCCCTATCGGAAAGGCATACTGAATCAAATGAAATGTGTTTGAGTCCTTTGCTACATGAGATGTTTTTCTACTTTTTCAATCATAAATGCTTTATGTCTTATTAGGCAAACATAATTTAGTGTTCAAGCCCTAATAATGAATATGGAAATCTATTATAAATTTCCATCTGCATTTTTTTAGAACAACAGAAGTATTATATAAAGCTGAATGCTAGAATAACAACTACCTGAATGCAAGTTTGATGTACATTTCTACTTACATCTTCAGCTTTTGAACCTTGATCTTGCAAAGATTTCTGTAGTTCTTCAACCTGGGATTGTACTTCTAGAAGTCGCTGATTTACCAATCTAGAAAATAGAAATCATCCTGTTTTTCAGAAAAAAAATCTATTCTATTAATGGAAAATTTAAAATGTAGTTAGAGTGTATAGCAGTTTCAGGGATTAGAGTGTATCCCAGGGCATTCTGATACTCTCCTCAACTAAAATAAACACATTTCTGATAAGAAATTACTTCTAGACAGATGCAACATAGATTTCCAACAGTTGCTTCTACTGTGCAAAAACTTCTAACTGACTGCTTTTACACTATCATAGCATCATAGAAACCTGTAGGCCAGGAGGGACCTCTGGAGATTGTCTAGTCCACCATAAGCTAAAAGGACCCCAGTTAGAGTTGGCTGCTCATGACTATGTCTGGTAGTCATTTGGGAGAACAGTTTTCCAGCAGTTGGTCACCATTCTGAGGATTTTTTTCCCCTTGTGCTGTCAGAACTCCCCATGCTCCATCTTGGGTCTTCTGTTTCTGTCCTTTATTGTCCATATCTTTGAAGAGTTTGATTCTCTCTTCTTTACACTTTCCCATTAGGTAAACGTAGACCACAAAAAGATCTCCCCTACGGCAGCTGATCTTGGAAGCCAAACCCTAGTGTCTCAGCCTCCTCCTACACGTGCCAGATCCTCATTATTTTAGTAGTCTTCTGCTGGACTTCAGTATGTCTATACCTTTCTTGAACTGGGAACCCCAAAACTGTATCCTGCCTCCAGGTGGAGGATGAGTGATTATTGCTAGTCACATTTTTTTTTTTTTTTTGGACAAGAAGAATTTTTCCCTGACCACAGTCTGCTCAAGTCAGAAGAGTCTGGCATTGTTAAAGAAAAACAAAACAAAAAACAAATCACTGGAATGGAGAAGAATACCTCCTTACCTGTTCTCTGTCTCCAGTTCATTCTTCCGCAAGTTTGCGTCATCGAGCAGGCTCTGCAACAAGGCGATCTTTTCATTATCAGAGCCTTCTTGGTTCAGCTTTAATATCTTATTCTCATGCTGAAGGCGAATGAGTTTCTCCCTAAAAACACAAATATTATTTGCTAAGAAAAGTATGCTAATATCTGTAAAGAAGAAAACTATTTAATACAGGAGGTGTATTAAATACAGGAGGTGTAAAGATAATGTAAAGTTCCTCTTTACTTAGGGACACACTCTCAAGGTTGGGCAAAACAAAGCATGCATCAGCTTACTTGATTTCAGGAGTAACAATTTCTGCTGCTAAACTGTCTGAAGGTTCCTGTCTTTCTAGGGACATCAAACCTGGGACAGGAAAAGAAAGAGAGAGAATTTTAGCACGACAACTAGTAGCTTTCTTTTAGAAGACTAGAAATAATTTCCTTCCATGAGTTTACATTTTTAGAATAATGTTCTTAAATAAACATGCAAATGGCCACAGTTCATCAGTATTCTAAACTGCTTACAAAGTTATGAATTAGCAGAAATAGTTTTGCAAGCTGAGCTTAGAAGAGTTAGAATTCATTATCTTTTCAACAAAGGCATATTAAATGTACACTACAAGCCTTATATGAGCTTTAGAAAAGATGCATCTAACCTCCTTATTTGTCCTTTACCTGAAGTGGTGAGTTGACCTTCCTGTGCTTGTACACATCGGAGTTCTTCAATAGTTTCTTTCAAAGAATCTCTTTCTGTTCTTAACCTCTGAATAATTGGAAGGAGAATTAGTATTAGTCTTGGCACAACAAAATTCATTAACACTAGGCAATCTACCAAAAGGCATGGTATCAGCACTTAAGAGGAATTTATACACAACTCAAGACATTTTCTAAACACAGCATCTGAGTATATTCCATAAGAGAATAAAGATCAAATATTCCACAGGAACAGTTGTTCTTTCAGAAGAGTGGCTGCTCCATATTGTGCTTACAAGGACAAAGCTATAAGCTTACAAAATCAAGATAACAGTAACACAAAGCACTGGTACCAGGTAATAAATGGTATCCATGAGGACCACTCAGCCACTTTCCTTTTTCCCTCAGAAGAGGTTGATTCCAAGGGAAAGGAAAGCAAGACAAGAGACTACAGACTACTTTTCTCTCCTCAAGAAACCAAGATTCAGCCCGGAGAATGGCAAGGAGATACCTAGTCAACATAAACAAATTGCATTAACTTTACTTTACCTCTCTTTCCACAGTGCAAATTAAAAAATAGTTCCACCTTCCTCTACTGATGCATGTCAGCTGGCCTTGCCACTCATAAGCAGCTCAGATATGGAAGAAAATTGGTTGCTCAAGACTCAGTCCAGAAAGAACTGAAAAACAGCATTCAACCATTCTAAAAGCTAATCAGATGCCAATAATGTCAGGCTTATATGCTACTATGTGGCAGAAGTTCATTTTTGGCAAAATATGAGAAACTTCAGTAGTTTCTCCAGTTTCTCTGTGTCAGTAACTCCAAGTAGTTCAAGTCCCAAGACTCAAAAATAAGAGGAGAGAACGACAATTTAAGAGGCAAGTATAGTTTGCTACAAAAATCAGGATGTGTCCAATGCTACTACGAAGTGTGGGACAGACCCCAGCTCTTCGCAGCTAGAGTTGTGCCAGCTGATAGCTCCTTGCATCTGATCTTGTGAACAGCTGGATTCAGATATGCATCAGCTCAAACAAATCCAGGACTTGGGATAATTTTGGGAAAGAATATTTCAGTGAGCTGGGACAGAGGTTTCTCTTGTATTTCTGAATTCTTTAAATCGGACTCTGGTTTTACTGCTGAAGCAATAAGGATAAAGTGGGCATTTCACAAACCTCAGACATCACAACACCAGATTCACCACTGCAATAAAAAGAAACACCCAGCAGTAGTCAAATTCAGTTGCTGAAAGCAAAGATCCTAGAACCTGATGCAGTCTGTCAGAAAACAAGTTGATTACTCAAATGCCAGAACATTTCAAGTGATAGAGGAAGCTCTAGGGCTTCTTTCAGACACTGATAGAGACATAAAAAGTCAATCCCATCCAACTGTGTTAGTATTTATCATACCATAAAAGGAAATTTCCAAACCAGGTCATTTAAGATACCAGGCACACACTATAGAACTTTGCCAAAACATAAAGACAAGGACAAAAGCATTATTCTCAAGATACCACTAAATAAACTTTCAACCTGTGATAAGCAATGTTGATAGTACATTAGAATGTGTCAATAAAGGAACAGTAAGTAAAGGAAACATAGGTAGAGAATCATTAACCCAAAGACAGAGAAACTCCTTCAGCTCTGATCTGCTCTCACAGGAGACTAACCATTCAAAAGGATGCAATGAAAAAAATTCCCCCAAAAATCGCATTTGTTGGCAGATGGAAAAACAGAAATCTACAGCTACAGTGGCCTGCAATTCAGATCCTTTGTGCAAGATGAAATGGTCCACCAAGCAACAGGTAAGCCACAAGCACAATTTTACCATTGTCAAACAAACTGGAGAAACAGCAGGAAAGAAAACCAAAGCACAATACGATGAAAACAACTACTATGAGCATTACAGTCAGAACTGAATGGGAGAAGGAAGTGATGTCAAGGATGGGTGTCCACAGCAGTTAATAAGTTTTAAAACTTATTAAAGTTTTAAATTAAAAAATTAAAGACCAAAGACCAATAAGCAGTATATAATGAAGAATTTTCAGTTCAAATGCTATTTGAAGTAGAAGAGCTGAAATTCTAGGATAGATTGCACAGGAAGTTATGTTCAAGAAAACGCCTACAAAGTTTCTGTCTGATGGACAAATAAGCTTATACCTCAAGCACGACTGAGACATTGCTAATATAAATGCTGGGGACGTTTTAAGAGAAATTTTGAATCACTGATATAGATTCGTAAGAAATTCACACAGAAGTAAATTAGTGAGAAACAAGAGTATGCAAGAAAACCTGGAGGGATCAATCTTGACAAGAGAATACAGAGCAGACAAGCTCAAAATCACTTGCAGCACACAACAGAGAGGAACCAACCCATGTATTTATTAGCACTGGAAGACAGATCAATGAGGAGTTGTCATAAAAGAAGGCAAGACTGCAATAGAAAGCCTGTCATTCTACAAGATTGCTATACCTCCTGCTAAAGTAGTCTTGACTCCACAAAGAGAAACATGTGTGTGATACCTCACAGAATATAACTTTACAAAAAAAATTGAGTTTAGTTTTAGAACACTACTGCAAAAATCCTATTTAACTAGGTTTTCAGGATACATCAGGATCATCTTTGGCATTTATTAACATTCTCATGGCAAAGGGCCAAGAAATAATTTCCGATGATATATATTACAACCTAAAAAAATGTTGCACACCTTTATGCTCTGCTGTACTCCCTAGGTTTATTAGAAAATTTTAAGTGAAAAAGATTTCCTAATTAAAAAAAATGCTGTTAAATACTACTTTTGATTATCATATTTCTGTGTAATAAAGGATACAATGTTGTTTTTACCACTACCAAACAAAACATCTTGACACTTACATCTTTTTCTTTTTGGAGGCTGTCTACTTTCTCTTTCAGCCGTTTGCATTCATAATCTAATTTATCAGCTTTCTTGGATTCTTCAGATAATCTGTTTTGTAGTTCAACTGCCTGCGAGAACAAGAATCAATAGTTTGTCTGCAAATATTAATATTAAAACAAAGTATTCAAGACAAAGAAGTCAGTTGCCATGCACCATCAGACACGTTTAAAACAAGTGAAATATTTACCTATAGGACATACTAAAAAATGCTTTCATCAGTTGTTTGGTTTCAGTCACAGTATTAAGTCTTACCACAAATAGCAAAAAGAGGCCAAAAAGCATAAGGTATTGTCAGTATTCAAAAAAAACAACAACAAAAAAAAAACAAATCCCAAGCACGGTCTACAGAGGAAGGTCTGTAATTCTACAGATCAAAGAGCTCAGGAAAAGTAGAGTAATCCTCCTGATTTCTGAGAAGCCTAGGAAAAAAAAGCCTCTCTGAAGAAATCAGATGTTCTATGCTTTTTATCACCTGTTTCACCTAATTTAAAGATTCAGCAATAGACTCATAATCTGTTCATTTCAAAAGAAAATACATGGCTCAGTCTCATATGTACTTTCAAGTTGCAGATCAGCAAAGAGTTTTTAAACTTAGAAGAGGAGAAACCTTCAAAGCTATCAGAAATGCTCAGTGCGTGATCAGTGGACGATCAGCCTCATGTGAAAAGTCAGCCTCGTGAAAAGTCTCACCTTTTCAAACCTTCACTAGCTCAGGCCCAGAGTGTTAGTAGTGCTCAGTGCAGAGAGCATGGAAGCAAGTGAGCTGAACAAGACTGGTTGCAAACATGTAAGCTGAAAGAAGACTCAGCCAAAGACATTCACCCTTTTCTGGAGTTATACACAAGAATGTTTTCTTAATGCCTTCACTTTGGATTACAGAGTAACTGACTAGATTAAATCAGGAAGCAAAGCAGTTGCCATTCCTATACTGGAACATGCTTGGCAGTTTCAATGATCTTTCATTTTCAATACATATCTACAGCAAAATAACTGCTAGGTTATTCTGCTTGGTTTCTGCATAGTTTACAATGAAGGACTTTGCTTAAAGGATGAGTATGGGAAGAAAAAGTGAGGCGGGGCAAGGAGGGAGCCTAGTACTCCTGAAATCATCAGCAAAATAATCCAAATGTTACATTTGAAAACACTTAGATTCTCAAATATGACACATGTCACTGGGGCTTCCAGTGACATACAGACATGCAGAAATGCAGGTTTTCACCCATGACTGTGCTCCCCACTTGTAAAATGAGTATAATTCCACCTCACATGGCAACAAATGCATTAATATTTGTAATCAGTTGCAATATGATAATGGTACATTAGGAAATAGCAGAAGGAAATAAACAGTCTTGCGTTAGAATCTGAGCAGTGTGTAAAAAGATATAAAGCTACATATTCATGCAGAAAAAGCAAAGAAATCAGCCATCACATTTACTGAGCAATATCTGACGTGGAATGAAGGATCCTGTGGGAAAGCAAAGCAGGATATACTGTTTTAAAAAGAAACAAACAAAAAAACTCAGAATGCACATGCACAAAGGGGCTGAATTAAGACTAAACAAAATCGCTTCTGGAATGTTCACATTTCAATTCTTCAAGTTGCAACAATGGTTTGGTAAGAAAATACCTATTTTCAGAAAGTGAGTAAAAGATTCCCACATAAACTATAACTCCTCGTAAAATCAGTCACTGCTGCCCTCATCCCACAGAAACTGCTGGTTAGGACAACTACAGGAATTTCCTCTTGGTCACTAGAGCGGTCTAAACCAAGCACTTTCAGGAGCAGTGCACAGAGGATCTAAGCCAAAGAATTAACTTGTCCGATTACATTGCCATCACTGGGACTGGATTCTTCACATACCAGGAATGACAGATTGCCATAATGGGGCATACTACTTCTCAGCTTTGTAGTATCAGCACCCTTACGCCTGGCTTACTTCTTATTACACTACTCAAAGCTAGGAGTTTCAGAAACCAACTTTGTGACACTGGATATTCAGGCTGTCTTTACTTCCAGTGCAGCTCTCAAAATTAGCCCAGTCTTACAGATCCTAAGGCAAACAAGCTCCATGTGTTCATCCTGAGGTAGTGTACATAGCCGAATGAATCACATTTGCCAGCTGGGACCCCTGATATGCAGTCCAGTCTCAGCCAGTCCATTTCATGTCCGTTTGTGTGTATAAACAGTTCCTCTGATGTGAAATCTCATTCATAACATCCATGGAATGATGGAGAAAAGGAGGAGTACTCGGCAGCTGGGTAGTCAAAGCACAAATAATGGGGCTGCCCTTTCCAAAAGTCTGATTATCAGTGAAATAAGAACAACTGGATGCAGATGTAGAGCTGATACAGCTATAACGTACTCCATTGTATACGGGAGATAAATTCAAGCAAACATGATACTAGTGGTATTTGACAGGCCACTTCCTTTCTATATTTATTCTTTTCCCTTTGAATATTTTAACCTTTTCTTGCCTAGAGCAGTCTGTCTCCCCGCCCTGTAAACTCATGTGGATTGTATTCACAGTTAGGCCAGGGAGACCGAAACTAACTGCCCTAGGTAACTAAGACGGCCACATGCAGGGATACACATTCCTCCTAGAACTGCAGTATTGTTAACTGTTGCTTTTGTATATGTTTTCTGCTGTAAGCAGACATACAGGAACACTGGTAGCATGACCGTTCAAGGCTATGAAAAGGCAGGCTACAGAGTAGGCACTGCTTACATTAATAAACCAGGCACGAGATGAGCTGGCCTTGTAACCAGAAACCCACAATGATGTCATGTCAGTGTAACGCACAAGCTGAGAGAAGATAAGAATGTCTTGCATCTTCATAGGAATATATTACTCTTGGATAAGCAGGAAAATAAGCACATGCTCTCCACTCCAGAGCATGCTGGTGATATATTTGTTTATTCTTCTGATGGCATATTGAACAAAACAAAAGAAGACATAGAGAGGGGGATGTTTATCTTTTTATCTTCTGGATAAAAATGGACAAATTCAGACATATTAGATAAAATAAAACCTTAAAAATATAGCAAGAAAAAAAAAAAGGAGAAGTTTCTTAACCACTGGCATAACTTACCTTGACTATGGTAGACCCCCTACTGTTGGAAATTTAAAGTGAAACATGGATGCTTTTTCTGAAAGAAGAAGTTCTAAATCAAGCTCCACTACTGAACATGAATTAGGAATAACTTTGGAAAAATAGCTTAAAATTTGCTCATTTTTGGAAAGTAAGAAATGCGGCTTATTGGCAATGTAAAGCAAACTTGCGATAATGTAGGAAAGGAAGAGAAAAGAAGTACCTCCAAAACACAAAATTCTCCCAGACACAGGAAACTGATTGTTCGTTATGTTTTTTATTATTTACCTTGAAGAATTACCCATGCTGCATGTGTGAAGGGAAAATGCTGAGCGATGCAGAGAACTTTCCAGCTGGTGAATTGGTGAATTCCACCATTCTGTGATGCCTGTTCTTACCTGCCTCTTGTATGTTTCCAGCTGACTGCGTGCTGCATTGGCCTTCCTCAGTTCCTCTTCCAAGCTCACAGTATTTTGCATGTACATTGTATTCTTCTCTTCTAAGAGTTTCACTTGCCGTCTCAAGTCACCCAGGTCTTCCAATTTCTTTTTGTACGATTCTACCTGACTTTCTAACTTGGCAACTTTATCAGAAGAATGCCTGTGAGGACACATTTGTATCAAATCTATACTTGGAAAACCAAAAACCCAAATACACACCTTGAAGCTTCCTCCATATTATAATTTAATGCAAAAGACTTTGTCAGACATCAAAAGCAGCACAAGAAAATGATCATACCCTTACTAGATGCCTAGGCTTAATTTGTCTGCTCCCTCCCATCACTATTTGTAATCTCAAAATGCTGCTGTTGGAAATGCTTTTAGACAGTATCATTTTTCTTAATACATCTCTCTTTTCTCTTTCTTATATTAATTTGCAGTAATAGTTAAAACTTATTGTCTCTCATCCATTTTTAACTTTAAATCCATCCTTAGAATCTTATTTTTTACCAATGACATTTCTGCCATTGACTTGTTTTAAAGACAATTAAGGATAATTATTACAGTTATCCCTCTCCCACCTAGTCTAAACCTGGCAACACAAAAGTGCCCTAATAGTTTTGGAACTTGATGTCAAGAAAAACGTAACACGTAACAGAGTTCAGTTTATAATATATTCAGGCAAAGTTTTCTCAATCCAGTGCAATCCATTGCTTTAAGTTACACTCAAATCATAAAATTTCAGTTTGATTTAAAGCATGTATCATTAGAAAAAACAATTGTGTTTGAAAAACTTTCAGAGAAAAATAAAAAAACTCAGAAGAACTGTAAGGTAAGGAAGACAGAAAAGAGAGGTGCTTTTGTGCTTACTTCTCTGAGGTTAGATGATTTGAATATGACTATCATTTCGATAGCCACAGCACATTTAGTACTTCCTTATAAAATTTTATATTAAAATGTTTAAGAAAAGTTAATGAAGACCAATTATATAAATTATACGGACTACATGTTAATAAGTACACTTTAAAAATAGTTAGCAGAACAGAGTTTACCTGAGTACATCTATCTCATCCTTCAAGGACTGAGCCTCCTCTGCCAATGTAGTAAGCTCTTCTGTCTGTTGTCTCAATTCAGCAATTTCCTTTTCTAGTTCTTCACAACGTATTCGATAGTCATCTTTGGCAGCTTCTAATCTGCAAGAATGAAGTAAAACAGAATGTAATTCCTCAGCTCAAGTCACTGTTGATGTCAAAGCTAATGTCAAAGTTTCTGCTGCAGATGTTACATGAAAATGTATACTCAGTTTTCATGGAATGACAAATCCTAGCTTTTGTGTGGTAGTTTCTCTTCACAGATACAAGCTCTAAGCTCTGGCAGAAGATTTCACAATTTATGGTCCTGGGGTATATGAAATTTGAACGTGAAATCTTTATCTTAGAGTTTCATTCAGCTGCCCAAGTCTTTCTAAACCTTCAGTAAAGTACTCCTGCTTTTTCTTATGTTCTAAGTGATGTGGAACTATGATTTTTTTTTAAAGAATCCATGTCTGCCCAGCATTCCTGAAGAACTGAGACATGAAATGAGTCATCTGCATTTGATTAGCATATAAAGAATGCAGACCAAATTTCTGCCATGAAGAACTCATGTACAATATACATCAGGAAAGTTGCATTAACGTGGCAGTGAGGAAGCGGAATAACAAAGTGAAACTTCAGAACATTTTGAATGAAGAGGACATAGGCTGGCAACATAAAATGCCATCGAGATTTTGATCTGAAATTAAAATAAAGGCATCTTAAAGGATATATAGTCAGCAAAAAAAGTACTGAAACTGAATTTAAGGAGTCTACAAGAATGGAGATAAGCAGCAAGCCACATAGAAGGCTTGATCTTGATACATCAGAATTTTTAATTTATAGGGAAAGATAGGGAAGACTGGGAAAACAACTGCTGTACAATATTACATTATCACTTAAGCTGTATGTATTTCCTGTTTGGCCTACTAGAGATAGAAAAATAACAATTCATGCAAATTGTCATTAGATATTACACAATAAAAACAGAGAAAGCGGATAAAGTATTGAAGGTTAGAGACCTCACAGAGGGGAAAAAAGCTGGAAAAAAGCAGTGGAAAAAATCTGTTCAATACAAACAGAAAGTGATATGATTAGAGTAGGAATTGCTCTAGAGAATGGAGATGACTAAAAGAAGTTAAAAGCTAAGTTACAGAAATATTTCTTTACAGTGTAAATGTATAGAAAGAAGGTCAAAAGACACTAGCTGGCATGTAAGAGAAACATTGAACCCTTTTTTCAGGAAACTGAAGGGAGAGTGTGTGTCTGAACACAGCAGAAGGCTTGGAAGAGGGTAGTGGAAAAATGCTAAAAACATATGCAAAAGTAAAAGTCAAGTTTTATGAGAGCTGTCATAAAAATTGGAAAAGGGCAGTGGGAAGAGGATAGAAAGAAAGGAAGAAAAAGGCATTATAAAACTTTAACTCTTGCAGTTATACTAGCAATAAAAAGCAAGCCTATCTGACAGCACAACTGGAAGTGTATGTCTACATACAGCTACAAACAACCTATCCACTGGTGGCTTTTTTACCTGAAAGTTTCCTCTTGGAGTTGCTCTAATTGAGTCTGCAGCTGCAAGTGCCTACGACCTGCAGGGCTGTTGGGATCTTCAATGGAATCAGACTGGTTCAGGCGCTCCATCAGAATTTGGTTTTCAGCAAGTAAACTGCTCTTCTCCTCCTGAAGGGCTGCAACCTGTTTTAACAAAAGCAGGAATAACAAAGTTATCAGCTATAAAGAGCGGCTCTTTTGTGAGTGCAACAAAATATTAGCACAACCCACAAACGGCAACACACAGGTTCCATTATTTCCATTTTACCCAAAAGACACCACACAATTAACAGCTATCCAACTGCTATATGTTGTAAACAATGCATTTCAACTCTAAGGGGGACTTACCATAAATAAAATCTTAACACTATTTCTCAAAAGCAGCTAAAGGAAAAGTCTTAATTATCACAGAAAATGACTTAATCATTTTACAGTTTGCTTCCTTTCCAAAAAACAAAGCACCCTACAGTAAAGCTATTTAAGTTCTCTTTTTTCCAGAGGAAAAAAAATGCACAGGGAAGTCTGAACACCCAAGTCACGGCTTTGCCCTTCCTAGAATTTCTGTTTTTAACCAGTGGTCAACGGCAAGCAAATCTGAAACAGGAACACATATCCCAAAGGATTCAGCTTCTGGGAAAAGAAGCAATGGTGCAGAGAACCGAAAGCGCTGCAACTCAAGCGACTGCTGAAGCATTAACTCATGTATCATTAGATATTATAAAACTATCACGTAAGCAGGAGGAAAAAAGAAGGAACAGGTAAATTTTCAAAAGACTGAAATGCTTTAGTCATAGCTTGCATTAAGTACACTAATAAGTAAATAAATCACTAAGCACAAATCAAGGTACAAAGCTAAGTTCTAATGGTTGCTGAACTGCTTCACATAAGGACAAATCATACTCCAAAGCAAAATAGCACTAAAATAGCCTTTTTGGGCTCCTTGTTTAGTTGCTCCTGTCTTCCAGACGAGGTATGCATGATATACAATAAAGCTTAGTATAAAGCCATTCACAGGTGATGTGCTAATTCCAAAGTGGGTGTTCTTACTGAACTTATAACAGCATATCCTCCAGGAGTTTTCCCATTCATGAATTAAAGCTTACTCTTTCCTACCTGAAGTGTGATTAGTATGAAACATCTTAATATTGACATTATAGCATGAAGGCAAGAGATCATAAACTTTGCTCTGGTAGTACAAGTAAAGCAACAGAACTGCTGTGCAGTTCTCTTCTTTTTCTTCTTCTGAGGCTGTAAATTAACATGCCTCTTTCTGACTTTAATATTAATATGTTCAATATATTACCTACCTGCATATCTAACTCATGACATCTCTGAGCAATTTCTTCTTTTGTTGCTAGTGCTTCATTTAATTCTTCTGTAGTTTTCTTCAGCTATCATAAAAACAAGCATTTTTAGTTTCATCATTCCCTGTAGATTGTCTAAAAAAATTCTAAACTACATGATCATAAAATTATTTTTGCATTTGGACAATATATTGTCTTTCTGAAAAAGTGAGGCATTTCTGCTTTTAAAAAGCTGCAAAGTAGGAAATACTTTAGTTTGCGTGGCAAATAAAAATACCTGAAATATTCAGTCTTAGACAGAACATTAAAATTACCACACTTATTCCGTGAACTGAATTCAACCCCGTGAAAAGCTTAAATGCAAAGAATTTGCCAACTCTGTACACTGAAAAAATTGTCCACACCACTTTTCTTTACAGATGTAAAGAGTGTATAATTTCTACGATCTACTTTTATCTACTATTCAAATACACAAAGGATTGGGAGGTGGAATGTAGGGAATAGACAATTAAGGTAAAATCTATCTAGTCACTGGGAACTACCCCTAGGTGCACAACAAGAATACAATTAAAATGGTGATGAAGAAAACTAGCCTTTTGAAACAGACACTAAAACATATAAGCAGTGTAGAAAAAAAAAACAGATTTGTCTCTTTAGAGGATTTTATAAGACATGTATCCTTCATGTTTGCAAATCAATGCAACTACGATAACAAAAAATACAGTTACAAGAAAATTGGTCTATAAAAAAAAGTGATGTATATATTTGTACAGATATAGGTGTACATATATTGTTACATATAGGATCAATTTTACATGAGCCTTCTGCATTTTCCAAACAGGATCACCATGTCTTATTTCTCAAGGGATTGCTGACATACAAACAATAATTCCTTCTGTCAGCATTCACAGACTTCTTCAAAGACAATATGACAGAGGAATGCAGGGAACACCACTGTACTATATAATTCTAGTGCACTACGAAAAGGCTGCTGAAGTAGGACAATTTAGGACCAGGTTAAGCCCTCTAAGTAGAAACATAGCTGGTTTTGCATTTTCTTTAAATATAATGGACAGCAGAGAAATCTATTCAATCTTCTTATATGTATTGTGACAGTTCCCAGGACTGCTTCAAAGATTTTTAAGCCATATTTAAATTTTTTTATTGACTCTGAAAGTGGCAAAAATGAAATGGCAAAAAAAGTTTTGTTTCAATACTACAACCTCTCTTTTGCTTTTTGCTCATTATCCAAAGACTTGCACTGGTCTTCAATTTTGCTATACCATAGCAACATATAGCTAATGCTATTTTCCAAAATGAGTTCTTCTCTCCTTTAAATACACAGAATGGGTAAACTTGATCTATAAAGCAAAAGGAATTGAAATACTGAAATTTAATTTTCTGCTCCGTATTTGAATATTCCACAAAACCATTCCATGATTAAAGAGACAGATTTCTTAAGAACAAAGCAAGATGACTGGACACTGATTGCCTATGATTAAAGGAAAAGAAACATCTAGTCTTAGATACCTGACGATCAAGGTCAACGTAAGCATCATTTCCAACAGAGACTGGAGACTCTTTACTCATCAACTGCAATTAGATTACACTGGTTAGAAAAAGCAAAATATGTATTTGTATATTAAAAGCTAAGCTCCAAAGGAAAAAAAAAAAGAAAAAGAAAAAAAAAGAACTGATTTTAACTGCTGGGAGTTTTGCTCTAACAGTAATAAAAATTTCCACTTCATATTTATATGCAACATAGAAAGAACAGAATTTTCAGAAATTATAAAATTTAAAAGAATTTAAAGAAATTTAAAAGAAAAACAAACATATATAGTCATTTCTTTTTCTAAAAAAAAAAAAGCACATTCTTTGTCTATCATGAAACCTACAATTCTCTCTGGAGAGAGTTTTTTGAAGCCATATTAGGATGATAGTAGTTATCAATTTATCAGTCAATATCTGACTCAAATTGTTCTATCAGTGATTTTCATTATTTGATTATTTGCAAATCCACACAATTTTTTCCCCCCAAGTAAAGCTGGGGACATACTTAATTCAAAGAAATTTGCAAAGCAGAAATATAATGAAATCTCCTGCTCTGTACCTGAAATATGTAAATTAAAAATATACATATGCGAAGATTATTTTTGAATCAAATATTACGATTTTCTGTATATTGACTTATCTATTTGACTGCAAGAGTGTTTTTTGGTTTGCCTCGATTTTTGGAAAACATTATTTTTAGTGACTGATTAGCTCAAATATAGCAGAACTCTTATATCTAAGATATCTTCCCAACCATCTCCAGCCACCATATTAAAGTGGTACTAATGTTGACAGTTACGATCAGCTCCCTAAGAGACAAGAACAAATAAGAACTCCCCTCCCCCACCCCCCAAACAATATGTTGCAAATAACTTGAAAGGAAATATTATGGAAGTACATTCACTGTTGATAGTGGTAAGATAGAAAGTATTTTACGAGTTCTACGTGACATAACTAATGGAAGTTACGAACAAACAAACAAAAAAATGTATCTTGGCTGAAATCAAAGCTAAATTCCTTCCCCAAATATTGCCTAGGATTCCTGTTGAGCCTGATTTCTCTCCTCAATTCCCATTATTTCCTGCAGAAGCTGATGCTTTCGTATTGCATTTCACTGGCAAAGGTCTGATGCACAGAACAGTGTTTTCACTTCCTCTCCTTCTGTTTACACCACAGTAAACACACTAAAACTCTGTATTTGACATTCAAATATTTATACCCGTAGGCCTCTCTCTTTTTCCTCCATCTCCTTAATTGGAATCTATCACAGTCCTATTCATATATTCTTTTCTCAAAGACTCCTCCTCCCTCCCAGGCCTTGATTGCATTTGTTGCTAATTACTAAATTCCTTCCATTTTATCTGCATCCCTACAATGACCAACTCCTCTGAAATTATGCATTCCTTGAAGCCTAGATCATATGGAGGAATAGTCTGAAGGTTCCCAGCCTCAGAGCTGTCTCCCTGAGAAACCAAGTCATGTATCTTTCTCTTTACCATATACAGTGTCATTACAAACTTGCATTTAATTTAGGGTCATGTTTTCTGAGTAAGTATCATTTTGCTATCTAAAATAAGAATTTCCAGTTCCTCTCTGCTCAGCGACGCTTGTATCTCTTCTAAATGCTCCATTTCTCTGTCTTTTAATAAAACCTTTTCCAGATGAGTGATAGCAAGTACTTCCTTCTCAGAAACCCAGTTTAAAAGCCTTTCCCAGGAATTAATTAAATAGGAACAGTGCAAGAGGCTGTAAAACCCACTAGAGGCCACTGTGGTGTTGCCGCTTTCTGTGGACTTATGCAAAGGGAATAAGACCTAACCAATAATTCCCTCGTACTTTAGTGGCTTTTGACACCACTCCCAAATCTCCCTACACTTTGCATCCCTCAGCAAAAACGAGGAATGGAAGAGGACATTGGGTGGAGAAGGAGCAGGCAAGGAAGACTGAGTCCAGGGGTGCGGATGGATCATGAGGGGAACATTGAACCGTGCATGTCAGTGGGAATCTGGAGCACAAAATGCTCTTGGATAAGAGCATGCATGTTTATCTGCCCATCTGCCCATACATCTACCATTGCCCTCTCCAGAGCGAGTGAATATCCCAACAGGGCGCTGCTTCTAGTCTGCCTCTTCCCAATTCTTCTGCTTTCAAAAGGGGACGCTTTCTCCTACACTGCTCAGCCAAACTGATCTGACCTCCAGAAGATTTCCTTCAAAAAAATCAAGACCTGCTTTAATGAAGACTGTATTTTAATATTCAAAGCAGATATGCACATCAACTCAAAATACGCCTTCCACCTAAAAAACTGAAGGTACACCAGACTGCCACAATTTCCCCCTTCATATTGTTGCTGCACAATCTATGGGCTCCAATGGTACGTAGGTTGGCACTCCAAAATACTCACTGCACTAGTTTACTGTCTACTGTCATGTTATCCTTTTCTGAATTACCTATTCCTAATTTGACACATGTTTATGAGTATGCTTTAAAAATAGTTTATGATGATAAACTATATGATTATAATAAACTATAAATATAGTTTAGCATAAAACAAATTTCCTTAGTGTGTTCTGCTGTGTATCTGTTTCACCTGGAAGTTCATATTAGGTTCATGAAATACTTCTTCATGTATGTCAAGGACCAGTGGCTTCATAACAGTCCTGCAAGTCTGGTATTAGAACAGGGTATCCTGGGAGATATATATTCAGATTGAATATTTCAGTCTTGGAGAGGCAAACATTAGCTCATTTGTATCAAGAACTAGAACTGGCTGACCTTGAGAATAAAAAAGCAGAAAGAAATGGTCTTTTTGTTCTCTCTTCGAAGCTGAAAGCCTCCTCATTCTGAGAGCAAACTATAGGTGAGCATAAAGCTCTACTTTCACAGCCTCGCAGCACTGGAATGGCTTTCAGTTTCAAACTCATAATTTGTCTCACACAGTATTATAATTCATTTGCAGTTGCAGCTTTAATGAACAGTGATGTACAAATATTTTTCAAATGGATTTGCTAACAAAAAAAGGAGGAAATAAAAAAAGTGCATGCAATATCCAGCAATAGACATGTCTCTAAAGGAAGTCTGCTTAAGAGCTTCCAACAGTGTGAAAAAAGCAAACAATTAACACATACTTTCCGCTTCTTATGCTAGCTTATTGTACACCTTTAGAATGAGGAATTTAAAGTGGCATAAGTATGTGTTTGAACAATCAAAATGTCACTGAAAACCAAATGAGCTTATTCTGTGGTGAAGAACTCATTCTGGATTTTAAAAGTCATGGTAACCTGGGCAAGGAGCCTTTTTTTTTTTTTTTTTTTTTTTTTTTTTTCCCCTTTCCAACTTCCACTTCTTAGTCTGGTTTTATGAGAAGCAATTGAGTTGACATTCCCTATGCTGCTCTTGTATGCTCATCCTTTTAACTATACATTTTCATGTAACTTTACAAAATAATTTAGATCTGCTAGATTTATATTATTAAAACCTTTACTTTTTTAACCGACTTGCTTGTGAATATCAGTAATTTGCAGGGTCACGGATACACAGAAATGGGTAAGGGATCAAACTATCACAAATCTGCATGCAATAACTTGAAACACAAACTTTTTTCCTTACAAATGAGTAGCATGATTCCACGAAAGCAGCTGGCACCCCATATTCAGTGTACTTTTAAGTTAAAGTATTTGCTTTATATGAAATGCTTCTACAGTTGTTCATAGTCTGCAGGTTCACTTCACTGTACTTGAGACTCTTTCTTTGGCTTACAGGGCGGGGAGGGGGGGTGTTCCTTTCCATTTAAAAAAAACCCCCATCTTTTATAAAGTTTCAAAGCTACATATAAAATAATCTGTCCTTTAAAACAGCAGGACTTTTCACTTTTCCCAGTAGTGACACATCCAATGAAATATTTTTCTATCAAGTTCCACCTCCACGTGAGGAAGAGCTTCTTTGCTGTGAGGGCGACAGAGCCCTGGCACAGGCTGCCCAGAGAGGCTGTGGAGGCTCCTTCTCTGGAGATCTTCCCAACCCGCCTGGATGCCGCCCTGTGCCCCGTGCTCTGGGTGTCCCTGCTGGAGCAGGGGTTGGACTAGGTCATCTCTAGAGGGCCCTTCCAGCCTGTGATTCTGTGTGATTTTCTCTCCATTTGAAAGCTACTTAAGCCAAGATGAATCTTTAAATATTAACACAATAAAGGGGGAAAAAAAAAAAAGCAATTTCTGCTTGGTAGAAATAACATTTAATAAATTCTTCTTGCTATGCACCAGGAACAAGTTTTGACAGTGTTTCTAGCACTATGACTCTCAACTTGATATGCACAGAGAAAGGAAAAACACCTGCTAAGTGATCATATTCAGAGATGTTCAAAAGTGCTAAAGACAAAAATTCCACTGAAAAATCAATAAAGAAGCTTCCTTAGTTAATTAAGGAACACTTAGTTACTCAAAAGACTTGGAAAAATATCAGTAGAATTTCCAAAGAACAAAAAATGATTATAGCATTACGTATTTTTCTCTCTCTCTTTTTTTTAATTATATCTGGAAAAGTTTTGGGCCATTAAAAAATTCAGAAATTAAAAAATATATGTTGCATTAGTCATGTATCACCTAGTCATATGTCACCTAGCATTATCATATGATATATTAGTCGCAGGCAATAAATTACAATAAATTATAAATAAAATCTCACTCAATAATACCATATTATATTATACATCATATAATTTATAACCATATACTACTTTTTTTGACTATTCTTTACTAGCTGTATCATTCTTGCCCTCAACCTGCACACAGCTTGCCTGTGGAATGCACATTTGCAGATTAGGATACAAGAATCCACTGGCAGTAACATTAACTTGCACTGAATAACAATAGAAAAAAATCACTGAAAAAATCATATGTTCTCTATAAAGTGTAAGAAATAGCTTGATATAGCTATATTGATATAGCTAGTGTTTTATTTTAGGCATTAATTAAGCAAAGAATCACAAGGACTCAAGAAAACTGAAGCTAATTTAGCAAATAATTTCATATGTATAATGCTCATTTTGCCATTTGAAAAAACAGCTTTTTCATGCAAAAGCAGAAAATAGGAAAGATGCTTGTTCAACTATGGCTTGAAAAATATTTTCATGAGTATGATGATATATGAAAACCAAAGAAGTAACAAAAATAATAATATATACAAAAATAAATTACATAACACATGAGTAAAAATTAGAGGTCTTTTTACATAGCAGTTTTTGAAGAATGTGTAACTGTATGTCAAAAGTTTTGAAATGTTTAGATTACATGACATGATATCAACTTTTCCAACATGCTTACATAGCCATTTCACTATACTCTTTGTTTTGATGTCTTCTCCACATTACTTATTTGATCTCTTGCTTTCCAAGAGCTTCTCTAAGAAGTCCATGGAAGAGAAAGAAACTCCCTAAATCCAGAGGGGCTTCACCCTACATGGACAGATCACCATTGCAGCTCTGAAAATACGACTGAGATCTAAATTCTACTTTCTGAGTGTGCTTCAAACTGGCTTTGCTGGATGAGCATCTGAGAACCTCCCCATCTGAATGCCTTGGACTTCTCATCACTTTGGAAGCCTGCATTAAAAGTCACGCAGACCTGTGCAGATCTCCATATGGAAACCTTTAAGATTCTTAACATTCAGGAAAAAAAAAAAAGAGATATATCTGTGATAGCCTGGAAAGAAAAGACCAAATAAGAAGGACTTTCAGAAGTGTTAACTTTCTTTGAAAATTTGCCATGCTTTCTTCTTAGAAGGTACAGCAATGTTTTCATTTCAGATTTCCTAATCTTCTAACTAGCCTGGTCTACAGTTAACCTTAATTGACTCTGAGCACAGGAGAAATCACTCAAGAGTTTTAGATGGCAATTTAGATGGTGACTAACACACTGTATTTAATTTTTTTTTCTCCCTTCTGCCATGATCTGTTTTCATTATGATTCAACAGTTAAACAAGATTAGGAAATCCCTCATTGCATATAGAAACTCTCCAGGCTAACCAATATAACGGACAACAGAAAAATGATCTTTTCCACCACCATAGTCTTGAGAACAAACCAAGTTTCCTAATATTGCAAAACACTTTTACAAAATACACTACAGTATATTTACTAGCATGCTACAAAGTATTAGCAGGAACATCTTAATTAACCTATTAATTATATTAAATATTATTATTTAGTAGCAGTATGCTAAAAAGACAAAAGAATCTTCTACTATATATTTCACTTTCCTTTAACTTGTTCAATAGCAAAATTTAGTAGTTCATGGAGTTGTGCAATTATATGGGTGAAAGAAATTCTACGTTATTTGGTTACTTATATAAAAGGAGTTTAGTGTACTTCAGGAGCCACAGGATAGGAAAAGTAAAGGAAGGGGAATCCAGTATCAAAAACATCTAGAAGTTTAAATCTTCTAGATTTAAAGAAAAGTGGGGCATTCAACCAGAATTCTGTGACAGAAAGCAAGCTTGATGGAGTTGTTTTTCCACGGCAAAATAAGATACCCTTCATTCTAAAACTGCAATCTATGGCCCTTATTTTATCCAACTCTTTTTTTGTTGTTTTCCTAAGTAGAAAAAATATGCTCTTATGAGATATTGAAAGGATGAACTTTTACACAGTACAGCTACTCCACCATACCTCCTGAATGGCTGTCATGACAACATGTTGAACTGATTCTTCCATCATCATTATGGTCTGGATGTACTCTTGGGGAAAAAAAAAAAGAAGAAAAAAGAAAGAAAAGAAATACAGAATGTTACTGTTAAAACCTGAGAAAATCAGCAGTTGCCTTTTTCCTATAAGCTCGGGAGGTGCTTCAGGGACCTGCATCACTCAGGTCCCTGCCCAACAGCTCAAAAACCATCAGATAGTCTATTCATCTGGAACACTGCAAAAGTCAAAAACAAAGGTGTATTAAATGGTCAAACACTATACCCGCCCTCCCCCCCCCCCCGCCCCGCATCTCACGCTTTAATTATCTTTTCAAATAACTACCCAAATACTTTTTTCCCCAAACTGTATGCAAACAATTCTGGTCATGCGATAACATGATCAAAGGATGGGATGCCTTTTCAATGAATTTAACGTTTACACATTAGCCTTCTGCAGCACTATCAAGGCCTTATAAATATGTGCTGACATTGTTTTCTTCCCGTTTCCTGCTTCTCTAGTGGATAAAATGACCGATTCTGATGTTTACATCAAGTCAACGAATTACTGACTTACTCTATATCACATAGCTTCCAATTGGATATTATGATTCATTTTTGTATGTCAAAAGTATTCTTTTGTGGTTTGTCCAAGAGGAATATGTTGGGAATTAAACATCTCAAAATGATTAATCAAATCATGTAAAGTCTCACTAAAAGTACATATAGTTTTGGCTGTTTACATGATTCCACCATACATCTTTTAATGTGCAGACTGAAGGAGTATGGAAGTACAGGAAAAGATAAGACCTCTCACTGAAGGATGCCAACAGCCACCAAGAGGAAAGAAAAAAATATATATACAAAACAGGATAGACAGGAGGCCTCTATTAATATATTAGAGCTATTTCTGTCCTTTGGGAAGAAAATCATTTCTATTCTAATTTAAAAGAAGGTCAGGCTGTCTCCTACTTAAGGGCAAAATAGAAGACACTTTTCTTATTACCAAATAAAATTACTTAGATACCTGAAAGAAAATGGAAGAGAGAAAGTAGCTATAAAATCTAAAAGATTCCACTGCAGGAAGAAGACAAAAGGTCTGACACCCTAGCTGCCATTTCCAGACAAGAATCACAAACAAGGTAAATCAAGGAAAGACAGACCTTTGATGTAACCTTGTTGTAAACACAGTAGTCGTATCCTTTCATTTATCAATCTCTGTGTTTTGTAACTTCCTGTTACTACGTTTTCAGTCCTAAGTATTAACAAATAAATGTCTGCAGTTGCATGGTTACCGTAGTCAGACTTAACCGCATTCTCTACTCTATCTGCAAACAGATCGAAGGGACCCCTATTTGTGTCCCAAATGGCCTGCAGGATCATTTTCAATGCACTGAAGGTATACAAAGGTAAACACCTTAAGATGTTTAGTCTCCAGACACCATCTAGAAAGGTCCAGTCACGTGTGTTCTTGTGTCTATTTTATCAACCCCCTAAAGAAGTTTTGCAAACTGATGTCCCAGATGGCACCAGACGTCCCTTCATACGAACTCCTAGTGATTCTGAGGGATCTCATATGCAGTATGATACCGAAACGCATCCCTGAGCCTGAGATGACACAAAAGAGAATGGCAATTATACCTGTAGATTCTTAAACACATAGAGCTACCCCATACATACAATGTTAAAGGCCAGGCCCAAGAGTTTCACTTTGTAAACCTCTGCTTTGTTTCAGCTCTGCTACCAAGTATCAAAATTGCATATGTTGGAATCATAACCAGTTCAGACTGGTTCAGTTAATGTTGTAACAAAACATCAGTTACTATCTGTAAAACAAAATAACATCATGGCCTGTAAAAACAAACTTGTCTGTGACAGCAACCTGAGAAAAATAATTTTTCCCCAGGAAATTTATTACCATGTCCCAGCAATTCTGCAGATTTACACAATTTATATTTTCATTCACTGCCTTGGGAGCAAAACATGCTTTTCAAATTTTATTACCTTGTTTCTGTTCACAGTTCACAGCACATCCCAAAATGAGCTGCAGCATTCTCCCAAGCTCTGCAGCATCAGCATGCTCTCCAATGAGGTTAACATCAGGAAGGGTGAAGTCATTAATCTGTTGCCCTAAAATCTGTATAAAGACCCAGTACATGCTTATCTGTATCACTGCACATATACTTACAAATTCAAAAAATACAAAGATGATTCAGATTCAACGGGAAGAGCACACTTTCTATTTTAATAAAATTTTCAATCCATCTTGAAAAAAAAAATCGTAGCAGCTTATATACAGATTTCCATCCATAACACTTGACACAACTAATATTTGAGGAAAATGTAAAACATGACTGTCTCAACTAAAAATAAACCATTATTTTCAAACTTAGTGGGAATTACTTTTTTTATTCCAGATAAGAGAAGGCAGCATAGGTAGGCTCAAAAGGAATGTCACCCATATTTGGATAACTAGTTTATATAGAGCATTACATGGCTATGCCTAATGCCTGAAAACATTTTAGACAGCACAGAAAATTGCATTTAAGGCTTACATTTTGTACCACAAGAAAGTGTCAAGAAATTAAAATATTTCACATATGGAAAGGTGGGTAGCACTAATGGGGTGAGAAATATAAGACTGTAAAGTATCTGGCCATTTGGTCTCACACATTCATAGGATTCAAGGAATTCAGCAAGGGCCAGAGCTAAAAAAGCTAATTCTATAGAAAGGAATTTGAGATATTAGCATAATACATAATTAAAAAGAATATATGTAAACAAAAGATTCAAAAAGGAGAAAAAAACATGTGACTTACAATTAATGCAATTTGTTTTATAATTAAGAAGAATTTACATTAATGATTGTCAGTAGAAGGAATTAAACACTTTAGCTATATTGTTTTCAAGTAGCTTTCAGGGAGTTGAAAATAGGAATATTAAATGTGGAATTAAATACATTTCTGACAGATTAATTGCAGATCAAAAGGAACTGTCAACTCTTAAGCAGGGTGCAATGAAGAAACAACGTCAATGGAAAGAATCAAGTCATGTGTTTGCTGAATGCTCTTTCAAATTTTAATAAGCAAGAAAAACAGAAAATAGGAAAAAGTAATTATAAAAAAATGTACATGAAAAATAGGTAGAAATAAAACTGTTAAAACTGCTAAAAGTTTTTTGGGATTGAGTCTCATGGAATCATTTTTTGTTCTTTTTTTTTTCAGTTTTGTTCTTTATCAAGTTCCTCAAAGAATCAACACCAAAACTATTACTAAGATATTTGTATACTTTATAGAACTCAGAACAGATCTTCCACGAAAAGACTTTTTTCAGCCATTCTACTGAACAATAAGAATCCTGTGAATGCATCAAATACAACAGAAAATTTTACTATTGCATGTAGACTGCAAAAATGCAATCAAATACAATATTCCTTGAACCATGCCAACCTGCTATGTTTATATGAGGGTGAGAACTTTCGGGGAAGGCTAACCCCTGAAAACTGCCATAACACCCTGCACACCCAACATTTCAAAAAAGAAGACCTAATAAATCTGTAGGATACCTTTACATTAAGTAGGTTAAAAAAGTCAACAAAAAGAATAGTAAATGTATTTTAGTATTTTAATTAAGACTGTTCTTACCTCATGGTTGTAATCCAGTATCCCTTTTAAAATTTTCTTCAGGTTGCTTACCTACGGGAAAGGAAGAGGATGGAAACACAGTAAATGGAGGGAATGCATTACAGAAGCATGAAAATAAAGTAGGCAATCCAGGAACAATTACAGAGAAATGCAATTACCTATTTGCACTCTAATGAGACCTCTTGCTTTAGAAGGTTATGTTAGAATCACTGAAGTTACACAACTGTCCCTTGAGATCAGACTTGCAGATTGGATCACAAATCTACACGAATTGGTAGAAACCACTTAAGTCCATGAAAAAAACCCAGCACTGTACTGTACTTTTTGGGGCCTTTGGAGATCCGAAAGATCGTTTTCTTTCCCTGAAACATTCTAGTAACTTACTTTCTAGACATGTGAATCTCCAAGCTTTTTTTTTTTTTTTTTTAACGTTCTCATTAAGTATTCCTCCCAAGCCCTACATTTTTGTTGGCTGCTCTGAATCCTTGGCAACTGAATTTCTATATTACCAAGGCCAGATCCCACAAATCTCTGCAAGTCTTTACTGCCATACAAAGACAATCTGTTTCATCTGCATAACCAAAAGCATAAGTTAGATTCCATAGAGTATGAGGCATTCATGCAGTATTTCTCTACTACTGAGGGGTTTCTGCTTCCCTTCTGGCAAAAAAAAAAATCCATTTAGATCAAGTCCCAGATGAAGAATGCATGAAAAATCTTCAAAAACACAACGGTTCTCATAGGTAATGTCTAGAATACACAAATCTTCGATGAAAGTATCTGTTAACAGATTCTCTGAAATTAATATTGGGAGATTTGAGAAAGATATTCAGGTAATGGAAGCAGTGTGCTGTCTTGTATAATAGGAAGTTTAAAAGAAGAGGTTCCATAAAGATTGAACAGAAATGAGGAGGATGTCTAGAGATATAAATAATTACATCCCAATTCATCCATTTTTGTCATAGGTCTGGATAGCTCAAGAATAAGGAATCAGAATTCACAAGCTACATAATGCTCACCACAGTAGCCACAGTTATGAACTTTGGAACTATAGTAGGTGGGGGTAAGAAATCAAATCAAAATTCTCAATTCATAGCTGCATTTAAGATTGCAGTATCTTTCATGTTCTTGTTTACATTCTGAAGCTGGTCAAAGATATTCTGCCCACTATCTATCTTCCAGAAGGCCTATTACAAAAAAAACAAAGATCCACGGAGAGACTAAACATTCCAACACAGTCTAGAGTTAGAGAAAACAATATGATAAAATCTAAAATTGACTTCTTTCCTCAGAGAAACTCAAGAATGGGACAGGCTACACAACTCAAAAGATTCAGCCCTGAACTACTAAGTGATAATGATGCAGTTACATTATTCCTACCAACTCCCTCCCATTTCAAAATCAGTAGTCAAAACTGACTGCTTATAAACATATAAAGTCTTTCTTGGGAAAGCTTCGCAGTTGCCTTCATAATCACAAAACTTGAAATCATAAATAAATAAATATTCAACCTGGATATTAAAAATGATATATCAAACACTCTGGCAACCTACAGTGAAAGCTAGAGATGATACATGATAACATGGAAATAACAATTACTGTCCTTTCATAATGCTAAAATGAACTAGTTTATGTTCAGATTTATCCCTTCTCTTCCCACCAAATGTGTTTTCCTTCTGATAGAGCAATTTCACCATACTTCCAATTGTCTGTCAAAGGCAATTACCACCATTTCTCAAGGGCTATGCACAATAGGAAACAAAGTCTGCAACGAATTTAAGAATTTTATGAAAATCATTTCATTTTGATCAAATCAGGAGTACTGTACTGATTGGAATATAATTTTCAAACTTGATTCGTTAAAACCTTCCATTTTATATTTTACCTGTGTCTGCTGCAGAAAGTGCCACAGAAACCCATGGGCCAAGCTGCAGAATTTAAGTCCAGTTTAGCGATGAGAACACTGTGAGGAACCTTGAACTTAAAAATAATCCCAAAAATGAGAGAAACAAATTGGAGAATACTAGTCTAAGAAAACAATTTATTTTATTTTTATTTTTTTATCCCTTAACAGAAAGCCTCATTTTTCTCCAAAAGATTTCCTGATAGCTTAAAGTTCACATACTAGAACGAAAAAAGAACAAAACAAAAAAGTTGATCATAGTCGCTCATAAAAACTAACAGATAGAACTGCCCTCTCTGACAAGGAAAATGGGAAGTATATCTGTAGAATTTTCTCTTTGAGGCTCCATTTTATTCCATTCTCAATCATCAGTACCAGGACAACTTTTAAGGGTTAATTGCACCATCTTTGTATCAGATACATACTCAGTTATAAAGCTAGAGCAAGTTCTTGCTGGCTTAATATACAGGCTGTCTTAAATTTATCAATGGTCTTTAGTGTTGACAGGAGGATGAGAGTGCTGTTTTGTTTTGTTTTTCATTCATCTGCAATAAGTACAGTTAAACTGATCTACTGCCACTGACAGAAAATCATCATGGGAAACCACCACAAATGTTTTCTATTTTGAGATTTAACCCAAGAGCACCACTAACACTTGACAGATCAGAGCACAAAGAAAACTTTAAGTAGAAATGTTTTAAAAAGAGCAACAGCTGTAACAACAAAAAACACAGGAAAGTGCTGAAGCCAACTGGTTACTTCTAGAACAGGAAATCCAATTAAGTAATTGCTATTCTTTTTTCCTCTTTTTTCTTAAGAAAGGGCATGGGGAAGTGAACTACAAGAGTTAAAAAAGAGCGTTAAATCATTCAGTAAAGGAACACCGCAAAAGTAATTTGCAATATGGATTATGACTATAAAATGCTGTGTTTTATTTTGGATATAAGTTGATGATCACATTAGATATCTATTTGATTATACCAGCAACATAACTTCTTCCTTTTCCATATGAAACAACCATACTTCCTCTCTCTATCTCTTTCACATTCATTCATTCATTCCTTGCACCTGCTTGGAAAAAAACAGGAAACTCTGGAGAAAAACAGTGAGCACTATCAAAGCAGTCACAACTCAGAACAATTTATTTTTCCTTTATCCTCCCTCACCTCTCATGAAATTTCTATTCTTATTTAGCTGCAGGTCACTGATTCCAAATAGAAACTCTATAAGGGTATTCTGCCTAGATATTTCTTTTCAAGAATCTATTTGAGTACCAAAGAGAAGAAAGCCTAAGAAAATGGAAAACAGAAATAATATTAAATATTAACAGAAAGGGAGGCAAGGTTATTTACGTTCTTGTTTACTCTCTATAGAGAAGCACTATGGAAGCTGTTTCTACATTTTGCATTTATCCTTACAATGCATGTATGACCAAAGCCCTGTTTCTGCTGAAGACTGCGTACTGTAAGCTGACTTTTCCATGCAGGTCCTGAATGTCTGAATGAGAACCCTAATGTTCTAACCTCCTGCTAAACAGTAACTTCTCTGTGTAATTAGGAATAGGCCTATTTTCCTTCCAAAATTCATAATTAACTACCTCATAAGGTTTTTGCAAGAGCACAGACTGGAAGAACTCTTAACTTTTCAACTGCAGACAATTAAGGTAGGTTCTCCTCCTGGCTGCATTTCACAAAAGTGGAGTATGTGTGCGTGCACAGTTCCAACCTTGTACATTAGATTTCTGCTTTCTTTCAACTTAGATTTCTAAACCGCATTCCATAGGAATCTGTTTTCTCTGGTTATAAATGAGGCCGCAGAGCCTTATTTATAGCTTTGGGACATACTCTCTTCCAAAATATCTTTTACAAAAGAATCCCAAGAATTTGCTTGTATCTTTGAAAAAACAAACAGAGACATCTTCCTGAGGTAAAATAAAGTCAAAACAAAACAGGAGTTCTTAAAAAGTGTGTCCAGGATGAGCTAGCGTTCACAGATTGAACTTATATTGAAAGACACTATGACTTAGGCAGTGCAAGCAGACCTGAACAAAGCTAAATATATTAGTTAATTATAATTATTAATTCATTTCTCGGCAGAAATGAATACTGGTATGCCTTACAGTCTCTGTTTCTTTCTTGTAGAATTTATAAGAAAAACATATTCATGCGACAGGCTGAAGCTTAGAAGGTTGTTCACGACTAAGTGTTCTCTTCTGCCTTCATATTTGTCTATAAGGGAAAGGCTGACAATGGTTACAAAAAAGAGCTACCAAGCACCTCACCACAGTAAATCCAGCTGGACTATGAGAACTAAATGCAAATAAAATGAGCTAAAACATAGGGAAATATGTGGAGCTAAAACTAACTCTTAAAAAAAAAAAAACCACATTTGTTTACTTGCATCACAGTACTCAGTAGTCACTAAATTATTTCATTTTTCAGTGTTGAATGAAACAGGTAAATTTATCTTTATAAAAGACAAGGCTCTCAACAAACTTTCTCAGCTATAGAAAATCTAACAAGATCATTTGTTTGAATGCAATGGAAAAAACACAGCTTGCCTGTATAAAAGAAAAAAGTCAAATGTATTTTAAAATGTTGCTTCAGATGGAATGTCCAGAGGAAAAAGTCAGAAATCAAACAGACCAACAATATTTCTTTCTTCTCCCAGATTAGGTACAGACACACTGCACAAAGTGGAATAAGAAGTGTCAGAATTTTTTCCCATCCTTTGGACAGTCTATGACAAATTCTGTAATCGACAAAAAAAAAAGGTGATAAAATCCAGTGACTAACGTGTGTAAAGTCATTAACTGTGTATATTTCTATTCTGCTATTCTATTCTGCTATTTCTTTGTCTCTGACACCGAAATGTTCTTTTTTTATTGATTAGGAAACTTCATGTCTGCAAAATATTGGCAGTAGGACTTTATGTGCTGTTTTCCAGTTTTAGTGAAGGTTATTTTGTCTTCAGAATATATCAACATGAAATAACGATGCGCCTACAATCTAAACTCTGAATACGTTCAAGTATTCAACTGTGCACGAAATAAATAAGATATACGTGTTTGCTTTTGTAGATTTTTCTTTAAATGATATAAATTTTTGTCCAAGTCATCACTGAGGAGGGTTTTTTGTTCCCCATTAAAAAAAAGAGGAGAAAAAAAAAAAAAAAAAAGCCAGACATGCTCAGGTTAGCTATGTCTATTTTAACTCCAAAGTGGTAACAAAATTTTTCTCTAATAAACACATTAGGACAAAGAGACTCGATCAACCTTCACATGGAGAGTGGTAGCTAGTTTAATGATCCTCACTTTGTAAGTGAGGATTTCTAACGTTTCCTCCTTCTTTATTCTACACATTGCTCAAAGTCAGAGAGGTTATCCCAAAATCAAGAATAGAACAACAGCCATGTGAATGCCTAAGTTTTAAACCAATATATCAAACAGAAAATATTTTGATAAGACAGCATCTTTGCAGTTATCAACAAGTAAACCAGATATAAAACTGAACAAAAGACTGACTGAACAAAAGGCAAACAAGAAACTATGGCTCAGTTTTGTTGCCTTTTGTGCATAACAGCATTCAATTCAAGGTTTATGACTGCACAGTTTTCTGAATATCTCTGTCAAGAGTGATTCGGAGGGCAACACCAAAAAAGTCCAGTAACTCACACATTATATTTTCTACTCATTTCCCCTCTAAATTGGCTCCTTTATGGAGTTCATAACAGTGACAGCTTTTACAAGCATATGACTACTATATCACATGATATTGGAAGCAGAGAACAACCCTGTTTGGCAACAAGAATAAACTTCAACTCATAATCAAAAGGTTTGTGAGAGTGCATGAAATATGCTAATTTAATTAACTCTTAATGTATCCTAAAATATGAGAGGAAATCTACATTAAAGAAATGCACAGAAGCATATGGACTGCATTTTAGATGTAGTGGTAAACCAAGAGAAGTGCAAAGATTGAAAATATTCCTACCAGCCAAATTGCAAAGATCCACAGAACTTTGTTTCCTCATATGTAAAGAATAATAGGCAATGTATAAAATTAATGGTTTAATGTAACTTTACATTCTTTTAAAATTTATTTCAAACTAGACTTTTTTATAAGTAGAACTGGTATGTTTTTTATTCACCGGTCTCTCAATATATCCTCCTCAACATCCCCACATTTTTGCTGGCAATCCTGCTAAACACGAAATGCCAAAACACTCTAGATTTGCGGAAAGCTGGCCAGGCAGAAATGACCATGATGACAACAGAGCAAGC
Source organism: Crypturellus soui (assembly GCA_032275445.1). NCBI lineage: Eukaryota > Metazoa > Chordata > Aves > Tinamiformes > Tinamidae > Crypturellus > Crypturellus soui. The sequence continues at coordinate 709,447 of JAUBNY010000868.1, read as the reverse complement.
CAAAACAAATTTGAGAGTGTGTTCTGTCCTTTCCTTGGGTGACATCTATGTGTGTGGACCCTCTGCTCAGTCAGTAATGTTGATCAGACTGCAGATTTTGGAGTATTTAATAGTTCCATCCCTTTCTCAGATGTTCACAAACATTTTGGGGGGCTAGAACAAACTGGGTTTACATGAAGATGAACTAATGCATGAATAATCTTGGTTTCGTCCCTCCAAGAAACCATGGTAAAAATGGCAATTTAGGAAGGATTATCTATCTTCATTTTCTCTAACATCTGCATGCTAAAACTGTATTCCTTAGGTTTTATAAATCAACAGCTTTGCAATTGCACCAGCGTAATTTCTACTGTCTTGAAGGTTTACAGAGAAAATACTAGAATATCAAGTTCTACAAATGACCAAGCAAACAAATTGTGGTCAGAAAACATGCTGAGTACACACTACATAGAGTCGCACTACCACTTCCTCTCCCAAAGCTCAGTAGTTTTGCAGGACTGGCAAAACAAAGAGAAACAACATTTTGCCTTTTTATGTAAACAAATTGCTTACATCTTTGCTATTCTTATGTAGTTATTTCTCAGAACTCATTCACCATTTTTGAAAAACTACTTTCATACTTTGTGGTCAAACGAACCGACAACTTATACTTCAATTGAGACTGTTATAATTTCAAGACACACTAATAAAAGGCAAGGTCTTGACAGAGAAATATACTAAACGCAATAATTTAAGCACAATATTGTACTGTGAATCAAAATACAGATTTGCAGACAAGCAAAACAAGCCAAGTACCTTTAGTCTCCAATTATCTCCTACTTCTGTTTTGATCCTGTTTAACCAGTTTTCGTCAAAGTAGACTGGATCTCTGAAAAACAAAACCATAACAGAAAATAGGTTTTAAAATGTTTCAAAAACTGTTAAAGACATTTTGATGATAAACATGTACTCTGGCTGACACAACAAATAACTACGGTATTACTTGCCAGTTTCTTCTTCCATAATGTTGTGCTTTTTCTAAATTATCAGGTAATAGTGGAGACTAACACTCGACTGGAGTGGAGTCTCATAATACCATCTTGTTTGCAATAGCTAAAAACATTGCAGAAAATATTACTTTCTAGCAGGTAAGAATCAATAATATGCAGAAATGGACTGAAAATACTCCTGTTCTAAAAAGGAAGCTTGAGGGTGAACAATAACTGTCTTCAAAAAGCGGAAAAAAAGTAGCCCTAGAGTTAAGAGTTTATCACCAACAACACACTTCATTTTTATTTCATCTACCAAATACCACACTTTTTTTCAAAATTCTTCTGATAATCTTTTTTTTTTTTTTTTGGTAATTGCCTCCCACAAAAGCTGTAGCATATTTTTATTTCTGTAAATTTTATCCCTTCCCTCCTCACAAGCATATTCCCCAAGCTGTTTCCTCATGAGACTCCTTCCAAGACTCTTGCCATCAAGATCAAAAGTTTCTAAAAAGGTAGTACTTTCTAGTGTTTACAAAAGGCAAATTTTTCCTCTACCATACAGGAGTTTGCCACTGTTATGGTCAAAAAACTAACAAACAAAAAAAACTATTTTTAAGGTACTATTTCAATCTAAGGAAAGTCTAGCATTTCAGATGAAAACTAAAGCTAGAAAACATATTTTTATTTTTTGTAAGCATAAGGTCCTTACCAGTCACTGTGATAATTCAGATTGGAGTTTCACAGAAAGCTTTCTAATTTCTCGATGTCATGACTGAATTTGCTGCAAAGTACTATGATATTTACTACTGTATCCTCTAGATACGGCTGAACTGAACTCTTTATTTATTTGGTGACAAGTCAACATGATATCTTGTGTCAAAAGTTCAAAAACGAAACCGTGAATTCATTTGAAGATTCAAACAATATCCATATGAAACATACTGTTAACCAGCAATCACATCAGTATTTGTATTAGGGCACTGCCTTTGTAGAGATTCTTTGTACCGGATGCTACTTCTTCGGTATTGTATTTTCTCCCATTTTTCTTCACAAATGTCAGGTTTTCAAAAAGCCCATGCTGTATTACATTGTGAACAAGACAGATCACAAATAGTAAAATCTCCCAGCTGACATATTCCAGTGTTATTTTTACACATTCTATACAGATGCCAGTGAAGATTAAGGCATGTTGCTTTTCCTCTAACATGGCATACACAAACATATAGCTGGAAGAACAGTGCTAATTACTAGTTAAACTGAAGACTCCAAATTGCTCCCATTCAGAAACACTGCAGTTGTAGCACAGATGACAGAATCTCAAAGTACAAAACAACGAATGTAAAATCTTATGCAGATTTTCATCTGGGTTCGAAATAAGACTTTCTCCAAATAGCTTTGAAATGACCTCTCCATCCTCAGCAGTGGATACATATGAGAATTTTGATTCCAAAACTTCATCAGTTCTTCACCACCTTCACTGTTAAGAACCAGTCTTAAAAGCAGCACTGGCAAGCAAAAAGAAATGCCCACAAGCAGAAGTCTACTTGAATGGATCACAAGGCTAACCTTGCATACTCCATTTTCAAACAGGGCATCAGCTGAGTTAAACTACAAGGTTTAGGGTTCAACTCCAACCCAATTCCATCAGGAGGTCTAGATGTCAACAGCAAATAAAAGCTTCTCAGTCTTTTATATAATAGATACACCTGGACCAGCAAGCTGCCTTCACTTCCTCACAAGAAGCCTTAGACTATCTACATCTCTTGTCAAGCATGTATTTTGGGAAGATTCCTGTGAACTAAATCTAAGTGTGGTAGTCCTCTTCGACAGATGCCATTTGTTTTTTAAGCACAAAAACTCATGGAAGTATCCAAAGTCCAGCATCTTATCAGCAATCCATTCAAAGTCATAACCTATAGTAGAGGACAGAAAGGTAGCAGATCTCTTCTCAGCACCTCAAATCAGATAACAGTTTTGTTATTACTAGCTATTGTTATGCAGATTACATTATTTATTAATAGAAGCATCCAAAGAAAATATTTCTGCCAACAATACCAGAAACAACAAATTGGGTGTCAATACCAAGAGAATGCAGAGTGATTGCCCTTTCCCGATCTATTTGTAAAGTCATCTCAATATCATTTTTAATGTACTTGTTTTCAGTTTTGTCCTTAAAAATTCTTTTGACGTTTAGACCAGCAGAATTAATGTCAATTGCAATGATTTCCTGCTATATTGTGCTAATGGAACAAATAATCAGAAACCTTTTTTTTTTTTCCATCAGAATTCATGGAACTATTTGTAAAAGGGCTTTCCAGACGCTGCTTCCAAAACTAGTCATTGCCACAAACATGTCTCCCTAAACTTAATCTCTGGGGATCGTGACTCAAATACATTCGGAGTTCACGAACTCCCTCAGTCCATGTCATTAACAAAGATGCTATCACTTCTTAGAATGATGTTTGAAAATGCACCACCTAAGCAAATATGAGCCCAGGTGTCAGAGACAACCAAACACTGTAATTATAAAACACCCACCAGTTAATTTTATAGAAGTGCTGCAATACACAAGAAAAGTGATGAAAGTATCATCATTACCATGACATGACTTGTTTGAACCAAGCATTTGAACTGAAGTTCCTCTTATTAGCACTAAGCCTAAATCCCAGATTGGGATACCTCTTGTACTGGATTAATTTCAGGGTTTCTAAAGGCATTTACATACCAGTTCACTCCTACTTAGTCTCTAAACAGGCCTGCAAGTAGCTTTTACTGTTCTTCAGAGCACAAGGTACTCAATGCTGCTGTCAGTGGTTATCACTGCATGTGATGCTGTTCTCAGTAGCACTCACTTACACCATCCTCACCTTACTTTGTATGCAAATTTTCCTTTATTTAAGCAATCATCTGTCAACAGACAGAAATACATTTCTGAAGAAAACCAGCCCACTAAGCATGCAGCATAGCTCATGATTATTACTCATTTTAACAGTTACACAGTAAATTGTTTTACATGTTTAACAAAGGAAAATCTCCCCTGCAGAGGCATATAAAAGCAGATTTTTTTTATTCTTTTTAAATCAAAATATACACAATATTCTGTTCTGTGTAACATTGCAACTGTATATTTCATTAACTACATATGCAGATGACATGAAAACATATACTATCTCTTACCATTTACCAAAGCCAGAGTGACTGATAAAAATAATAAAAGAAAAAAGGCACCTGGACATAAACAATGTTCAGTTAGAAACTGGTAAACACAATTCTTTTTTTTTTCCAATAAAAGCAAAGATTAAAAGATAGTAAGAATATCAAGTTTTGATTTCTCAATTTGTGTTTTCAAAATAAATTCTATCCTTATCTATTAGAAATATGTCAGATCATTTCATCAGCCCAACATTTTCAGATTTTCATCTCTCCTCTGTCTGCTTATGTTTGTGCATTTTCTTATACACAGCAAACTCACCACTTTTTGGCATTCTCCATGGATATATTAACCTCAAAAAAAAAGTTGAAAGGGGAGATTATTGTAGAATTGTAGATTATTATTGTAGAAGTACTGACACACACCAGAGTCATCAGAATTCTTCCCTAACCAGTCTTTATGGAATTAACACTATTAGCTCAAAGAATATATATTGTTGTAGAACCTTAAAACAGGGCTAATTGACTTGAAAGATCCTAAAATTTCAGACAATACACTTTATAGAGATAGTAACTTGGAACTATGAAGTTTCAATGGATTAAGAAGAGTAATCGAATAGAAAGACTAACAGCACTTAAGCAACTTCGTCTCTACAGTTCAGACCCTAAATTTGTCCTTTGAAGATTAACCTGTAGATAATTTTCATATAAAAATCACATTTCTTTGAGTTTTCAGTGAAGATAACTGCCACAAAACACAAGGTGTCTTCGTCTGTAATCTAAACTCTATACCCCTAACTGCAGTGACGTAGTACTTATAGGTCTTTTACTTCACTGTATAACTCTTCTGAGTAAATAATTTCTAGCATCTACTTGTCTTGATGCTCTTGTAAAATCTTTCTTCAACCTAGTTATCTTTCTTGGGGCAGAGAGGGAGACAGTGCAGTTAGTATGGAGACAGAAAAAAAAAAAAAAAAAAAAAAAAAAAGAAAGACGGGAAAAGCCTGTCCTGGACTTGCTTCATTTGCGTGAACATTCCCTGGCTCTGAAGTATTCCTTTTTTCCTTCTGGGGCACTTGTTTGAATTGAAGGAACCAAGAGGGTCCTGATTAGTTTTCTAGTCAACTATTTAAACATGGCCACTATGTTTGACCTGTGTGCCCATCTTTCACCTCCAGAGACACAGAGAATGTTTGGCTACTGTTTTCTACCCTTGCTGCTCATTTCAAAAATTCTTTGGAGTCATATTCCATTACAAACAAAAATATCTTTCGTGAAAAATCATTCATCCCTTATCATTTCTGTTTTGTAATTCAAGATCAGTTCACAGCTGCAATTATTTGCTTCGAAGTTTTTCTCTATAAGATTGCAATCAGATGTACTATTAAACTGGTGCACAAGGATCAGTATCTTCATCTCATAAGCACGCAAAATTGCAAAAAATGGCACAACTATCAAGAAATAAAACTATCAAAGACTAATTTTGTCAGGTTTGAATTACTACCTAAGGCATAGTAGAATGTCACAATGTTTGGCTGATGTTCATATATATACAAGGTATACTGAAGAAGCCTAATATTCAATGTCAGCCTGTAAATTGCTAAAGAAAACATTTTACAATAATTTTGCAACAGAAATGTGTTATTTGCACTTTACATCTCTTTCTACATCACCTTATCTGCTAAAAAACAGCATCTCTGAGTAGTTTTCCATTCTCACTACTGAGGAACCGAGAAAGGCAGTACTTAAAATCAAGTTAAAAAGACAGTTAGGTAGACAACAGGGCTTCTGACATTTAAGCTTCATTTTGGTTTGTACTGATACATGTTTCACTTAAGAGTCAGATTTGATCAGTCTTTGAACTACTCAGTCAAAGTTTCTAAGAAAAACAACAGATGAATTTATATAGCCATCACCTGTCAGCACACCATTAAGTCAAAAAGAATCTATTCTCTCTGAAAGACCACGGAAATTCACGGCAAATGGGTACCCAAGCTACCCTAGACACGACCTGAAACAACATGCAAGATGATTATCCTAAAATCTTGGCTTTCTACAAAGTCTACTGAAACTTCTTACACTTTAGCAGGTTAAAAAGGAAGAGATATTTACAATCTTAAAAGAAAATGGAACCACATCCAACTTACACTGCATTTACCTTTAGACGTTTTAGACTGTTCACCCTTCAGAAAGCTCATCAGGAGTCGATCCAAATGCTAGGTTGGAAAACCCATTTCTACTAGGGTAGATTTGTTCCTTCTTTTGGGCTCTAGCAAAATATATGAAAATAGTAGAAAGACAGACTCAACTACTCTGAAGCATCCAGGACTGCTACCATTCAAAATTACAGTTTCCTTGAATGCAAAAAAATATATAAAGGACTGAGTAATTATTTCAACTTATGTCTCAATTCTGCCAAGGGAAAAATAATTGAGAAATCTTGTCTAAAGGACTCCATTTATTCCTTCAATAAAACAACTGTCTACTCCAAAGTTTCACAAAAGTTCAACAGAAATATGTTCTCAACTAATTTAAATTTCCTGTATCTGATCTCCTTTCTTCCAGAGCAGAAAGAAATCCTACAACACTCAGATCTTCTTACTTCAGGAAGTAAAGACTGTTCTCTACTTCAAGTCTTTGGAATTCTACTCTCCACATTTTACCATTCCACATCTTAAAAAGTTCTCCAAAAATATATCAAGGCATTTTCTTTTTCCCCCTTTTCCCCTGTGAAATGGCAGCCCTTCACCAGAAGACAGACTCCTGCTCCAAATACAAATTTACAACTACAGGATAAACTGCCTAGAAGAGACAAGATAAGTGGGGCTAAAGCACCTTTGCCACTAGGCTGGCCAACCTGTTGAGAAGAGCTTTAACCTAGGAATAATGTGTGATGGGGAAGATGACCAAAGATCAGGCAACAAAGAGCTGGCTTATGCTGGCAAACAGGTGTAGGGTGATGTGTACAGGAGGAACTTGTAAACAACAGGTGAAACTTGAAGTAAGATCACCCCTTAAGTGTACACACGCTGGTGACAGGGCTGAGGTACTCAATGCTTTCTTCTCTGTTTTCACAGGAAAGGCCAGCATTCAGGAATCTCAGGCCAGAGAGACCAGGGGGAAAGCCCAGAACGATACTTACTCTCATTACAGAATCTCTCTTTGTACCTCTCATTGTAGAGATACAAAAGTACCTACCAATCCTACCTTCAAGAAGGGCAAGAAGGAGGATCCAGAGAACAACACACCAATCAGTCTCACCTCCAACCTGTGGAAGCTCATGAATTACACATTAGATAAGTAGCTAATGTGGTGAACAGAAAACTGGCTGACAACTGTGCTCAAAGTGTGGTGAACAGCGGCATGAGCAGCTGATGGCTAGATATCAGGAACAGGCAGTATGGTCAATACTGTTTAATAGCTTCATTAACGACACAGATGTTAGGACAGAATGCACTATCAGCAAGCCTGCAAACACTGCAGAACTGGGATTGATACACAAGATTGTTATACTGCCATTCAGAGGAACCTCAGCAGGCTGGAAAAAAAGGCAGGGAGGAACCATGTTTTTTAATGTTTTTTTAAACCCTAGGCTTAAAAATGATGACTTGGGAAGGTGACCTGGGGAAGAACAGCACCATGAACCAGCAGAGCCAGGGGCCTGACAGCTGGAAAACACCTTTGTCGGGAAAGACCTGGGAGTGCTGGCCAACATAAAGCTGATCATGAGCCTTTCCAGTAAGGAAGGCCAAAGGTATCCTGGCTGCATCAGGATTGGGATGATTTTTCCCTCTCCTCAGCACCGAGTGTGCCACATCTGGGTATAGGCTCTACTTCTATGTTCCTAAATATAAGACAGATTTGGACATACTAGAGCAAACCCAACAAAGTGCCACAAAGGTGATTAAAGGACTGGGGCATCTCACACAAGGGAGTTGAGAGAGTTGGGACAGTTTGCCCCGAAGAAGAGGGTTTGAGGGGGAGGTCTCATCTTTAAACTTTATTGTGCATTATTTTCTTTAGCGTGAATAAATATCTGACGGGATGAGGTAAAGAAGCCAGAGCCAGAGTCTTCTCAGCAGCAGCCCATGACATGGGAAGATGGGAACAAACTGAAACAGAATAAAATTCATTTAATAAAAAGGAAAAATGTTTTCCGCTGTTTTACTGAGCACCAGCGCAGACTGCCAAGAAGCTTGTGCACTCTCCACCCCTGGAGGTACTTAAGTCTGATCTTGACATGGGCAAATTGCCCTAGCTGATCCTGCTTTGAGCATGGTGGTGGACTAGACGATATCCAGAGATGCCTTCTAGCCTTGTCTATTCTGTCATTCTGTGATTTATTTTGTACCTATATAGTCTTCATCTTCCATAAATACACAGAAAACATTGTTGTATTCTGCAGTTAGATTAGATAAACTTAATATTCTCTTCAAGTTAACAAGATCAAAGGGTATTTCTAGGGTTTTCTTTTTTTTTAGGTCTATAGGAACTGACATACCAAATACTACTGTCCAAATGGGCTAAGTTCTGATCAAGCTCCCAAGAAAGGGTGATTTTTTTTCAGTTGTGCCTCTGTTAAAACATATAATTCTGGATACAGATCCACTGCATTTCAGATGCTTGCATCTAGTCCTCAGAGAGAAACAACGAACTTCAAAGCAATCACTATCAAGGACAAAGGCACCTTAAAGCACCTTAAAACATTTCACTCTCAAGTCAGGCTGTACACAAAAACATCCTAGAATAATGCATCCTAGACTAATATTATCCTGATAATTTTTAAGTTCAAAACAAAACCAAAATAATTACATACCATGACAGCCATCTTTCCTTCCACAATGTTAGGAACATAATGTCCTTGCATTCCACTAAATTAACAGATCCATTCTGTTTATCACAGCAGTTTTGGTGCATGCAACTCTGCAATTGTTATACATGGTATATTGATTTTAGTTTCAAGAACTGCCTGGGATTACTTTACTCTGCACTCGCTCCAAGTATTTTAAAAACTTAAAATATTAGTCTTAAAGAAGAATCTAAAAATATATTTTTAAGGCTTCTGTTTAAAATAGCTGACTGAAGGTATGTAGAAAAAGTTATTAGTCACATTTCAGATTAAATTGCAATCTCAATTGAGGAAAAGCCACATGTTTATGGAATGCCATTCAAAGTGGAAATTAATGCATTCAAATTCAAACAAATCTATAGATAACAAATCTGTTTGTATTTTAAATGAAGTAAATCTTTTCTTACATTTTTTGAAGAACCTGGGCCATCACAACCCCATTCGTTAAATCTTCCACGGTCTGGCATGGTGCCTCAACGTTAAAGGTCTGGATCTGAGGGAGAAGAAAGAAAAGTTATCTTCATTTATGGAAATGCCACCATTATTCTTCTTAACATTAAAAAAAAAAAAAACCCACTACATGGCAGATAAGATAAAGTACATATTTAGGTAGTATCCAAGTCAGGAAGTAGTAAATTTCAGATTTAATAGCAATTAAGGAAATGAATTATGACATGGCTTAAAAGCTTTATTTTTGCAAGCAAAAACACTGCAAGCTGTAGTATAAATGATAGGAGTATATTCCCCAAAAGGGCGTTCTTCCAAAGCTTTTTCTACTGCATGAACAAAATTTGTAAGACACTGGGGGTTCCTTTCTCCCATTCAAGCATTCCTGGAATTCTCCTCTCTCAATGAGTGTACATAAGAAACCTGGCTTTAAAAAATAATCTCAAAATTTTCATGTGCTCTGCATGACCATCAGATTGCATATAGAGCAGTAAACCTAATTCTGCTCTATGTTCTCTGATAGAGGAAGGCAGAATAATGCTGTTAAGACCTAGCAGCACTATTATTTCTCAAATTATTTTGGAGTGCTTAATTAACGCAGTGACAGACATAAAAGTCCACAAAATGAAAAGGCTATAGTCTTCATATGGAGGTTAAGACATAAAAATAAAACTGCTAGTATTCATAAATATAAAAGCAGAAAGCCAAGGACTATATGACTGAATTGTTTGATGACCGAGTTACATATGATGACAGAATTACATAATATACATATACAGTCATATGTATATTGACTCTGTATATGTAATATACATATGATATGTAACGTACATATACATACATATACAGAGTATGTCTGATGAGACATACTTGCACAACCTTCCTCTCTGCTGTTGTTGTTCTTCTAGGGAAGTCTGAGCTTCTTTGTATGAAGCACTATTTGTGCGCACTAGGGACAAGAAAGCTTACAAGGCAGCCTGCTGCTTCAGGCTACATAAACCTCCAATATATCAACCATCCTTTCTGCTCATAATATACAAGCACTTGGTCTTTGACAATACCTAACCTAGGTCCGAGTCATTCCCCAAGAATCCTCTAGTTACGTATCCTGCAATACTACGTAACTAACAACAGCAGTGAGAAATCTCGTACATCCTTCCTTAAGGACATCCTCAAAAACCAGGAGAATATCTAGATTCCCATAGTGCTTTAAGCATCTCAAATAAGCAGTCTAGCAAAAGAACCATTTAAAATTAATCTTAAGAGAACACTTAGCTGAGTGTTCCATGTTTTTCTTTACTCAACAAGAAATAGTTTTACATCTAATTAGACAAAAAGCAGCTTGGATATCCACAAAGTACTGAAAGGGGGAGCTCTCTCGAGCACGTTCACTGAGCAAGCTAAATAACTGTGGCACCCAGACAAAAAGCAAAAGTGATTTCAACACATTCGATCAAGTAGACTCTCCTAAAGCTTTATCTGAGCTATCCAGAGGAAACAGCTCCTTATCCCTCCTCCAGAAAAACTAATGAAGTATCATAAATCTCCTAGGTTCTAATGGTAGAGAAAAAATATGAAATCACAGGATATCTAATTAAATTGTTTTTTTTTTTTTTTTTTTTTTCAAAAACTTGCTACAGCCTTTGAACTGCTGTGGGGCTATTGAAAGAATACAAACTATTCTACATCAGAATCCACAAAGTCCTGTTACACATTAATACTTTCTAGTGAAAAAGGCTGCAGTGAGATTATACATACTAATGCATGAAGTAGTTCAGGGGCCTAGAGGTATAAAATATTAAGACATAAACATGAGACTAAAACTTGCTTCCTGTGTTGCATATTGTGATCTTTAATCACTAGAATTTCTACTACTCAATCTCCAGCACAATAGCCAAAATAAAGAACACACTTAAAAATACTATTATGATCTTTTGAAAATAGATCAAGTAAGATGCTATTTTCAAACAAGCAGTACTGACATTAAAGATATCTTCACACATACAGCAGGCTTATCACACCTTGTCAAATTTATTACCATATCTTTACCCATTAAACCCTCATCTTTGACTAAATATAAAAATGTAGGAAGGAAATATCAATCCATTGAACAGAGGAAGGAAGGTTACTAAACCTATTTCCAAGATACAAGCAACAAAAGATCTGCTACATTGTGACTAATTTTATCATCCTATTTCCCCAATAATTCACACTGACAAAAGAGCAAAATAAATGGTAAGGACCGGTGTGGCACAGGAAGACAGACTCTTTTACAGACACGCATGCAAGATTGACGATGAAGACATTAATGCTTTCTATAGTTAGATGACACAGACTGGAAACAAAGATTACAAACTAATTATATGACTGTTTTCTTTGTACACCTTTAATTTTTGTTAAAAAAAATGCATTTGTCTACACGGTTGAGGAATACACAGCATGTAATTTCCACTAAGGTAGCAAAATCATGCAACATAACCTTTATTTCGCGCCTGCAGAAAGATATTGTACCTTTTCAATATCAGATGCACAGTTTTTGTTCTTTAAAAGAAGTCTACATCGAATAACAGCTCTGTAAGTGGATACCAAAGCTGGACATCTAGCCCATTCCCAAAGACTTGTGCAGAAACCTAAACCACTCTAGGCAGCAGCTGAGCTCATTCTCCAGCATAAAGAAATAGAAGTATATGGCAATGCAGATATGGGATCCAGCTCTGGAGATAGGACAGCAAATACTTCCTTTGTGTGCCCACAAGCAGCCAGTCATTCAGTGAGGGCTGCTGAAACACTGCCCTTCCTGTGTATTGTAAAGTGTTTCCCCCTGGAAAAGTTCTCTCTCCTCCCCCTGGAACTGCTCCCATTTCTTGAGTGTTTTCAATACTGCCCTCATCTTTTGTTCTCCAGAGCTGTAAACTTCCCCATTCTGTGCTATTAACTCTTTCTCCACTTCCAGTGCCGCTTTATACAGCCCTGACAACTGGAATTTACAGACAACATAGTTTGGAAACAAACAAAATGTGTATCAGCATGCATTGTTCCTGGTAGACCCTCACGCTTCCAACCAACTGCTATGCAGTGAGACTAAGAAAGCTGTTGCACTTCATTCTTTAATATGAATGTAGCACTCTCTGACTCATAATGCTTTGAGCGTGCCCTATTGATTTTTATATAAAATTTCGATTTAGAGTAATAGGAAAACCTTTTGATGAAAAGTTAGGAAATACAGTGGATGTCAATAGAGGCTAAATAAATCATTATAGGAAGTAAGGATCTTGGAAAAATCCAAGTTACAGTTCCAGAGCACATATATGACTGCAGCTTTGTTAGCTACTAGAGATAGAAGGAAAAAGGATACTCAATGAAAAATACTCGCCTAATTTAAAGTCAAAGGCTTAACAAGCATCATCTCCAAGAGAGAACCCGAACATAAGGATAAAAATAAACGATTTATAAAACCTTCCAGCACCTCAACCTCCTCAGCTTTATGAGTTAATAAAAGACCTTTTCTTTGCACAGTGATTATTATATAAAGTTCTGCCTTATACTGCTGTTACAGCTGCACAATGAATGTCTTAATGCATTTTCTGTAATAACACCTGAAGTCTATTTTATAGGCCTTTCAATAATCAACAGTGCATGACTGGTTACCTTATGCATAAATGCAACAAAGTAAAGTTCAACGTTCAATTAATTATTTATCAGTTCTTCCCAACATTTTGTCATGACTCTTCATAGTTATTTATCTCACACAGCCAGTTCCCAAAACACAGGCAAAAAACAACGAGGTGCCATGTAGAGTCTAGGCCAAGCCTGTATTATCACAAAAGGTAGGCTGATAAGGGAGGCATAGAGCTCAGGCTAGGAAAGGTGGCTAAAAGGAATAAGAGCAAAAAAGCAACAGTAATCAGTAGGGTGGAGATGAAGTACTACTCAACAGTTAAAGATTTTTTTCGCAAAGGGTAATAATACTGAAGAAATAAGCTATTTAAGAAAAGTAGGGAATGGTGGCTACTTCTGTGCTCATGTAAGGTCATGATTCACCCTTTATTATGACTGTACACACTAGTACACATTTTGGTCAGTACCAGATCGGGAAGAAAACGGACTTTCAATGTTTTCAGAACAGTAAGGTCTTTACCTGACACAAAAAGTTACTTATACTCAGTCTTCTAATTCTCGTATCAGGCCAGACTCATCAAAACAAGATTTGGATTCCTATACTAATCAGATCCTGTGCTCTAGGGTAACTTCAATCAAGCTTCTTGACTCATTTTTGCCCTCCCAGCTGGCAGCAGTGCTATCTTCTGCTTGGATAAATAAACCATAAGTCATTTTTTTCATGCTCTCTAAGACAGCAGCAAACCAAGTAAAACAAACACAATCCAGGTTCTCAGATAAGCAGCAACTTCAGTCCAGGACTTGGATTTCTGGATGCTTTTATTGGTCTTTACATTATCAGAATTTCCCTATTAAAATCTCAAGAGTTACTCTGCAATACAAATTCATGCTAGGCACTCAAATGTCAAACATCAAAACAGCAAGGGCAAAATGGACGGCCTGGTTATGGATTTTTTTTTAGGGAGGAGGATTTGGATGTTTTTCTTGTTAATTTCCTTCTCATTATATAAACTGTTGTTGACCCCAAATACATGAACAAGCCAGATGTCAAAGCAGTGAAAGATCTCCATCAAAAATTTCCACTTACAGCTGAAGTTGTTCACAAATACAGTACTTCCTTTGTACTGTATTCCCCTCTGGGGAATGCAATACAGAAAGCAAAGAAGGCAATTTAACAAAAGCATATTTACTAATGCATTATAAGACAGGAGAGCACTGACAGCATAGAAATTTTACTACACTTTCTTGGCACTATCATTAAATTGCTACAAATCTAACTGCCCAGGTCTGACACAGTATTATAACACTGAGAAGAATTTTCAGTTCAAGTGTTTTTGATTTAACCATTTCAGAAAAACGCATGAGAAAACAATCCAACCTACAAACTTTTAGGTTTAAGAGTGTTGTGCTCCTGTTTTCAGATGAAAGTCAAATGAATCAGCTAAACAAAAAAGGAACATCAAGGTGATAATATCCTTCTAGTAGGAGGGCCTACCTAAATACCCTAAACAAACACTTTTTTAACTTACAGTACTTAAACATAGCTTATTTAAAAGCAATATTTGCTCACTGAACATCACTAATTCTTTCTTTTCTCTCTCTCTTTCCATTTTCCTAAAATAAAAGCTACTAGCAAGTGCAAAACTGCCAGGTCATTACTTTAATACGCAGTTTTAAGATACACACATACACATTCTAAGCCCCAGTGAGTTTTAGACACCCAATCAAAAAAGTGCTCTTTAAGACCAGAAATATCTTCTCAGGGAAGAAGACATAAACAGCAAAGTGTGCAGGATCTGAACCACCACCTTCATCTACTGACCAGCAAACTGCAAAAACTTTCATCTCTACAACATAAAGTTGATGAAATAATATGATTAATTACAAAATCACAGACAGCCACAACAAGTGCAGGATATCTTCTTCTGCCTTCATGTCTCTGACTTTCTTGTAGTCCACAGAACCCATAGAATCACAACCCAAAAAGTTTCACTACAGGATAATGGAACTGATGTCTAAAAACAGATGAAAACCACAAGTAATGAAGCAGTGTTTAGTGATCCCTACAATAATTAAAAAGAACTAGGAAAATATGCTGAAATTGATCCTTACTAAGATAAAGCACATGCAATAAGGCAAAGTTTTATTTGATGACTTAAAGCAAAGAGTTTTGCTTCTTGGAGAATATCTAGAGAAAAAAATTGACATGCGAGTAGTCCAGAATTATGCATATTTCTAACGCTACTTAAAAAAAAGAAAAAAAAAAAAGAGGTGGATGAACACAGATGACAGCTTGCAAAACACAGAAGGAAAAAAAAAAAAAAGAGGAGAAACTATTTAAAGCCCACAACTTCACCCTCTTGTAGCTGTAATTTAGCTGAAAAGTGCTCTTTATTGACAGATAGAATAAAGAATTCTCCCCCAAAAGGCATAAAAGATGAATTCAACAGAAGTAACTTGGACTGAAATATCATCAGCACAAACTTTCTGATCAGCTTGGAAACACTCAAGTCTCTCACAGAATCATTAAAACAAGAAACGCTGAGGACCCGAAAAATGGGATGCAGAAAGAGTTAGCAATAAATTATTATTAAGTAGCCTAAGAAATTTCCAGCTTAACAGATTCTAGAACTAGTAACACAGATGTACAGTAGCACATAAGCAAGTTTATCATATTCTGCAGTTGAAAAACTGCTCTTTCCCAGGATTTGTATTTCAACACTTATTTTCTTGGACTTCAAGAAATTTACTTAATGTTAATAATGTAGAACAAGTTCTGTTAGAAATACACCAATTCCAATATTTTCATCAAAAACATCACCAAAGAACAGGCACCTTTTGGTATTGTTCATATAACTATTACCACTAAACCACTACAGAGTGATCAAGTTCCATCTTATTTTTCCTAATCATCACTTGAATGGTGTTCAAAACAAATACAAATAGAGTTTCTGTCTCCTCCTATCCTAAAGTAAAACCATGGATACCTTGCTTCCAAGGCAGTCACTTACAGGTTTATATAACTCAGAAAAAAGGCAAAAGACTGCAGTTCATTTAATACTCTACAACTCCAGAGCATATAAAACTCAGACTCCTTTCCCAGACCTTCAAGTGCCCCCAAAATATCTATTACGTACAGCACAGTTTCTGCTTAACGCTGCTATCTAAACTTAGCTACCCAGACAGACTTAGTTCCCAACAGTTTATGGACTTCCAGAAAGGACGAAAGCACTAGCCAGAAGCTTGTAGTTAAATGGCGTGAAAAACCTCTACCAGTGTAAGTGCCGAACCACATAATCACGAGACTTATAATGCAGCAATACTTCCTCCATTCTCAAAACATTTCTTGCATACTCACAGTTGAAAAACTGTTGCCCTGTGTGCCTAAGCTGCTCCATTCAAACACAGCTCCAGCTTTACATCCCCTTCAGAAGCTCCTGACATTTGCAGAAGCATGGAGCTGGTAGACACCCTCTTCTCTAACTTTAGACAGTTTTTCACCCATCATAGCTTTCAATCCTGCTCTCCATGCTGTATTTTAGTCATTGAACTGACTGAGAAGCACTAAGCAGCACATAGGAATGTACGGAGAAGTCAGAGAACAAGACAGGAACACCGTGCCTGACAACTGTGCAGGTCAGGAAACCATTATGAGTGGGTGGAGGGAAGAGTTACCTTAATCCCTTTCACTATGATGCAGGACTTGCCAGGCTGTTGGCAATTTAAGCCACAGAAGAGACACTGTCTCCCTGTTTCCCTTGCTGCCAGTTTGTCTTAACTGAGTGCAACTGTCTGAGTGACCAATAGCCAACTCAACTGATGCCTTGAACTTACAAATTTAATTAAGTAACCCTGCATTTGGTGTCTGAAACTGGAGCAAAACCAAAGTTGTTTAAGCCAAGAAAGAAGAAAGTAGCAACTGCAATTAAATCTTGGAGCCATTTTCCTCTCCCTCCCCTGCTGCATACTTTTAATGTCTGCAATTACTCTACAGAAGTCAAAGACAAAAGCTATCACTACGAAGTACATTTGATGGACCAGTAAGAATAGAGTGTGAGAATATTATCTTCTAGTTCAATAGCCCAGAAAGGGTACCACAGTAAAAATGAAAAAGATAATCAGGTGAAATTCACAATTTAAGTTCATTTCTCTGATAAAACCATTCATTATTTCAAAATGCAATAGAAGGTTCCTCTCTCACCTCCTACCTTGTGATAAACAACCTAACAGGAAAGTCTTTTCCCTGGTATTGTTTATAGCTCACAGATCTCAGCAGAAAATCAGTTTCTCCTTTGAGCAGTATTGCAGAGCTTCTGATATAAGTGAGGGGGCAGGACTTTGAGCTGAAATTGAGCACACGTTGAATCACACCAAAAGAGCTTTTTCTTCAAAGTGATTTTCAGTACCATACCACCACTATAAGGCAGCTTTTCAGAAAGAAGGGAATTGATTAAAAGAACAACAACAAAAAAATCAGGATCTGGACAAAGCTCCAGCAAAACTAAATCTAAGACTAAGTACAAGTCAACCGAATACATGAGGAATTATGTCTACAGTTATCAACATGTTCACTCTGATATTTCCTCCTTTATAACATTCATCTAAAACATACACTATCATTTTCAATTATCATCATTTAGTATTAGCTTAGTATCACTTGTTTTAGTGATACTAAGTGTTTTAGTGCAAGTGAATACAGCCTTCAAGCAGAGTTTTTCTGAAAATGCTTGAACTTTCAGCAACACACCAAAAAAGCCTATATATCAAAAAACCTAATACCAGTATATTAGTATCAGTATATATGTATAAAGTATACAAATAATAGTACAGTATATATAACCTAGATACCAGAGCTTCTTCCAACAGAGTTAATGACTGATGTGAAACAAAAAATATGTCCCGCAACAGTAGATATCTTTTTTTTTTCCTTTTGATGTTCATTTGATCACCAATAACTTACCATTTGTAGTTAGACATAGAAAGGATTTTATTCAAAAACTGAATCATTACGCAGTCTTAAATATTTGAAATATAGTTTCCTGCTTAGGATCCCAATCTTTCAGACTCCTTACCATATTACTGAGAGGTCAACAAAAATAAAAAAAAGTTGCTCAATCTACTTACAGGTCTATCACAGCAGGTGCAGGGATTGATCTGCCAGACACATTAATCTATGTTTCACTAATACCAGCAAGTTCTCCTTTTTTTCCTCCCTGTCTGAAGATAAACATAGCTAAACAGAACTATTTCCGTCACCTGCTGCCACTCCTGAAAAATATATGTTTTCTTCAACAGGTAAGAGATGCAGATGCGATGATACTATCAGAAGAAAATGAAACCCTACAACTCTGGGTTGATGATACAGAAGAGAGATTTTAAACAGGCTTAGCTCGTCTCCTGCAATCCTTACATCTGCAAAAACCAGAAAAAAATACTTAAAAGTACAGATATACAGGGAACAAAAACAACTTCGTATAAAAAGAAGGTAATTGGAGAGAGGGGAATAAACTTTTTTTTTGGTAAATTATAGCACCTTTGACCCACTCCATAAAGGGACTTACAAATACAACCTTCCTGAGGAACCAAAAAAGACAAAATCTCTATTTCAGCAGTTCCTCACACGGCCTCTGCATTTCAAATGAACATATGCAAATGCTTCCAGCTGGGGAAAGGCCACCACACAGAAGACAGATATATATTTTACTGAAGAAAGTTTTTGGCCAAACGAGAGAAAGGTCAGAGGGGACTGGTACCAAAGAAATGGTCAAATGTGCTTTCAAAATGAAAGAAGACAAAACAGAGGTCTTGAACAGTATTTACAAAATTTCCACTTAAAAAGAAAACTTTAACACAGAAAACGCAAACAAAACGAACAATAAAATTCACAACCAACCAAAAGTGCAGAATATATTCTGACTTCACATTTCAACCTCTTGGTAGTCTAGATAACCACAGAATCCATAGAATCATGATCTAAAAAGTTTCAGTCACTAAAGGATAATGGAACTTTTGTTCCACTAATAATACCAGGAAAATAGTATTCTATTCAAATATTTCTATTCTGATTCGCAGAAACAATATTTGGCATTCAGTGTAGGAAGAACGAGAGATCAGGTACAAGGTACAACTTGTTGGAGGAAGCACACAGCAGAAGAGCTACTTACCACCGTGGGCAAGGCAGAGTTAATGACATCTTCAAAGCAACCTGCTACTTAGGACTAGTGAGAGCCAACCTCTCTGAAGAACCCTGCTATTTAAATGCCAAGGCAAAGCTACCTCTACAGTATCAGATCCTAGTTTTACGTCAAAAGAAAATTTCTCAGGTTACATACTGACAGGCCTGTAGCCATAACACTGATTTCCAATACAGATATATTATAGTACAACTGCCACGAGCATGTTTGGAAGCACAGGGTCTTAGACATGACTCAGAGATGCATCTCAGTTAAAAGCACTCCTAACACAACATACAGTGCAGAATCTGAATGTTCAATCCTGAACCAGTCAGAGGTTTTGACTAGAAGAGATGCTGCAAACTTGTGTTAGCTACACTGAAACAATACAAGTTTATCACACAGACACATCTCACAAAATGCTGCTTGAACAACTATAGTGCCAGGAGCAGTCCTAGGAGAGACTTTTAGGGAAATGGTTCAGCAGTGAAGGGCTGGCAAACACTGCTAATGTTCAGAAAAATGACTCTGAGGGCCCAGTAGCTGCACTCCGTCTTTTGCTCAGTTTCACTCTCTTGCTGAGGTCATCTGCTGAAAGGGCAGGAAGCAAAAGCTCTCCCAGCTATTTAAAATCCTGAGGAAGAATGACTCAGAAAACTATGTGACCATGCTGTTAGCCAAGCAGACAAAGGAGAAAAGAGCTAGACCATAACAACAGGGAAACCAGAAGAGTGGGGATGGGAATAAACAAAACAACCACAGGTAAATGCTTTGCTCCAGCCCAACAAAACCTCCTCTCAGGCAGGCAAGGCAGGAGGCCTGACCCAGGGAGGAGGCACTTGCAGCTCTTCTACATCCTTGTCAGCAGACACTTGGCATAGGATAAACAGGTTCTCAGACCTGAGGAAAGCCTTATCTACTCCTCTCAAAATGGTCAAACCAGTTCAAGTACTTCCATATGCATGTGAAATGTTCTGCAAGCAACCTGGGAGGTTAAACCAGTTTCGAAGACCTGCCAGTGTAACAGGAAAAAGACTGTCCTTTTAAGATGTGCATAAATTGCAATTAAAACAGCTCTATTCTGCATCTAAATGAGCAGTTTCCCAAGAATTATTAAGGCACTTCAGAAAAAATCCAATTAAAAAGGCCTCCTATTTATGCTGTAAATTTCACTGGGGACTAAAAAACTTCATGATCTCTTTTTCAAGATTTGCATGACTTGGAGTAAGCCTCTTTATTTATTGAATCATTTTCAAAGCTACCTTCATCCAAAAATACTCAAATCATTAAAATAATCCAAAGTTCTGTTTCTAATATTTAGCTTGGAAACATGTGTTGAACAATTCTAATTCTACTCTAAAAATATTTACTTGTATTTCTGCTAATGAGAAAAGAAGTTTGTTTCTTCATTAGCTCAGTATGTAAGGGAGGGAAAAATGTGGAAAAGTAAAGAGATCTTTATTAATGATTACAAAAGAGACAAGAATCCAGATGAACAAGTAAAGGTTCAGGATCAAGAAATTTATATAACTTACTATTGTGTAACCACGATCATAAGCCCATATAATGAACATAAAATTCCTACAGGTAATGCCATAATACTTTTTTGTTGTTGTTGTTATAATTGTCCATTTTTATAACTACATTCGCAGGAGATTTCTTTGTCTAAAGCTCCTCTTTACTTAGTGTTCAGCTTTGTAAAGAAAGTGCAAATTATTTTCAAAAGTGATAGTAAGGTTTGCCACTCAAAAAAAAAAAAAGCTTCAACTCTCAAGCACAGGAAAGAAAAAAGAAAAAAAATGTTTAGCGTAGTTCTCATTTTTTCCTTTGTAACACAAGAACATCAACCAAAACTTCTACTAATAGTGAACAGCCTTTGCCTCCTTATCCCCTTTACAAACAAGAACTGTTGATTCTTATTTTGCTTTCTGGATCAGCAGGTCCTCAACTTCCACTGGATATAAGCATGTGCAAAATCTTAGGAGACTTTCGCAACACATACAGACTATTGGTTTGTACCGCAACTGTGCAACAGAGAGGCCTTCCTCTTCCTCAAAAGGAACCACTGTCCTTAACTCTCACTCTATATTTTGGGAAGCTAGCAAACAGCTTAATCTTACACAATTTTCAAAAGTAACTTGAAATATTACCACCTCAAAAGCAAATCCAAACATCTTATATTTAAGTGAATAGTAGAATATTTTTAGTCCTCAAGTACTTTCATATTTGATACAGTCTTTTGTGTAAATATAGCATTTCAACTAAACATTCTCAGGTTATTGACAACTCTATCTAACCTGTGACTGAAAAAAAGAGTAGGCCCAACAAGTGCAAACCTGCATTTACAGATCAGTCCTGCAGCACAGCAAATGTGGTATCCATCACCCTGCAGCACTCCACGCACTTCAGATACAGCAGTTCATTCACAGGTGACTGCCCTGCTAGACCTGGACCCCTCCGCTCAGTTACTGGGAAAGTCAGGGAGTCAGGAAGACGCCTGGGACCCTTTGCGCGTTTGTTGGCACTCATCCTACGCTGCTGCCAAACCGCACCGGGGACTTGCATCTAAAACGGCTAAAGCAGGGACACACAACAACACATCTTCTTCTATCAACGGCCAACGAGGCTTCTTTTTTTTTCCTCATTTTCCCCCCTTTTAACAAGCCTCCTGCTTGGCCCTCCTACACCAGGGCCAACACATATCTACGCTTCCATTTCCTCCACGGGAAGCCACGGGCGCGCCCGGCAGCCGACGCTCCCGAAGGCGCGAGGCCCATCAGGGCTGCTCACGTCCACGAAGCGCGGCGGGGAGCCTCGGCCCCAAACCCGGACCGAGCGCCCCGGGCCACCTGCGCACCGCGAGCTGGCGCCAAGAGGCAGAAACGCCCGAGGACCCGCTGCCCGCGCTCCCCAGGGCGCGACATCCACCGGCCCCGTGGGCTACGACGCGGAGGGGCAGCCGTTGGGCGGCCGTTGAACGGCCGCTGGGCGGCGGTTGGGCAGCCGTTGGGGGGCGCCGCCCGCCACAGGCCGCGGCGCCGCCGCCGCCTTTGTCCGCGGCCGGGCGGGCCTCCT